>JAQPPZ010002582.1:1200000-1698497 GCA_028583015.1 Wollemia nobilis
ATTCCATTTCATAATAAACTTTCCATTCTTAAATACAATGGTAAAAATTCATTCAAATGGATCCTAGCTCAACCCCTTACACAAACCTCTCCATAAAGGAAAACCTCCCATGAACTTGAGAGAAATATTAGGGATCAAGACAATTCATGAATTACTTATGCAAGCCTAACATGCACTAAGCAATAAAACATGCAAGATGCAAATACATTCCAACCAAAAACCATACAATGGTATTGAGAGAATATCATACTTCTCTCAATAATGGTTTTCTTATCTACACAAGCCTCAAGGAAAACCATTACTATAACTAACACACTTTCTTCAAAACAAAAACTACCAATTATAATGCATTTCTCTTTTCTTAAAAGGAAACCCCATATCCCAAAATTTTGACCATGCAACTAAACATTAATTACATATTTTTGCATCTTCTCACTATTGCAGATTTTTTATTAATGATAACAATATCTTCGAGCCAACATTATCTCCTAAGAACATTTCATAGCTTACTTTACAACCCAAGCCCAAATCTTAATTTAACCAGCTAAATTTTGAGAGATAATTTTGCTATTTAAAACCCTCTAAATATTTTCATAATTCCACATAGATCATTAATCTATTTCCCATAACAATATTTCAATAAAAGAAATTCCAACCATTAATTTTAAGGAATAACAACTAAAAACTTTAGCCAAAGGCACTAAGGCATCATATTTTAAAGCCATTAGTAATTTTATATCAAAAATCAACTTAGCAAAATCTAGGTTATTTTTTCATTTCATATCACATAAGCAAGGTTCTCCAATCTATAATATTTTCAACTAATAAAAGGTTCAATTCTACATAAAAAAACTATTGATAAAAGCAAACAACTAGGTCTTAAAAGTAAGAACACAATATAAGAGTGTACAAGCACTTATCATAGAAATAAAAAAACATATTGTGCTACTAAAACCACCAACCAAGTAGCAAAAAGGAGATGCTCAGGTTTCATCATGCAACCCTAACAAACTACTACAATTATAAGGTGGTGAAGAGGGGCAGCTAGCTCTATTAAAACACCTATTAGCTCAAAATGGATCAACAACATGATAGTGATACAAGTGTTATCATGCTCAATGCTTTCCAATGGTCCAAGGTAAGAAAACCATAAACCTATTATGGTTATCAAAATAACAACTTCCTAGGCAATTCACTCAATGAAAGGAGACATATAGGATCTAACCAGCTTGAAGCCACTACAATGAGTAATAGGATAATACTGATACAACAAACAAAGGAAGACTAAAATGCTATAGACATAGGCCACCTTCCATTAACCAAGCAACTCACAGAGATATTAGTGATCATGTAAACTAGGGCACAATATTACTTAAGAAAGCAACATACAACATAGGAATGTAGCATCCTGTTGTTGCCATTGCACAACCCACCCCAATTGGTAACCCACTTAAAATTTTAATTTTTATGAAATTTTTAAGTTTGCTTGCATCCATCTTTGGCTCTTTGCTTGCATTGAATGTTTCACAAAGGATTGAGCTTCAATTGCATTAACTTCATTCTAATGGTTTCAATAAGAAGAGTTGCATTATTTATTTGATGATGTTTGAAATAAGATTTTAATCGATATGTTTTTCTTGGGATCAAAGGAGAAGTAATGCCCCAATTATCTACCTTCAACTATTTATCCAAGATGTTGCTACCAAGGTCACTTAGAATTTTTATAGAAAATGATTGTATCCGTAATTAAAATGTAAGGTTCCCCAATTATATGAATGGCAATTTGAAAAGGAGGTTAAAAACATCAAGGTTTAGAACTGCAAAAAACTTCACAATATTTTATGATTTCTGAAAACCTTAACATTTAAATGAAATAAGGATTCATTCTAGACATTCAAAAAATTAATTCTAGATTTATGAAAAAAATTTGAGCAATCAAAGATTGATGAAATTTATTTTAAATGATTGGAAATCAATTATGGGCATGTAGAAGTCACTTACGAGCAATATAAGAATTTTTTATAAGCTATTATAATGTACTTTTGAGCAATAAAATTAATTTCAAACTATCAAGAATCATCTTAAGATATTTGAAAATCAATGTAGAACAATACAAATTCATTTTTGGGCATATGATAATCATTTGCACACATTTGAATCATTGGACTACGAGTATCATTTTTGAAACAAAAAAAAAACAATTCCATTCAATTGGGAATTACTTTCAAGCAATTGTAATTCATTTTTGGGCATCAACAATTAAATTCGCATTCAAGAATTAGTTCCAGGTTTATGAAAATTGTTTCTAGACAATCAAAGACTTATGAAAATTGTTTTTAGGTGATTGGAAATCATTTTCGAGTATGTGGAGTTAATTTTTGAACAATCCAATTTTATTTCCAAGCTATCATAAATTCATTTCCAAGCATTACAAATTATTTTCAAATAATAAAAATAATCAATCTAGACTCATAGAAGTTAATGTTTGGCAAGTTAAATTTACATATAAAAAATTAATTCTAGGCCATAAGAATTCAATTCTAGCCATTCAAGAATCATTTCCAAACTTTGAAAATCATTTCCAGGCAACCAAATATCAAATCTTGGTTATTGAGAATTATTTCTAGGTGAATAGATATAATATTGAAGCCATTGAAAATATTTGGAGTCATTTATAGGGTATTCAGTTCCAAAGTATTTGAAGTCAAAATGTATAAAGTTAATATGCAATACTTAATGAAGAGCAAGCTCAAAAATTAAAAAAATTAAACCTAACAATTGGTGATAAGTCCAAGAATTTAGCATCTATATAATGGAGAGTCAACATTTGGTAATAATAAAATAAACCTCCCACATGAAATCCATATTTACTAAGTGTAAAGGTTGTTGGAAATAATGTACCCTACCACAATCCAAAGAGGTACCAAAAATCTATCAATTTGTTGGATCGAAACTTGATGAAGGTAATTTTATTCGGTAATTAAAAATTTAAACCCAACAATAGAAAAAATAGTCTAGTAATTAAAATCATAAATATAAAACTCCAATTGGGCAAGGGCAATAAATCCAACAATGAACAATTGTACCCGACAAATCGAAATCAAATATAGTAGTTGCAAATGACCATTCGAATGTTCAAAAAGATTAATTAAATCCACCAATTAAAAATTTAAACCCAGAAACTAAAATAAAATCTTGCAATTGAAAGTCAAGCTCGAAGAATGAAAATATGCTCTGGAAATGAAATTTAACAACCAATAATTGATAGCTACTCAAATTGATACCTGAAGTATGAATGATGTTATAATGGAGGAAAAACATGATTTAAATCCAGAAAAGGTGTTGCTACAACATTGAAAATCCTTTAATATTGAAAATAAAAATAAAGATAAATAAATAAAATAATTAAATGTGCGATATTTTTCTACAAAGCTATTTTAAACTAATTTCCTCTTTATTTCATGATTTTATAGGCAACATAATGAGAAAATGAAGGCCGAGTGAGAACATGAAGGACATATTGAACCCAAACTAGATTAAAGTTCCCCCAAATACATGAAAACTCAGTAGGAAAGATACATTAAACTTGGATTGATTTTAAATCATTGGTGCATGACAACTCAGATCACTTGGAGTGCAATAATTCAGTTGCCCAATCTTCAAAGATATGATTCTAAGAAAGTTAGAAGATCAAAGGCTAAAATTGAAGATCAAGATCAAGAAGAATTATAGACTGACACATCACATAAAGACAACTCATTCGTACAACTATGAAGCACTACAATACAATTGTAAAGCACTGAAGTACAATTGTAAAGCACTAAAAATATTGAAATTGTAAGACTATAAAAATTCATTAAGACCCCATTTCAAAGGGTCAGATTCCATTCCATTATTAGTGATAGGACTTTTATAATTTTCTTATCTTTGGTAGTTGGTGGAAGTCTACATCACTGTAATTGTACTTGGAGAATTGTATTTGCAATCATCTATAGCAAGTAATTTTGAGAATGTACTTATTGAACATATTTAAAAATATAATATATTGGAATTCTTGGTATGATCTATGCATGTTGATGGTGGTCTCATTTAAGTCAATTCTAGTGTATTGTTTCTTTTCCCTTTGAATATGACACCACTTTGATCTCAAATTGTGCAAGCATTGGTCTAGTAATAGTTGGTTTGATTCAATAAAGGTTTCTTCAATAAATTATTTTGCAAATATTTAATGATGCACCAACTTCTTTTATTTTCTTTATCTAATCCTTTTCTTTTGAATTTTCTTTGAAACTTGATTATATTAGGAGTAGATTAGTTGAATATCAAATTCAAAAGATTATTCTTAAGATTATATGCTTCATTTCTTATAAGTTTCATAATCAACATTGTTGTGTGCTATAAAGAATATTTTTTTTGGTAGATAAGATACTATAGCATTAATACCGGGTTTTATAGGTTGACCCAAAACCTTTTACAAAAATCAGCCCAGGGCTGTTGATGAACATATGATCATAATGCAATGAATGTGATATATTGATAAATATGAGGTAGCAAGCCTAGAATATTTCCTTCTCTTTGATTATTTGAAATAATTTGTGCTATTAAATATTCATATATAATGATTAATTAACCAATTAAGTTATACCTTTAGTTCTTCATGCTTAAACAATGAAATGAAACTCACCCTTGTAATAGTTATATGTAACCTTGACTGATCCACATGCTTTACATTCTTATATTCTTTTGATTTAACTTAAAAATTGACATACATTATCAACCAGGTTAGACCAACCTTACCCAAACCTTGGGGATCAATGTTCCCTTTCAAGAGAGGACACCTTGTCCTAGTTGTTGGTGTATGTTTACAACTGTGCATATGCATCACTCAAAACATCCAGGTTACCTACATTATTTACTGCAACATTGAACTACAACTCCTATGAAACAACATTTTGACAATAAACTTATGTTCCTATAAAATTGAACCTATCCCTTTGGAGATCCTTCCCCACATATAGCTCATTATCCTTTGAATGATAGGAGGTTTTATTTTTTTCTTCATGCACTAGCCACCCATGAAATTCCATCTTGTAATGTTCTTCATTGAATGTTACCAAGAAGCATAAACAATGTTTGTATATTTTTAGTATTTACCTCCCTAAATTATCATGATCTCCTTTCAAAGGTTTATTCTTAAATTAATATTAGCCCACTACCTTCCACAAGGCCATAATAATAAAAACCATTATTAGTAGATCATTATGATTTTCAATTACTCATTGGTATTAATGTAATTAAATTAATTACTCTTCTAATTAATTTAATTAGAATTAATTGCTAATATTGACCATTAACATCAGTCATTAAATATCCTTGGGTATTAATGATACCATAATTTTAATTAATACCAACTTAGCAAAATTTATTGATCAATAATTACTATGCTCCAAACACAAGCATAAACAATCAATAATGAATAAAAAATTGTGCTTTCTTGAGGAGATGGATTTTAAGATAACTAAAATGTTATCACCTACCTACTAAGGATGACTCTTTTGCTAATAGCAACCTCCTTGCCCAATGGTATATTCAAACAAAAAACATGTATTTAATGCATATATATAAAGGGTATTCTTTTACCCTTGAGATATTAATGAGATTCATCCATGATTTATCTTTTTCTCTCAACTCTGGTGGTTGTCCCATAGTAATCCACAAATGAGAATACATGGTCCTACAACCACAATTTTTATCAACAATACCAAATTCTAAAAGTAGTATATTCAAAGCATAAAGTGCATCTATAAACACAACATAAAATGATATTATGCATTAGATTTAGATTTCCTTTCTCCTGGTTTCTTTTTTCTTATTTATTGAGAACAACCTATCACAACTAAGGCATCCTTCTAATGACAATCCTCAAAATATTTTTGTCTCATTTCCTTAGATAACAATGTTCGTACTATATCCTCTACTTTTAATTTAGAAGTAGTATTGGAGATAGCTATAACTAGGTTATCTCAGGAGTCAAGTAATGAAGAATGGAAAGTAATACACTTTTCGTCTTCATCCATTTTTACATCTACAGAGTTTAATTGAATTACCATAGTTTTAAAATAATTTAGATGTTTAGTCACAGAGTCACCATAATTCATCCAAAGATAATACAACTTCTTTTGAAGAAAGTATTTATTTACCAATAACTTTGTCTCATACAGTGCTCCTAGCTTTTCCCATAACAACTTTGTCGTGGCCTCTATTGGTACAACCAACAATAGTGAATCAAATAAGCATAATTTGATAGATCTCCTTTCCTTCTTATCAATATGTATCCATTCATATTCTATCATTCCTATTAGTTTTACTCCTAATATTGTGACCCACTGATCTTTATCCACCAAGAGATCCTCCATCTCGAGTTTCCATAACTCAAAATTCTATCCATTAAATTTTTTGATCTCTATCCATGTGCTTCCTATAATTTTTCTTTGTCCAAATTATTTTGTGCACTGCTCCCACTCAAGAATCAATTTATCCAAGGGTTAAAATCCTTATTCCTTGAACAAAGCTAAAACCTAGCTCTAATACTAAATGAAGAGAAATAATACCTCAATGAATAGAAATCTAGAAAAGTAGTAATTGTAGAACCAATAAAAAATAAATAAAAAGAACACATTACACAAGAATTTATCTTGGGAAACCCTTTCAAGAAAATCCCCATTAAGAATATTTTCTTATTGTATAAGCTTAACCGTCTTCAATACAATAATATTCTTTTGCTTATTTTTTTTTTCTTGCAATTACATTTCTTAAAAATTTATTACCAAAACCTCATGCAAGTATTGCTTTATATAGCAAAAACACAAGAAGGGGTTTTATAATACCATGGGAAAAAAACCATGGGCCAATATTACATTAACCCAAAAACACCCATATGGGTCTAAAAATAGATTAAACTCCCAAAACATTTTCTGGGTAAAATATTCAACATAATTCCAACATTCATGCCTAAAAACCCCACCAAACCCAAGATTCTAAAAAATAAATAAATAATAACATCTCTCCAACAAAGTGCTTCATCATTGCATACTTAAATTTAACATATTACCAATACTAGCATCATAATTATTTCTCAAAACACAATTACTAGCATAAAGCACTCAATATTGAAAGAATGAATTAACATCAAATGAATTATAATACATAACCATGAATTAGAAGCTAATACATTCTTTCATTTTTTCATAGCCAGTGCATTTCATTCTTTTCAGAAGGAAAAAGCTTCATCTTTAAATCTTTGGACAACTCAAATAAATCAAGATTAATAACCAAGTATTACATAACATGAATTCCATTTCATTATAAATTTTCCATTCTTAAATACAATGGTAAAAATTCATTCAAATGGATCATAGCTCAACCCCTTCCACAAACCTCTCCATAAAAAAAACCTCCCATGAACTTGAGAGAAATATTAGGGATCAAGAGAATTCATGAATTGCTTATGCAAGTCTAACATACACTAAGCAATAAAACATGCAAGATGCAAATACATCCAACCAAAAACCATACAATGTTATTGAGAGAATATCATACTTCTCTCAATAATGTTTTTCTTATCTACACAAGCCTCGAGGAAAACCATGATTATAACTAACACACTTTCTTCAAAATAAAAACTACCAATTACAATGCATTTCTCTTTTCTTAACAGGAAACCCCATATCCCAAAATTTTGACCATGCAACTAAACATTAATTAAATATTTTTACATCTTCTCACTATTGCAGATTTTTTATTAATAACAACAATATCTTGGAGCCAATAACATCAATACTATATTTATCTCCTAATAACATTTCATAGCTTACTTTACAACCCAAGCCCAAAGCTTAATTTAACTAGCTAAATTTTGAGAGATAACTTTGCTATTTAAAACCCTCTAAAGATTTTCATAATTCCACAAAGATCATTAATCCATTTCCCATAACAATATTTCAATAAAAGAAATTCCACCCATTAATATTAAGGAATAAAAACTAAAACCTTTAGCCAAAGGCACTAAGGCATCATATTTTAAAGCCATTAGTAATTTTATATCAAAAATCAACTTAACAAAATCTAGGTTATTTTTTCATTTCATATCACATAAGCAAGGTTCTCCAGTCTATAACATTTTCAACTAATAAAAGGTTCAATTATACATAATAAAATGATTGATAAAAGCAAACAACTAGGTCTTAAAAGTAAGAACACCATATAAGAGTGTACAAGTGCTTATCCTAGAAATCAAACAACATGTTGTGGTACTAAAACCACCAACAAAGTAGCAAAAAGGAGATGCTTAGGCTTCATCATGCAACCCTAACTAACTGCTACAAGTCTAGGGTGGTGAAGAGGGGTATCTAGCTCTATTATAACACCTCTTAGCTCAAAATGTATCAACAACATGATAGTGATACAAGTGTTATCATGCTCAATGCTTTCCAATGAACCAAGGTAATAAAAACATAAACCTATTATGGTTCTCAAAATAACAACTTCCTATACAATTCACTCAATGAAAGGATACGTCTAGGATCTAACCAACTTGAAGCCACTACAATGAGTAATAGTATAATGTTGCTACAACAAAAAAAGGAAGACTAAAATGCTATAGACATAGGCCACCTTCCATTAACCAAGCAACTCTCTAAACTAGGGCACAATATTACTTAAGCAAGCAACATACAACATAGGAATGTAGCATCATGTTGTTGCCATCGCACAACCCACCACTTAAAATTTTAATTTTGATGAAATTTTTAATTTTTCTTGCATCTATCTTTGACTCTTTGCTTGCATTGAATGTTTCACAAAGGATTGAGCTTCAATTGCATTAACTTCATTCTAATGGTTTCAATAAGAAGAGTTGCATTCTTTATTTGATGATGTTTGAAATAAGCTTTTAATAGATATGTTTTTCTTGGGATCAAAGGAGAAGTAATGCCCCAATTATCTGCCTTCAACTATTTATCCAAGATGTTGCTACCAAGGTCACTTAGAAGTTTTATAGAAAATGACTGTGTCCATAATTAAAATGCAAGGTTCCACAATTATATGAATGACCATTTGAAAAGGAGGTTAAAAACATCAAGGTTTAGAACTGCCAACAACTTCACAATATTTTATGATTTCTGAAAAACCTTAACACTTAAATGAAATAAGGATTCATTGTAGGCATTCAAAAAATTAATTCTGGATTTATGAAAAAAAATTCAAGCAATCAAAGATTGATGAAATTTATTCCAAAATTATTGGAAATCAATTATGGGCATGTAGAAGTCACTCACAAGCAATATAAGGATTGTTTCTAAGATATTATAATGCATTTTTGAGCAATAAAATTAATTTCAAACAATCAATATTTGAAAATCAATGTCGAGCAATCAAAATTCATTTTTGGGCATATGATAATCATTTCTACACATTTGAATCATTGGACTACAAGTATCATTTTTGAAACAAAAAAAAATCAATTCCATTCAATTGGGAATTACTTTCAAGCAATTGTAATCCATTTTCGGGCATCAACAATTAACTTCAGGCATTCAAGAATTAGTTTCAGGTTTATGAAATTGTTTCTAGACAATCAAAGACTCATGAAAATTGTTTTTAGGTGATTGGAAATAATTTTCGAGTATGTGGAGTTCATTTTTGAACAATGCAATTTTATTTCCAAGCTATCATAAATTCATTTTCAGGCATTAAAAATTATTTTCAAATAATAAAAATAATCAATCCAGACTCATATAAGTTAATGTTTGGCCAGTTAACCCAGGTGTTGAAGATGAGTTGGAGAGGAGAGGGCAATCCTCCAAGGGAGGTCCCAGGTTCAAATCTCCACCCTACCAAAAAGCTGAATTGGGTATCTAAAATCCAATTGATAATGTTGGTGCGGGCAGGTTCGGGTGCCACCCCCGGGTGAATTTGACGGTTTAGAATCCCCTGTTCATGGTCTCTCAGACCAAGGCGGCTCGCAAGGGGTTTTTTGCTTAAAAAAAAAATGTTTGGCCAGTTAAATTTACATATAAAAAATTAATTCTAGGCCATAAGAATTCAATACTTGCCATTCAAGAATCATTTCCAGGCTTTGAAAATCATTTCCAAGCAACCAAATATCAATTCCTGGTTATTGAAAAATATTTCTAGGTGAATAGAAATAATATTGAAGCCATTGAAAATATTCGGAGTCATTTATAGGGCATTCAATTCCAAATTATTCGAAGTCGAAATGTATAAATTTAATATGCAATACTTACCGAAGAGCAAGCTCAAAAATTAAAAAAATTAAACCTAACAATTGGTGATAAGTCTTAGCACCTGTATAATGGAGAGTCAACATTTTTGTAATAATAAAATAAACCTCCCACATGAAATCCATATTTACTAAGTGTAAAGGTGGCTGGAAATAAGGTACCCTATCGCAATCCAAAGATGTACCAAAAATCTATCAATTTGTTGGATCAAAACTTAATGAAGGTAATTGTATTCGATAATTAAAATTTTAAATCCAACAATAGAAAAAATAGTCTAGTAATTAAAATCTTAAATACAAAACTCCAATTGGGCAAGGGCAATAAATCCAACAATGAACAATTGTACCCGACAAATCGAAATCAAATCTAGTAGTTGGAAATGACCGTTCGATTGTTCAAAAAAATTAATTAAATCCACCAATTAAAAATTTAAACCCGGAAATTAAAATAAAATATGGTAATTGAAAGTTAAGCTCAAAGAATGAAAATATGCTCTGGAAATGAAAATTAACAACCAATAATTGATAGCTACTCAAATTGATACCTAGAGTATGAATGATGTTATAATGGAGGAAAAACATGATTTAAATCCAGAAAAGGTGTTGCTGCAACATTGAAAATCCTTTGATATTGAAAATAAAAATAAAGATAAATAAATAAAATAATTAAATGTGCGATATTTTTCTACAAAGCTTTTTTAAATTAATCCCCTCTTTATTTCATGATTTTATAGGCAACATAATGAGAAAATGAAGGCCAAGTGAGAACACGAAGGACATATTGAACCTGAATTGGATTAAAGTTCCCCCAAATGCATGACAACTCAATTGAACCCGAATTGGATTAAAGTTCCCCCAAATGCATGACAACTCAGTAGGAAAGATACATTAAACCTGGATTGATTTTAAACCACTTGTGCATGATAGCTCATATCACTTGGAGTGCAATAATTCAGTTACCCAATCTTCAAAGATATGCTTCTAAGAAAGTTAGAAGATCAAAGGCTAAAATCGAAGATCAAGATGAAGAAGAATTATAGACTAAGACATCATCTAAAGACAACTCATTCGTACAACTATGAATCACTACAATACAATTGTAAAGCACTGAAGTACAACTGTAAAGCACTAAAAATATTGAAATTGTAAGACTATAAAAATTCATTAAGACCCCATTTCAAAGGGTCATATTCCATTATTAGCGGTAGGACTTTTAGAATTTTCTTTTCTTTGGTAGTTGGTGGAAGTCTAAATCACTGTAATTGTACTTGGAGAATTGTAAGCAATTTTGAGAATGTACTTATTGAACATATTTAAAAATATGATATATCGGAATTCTTGGTATGATCCATGCATGTTGATGGTGGTCTCAGTTATTTCAATTCTAGTGTATTGTTTCTTTTTTCCTTTGACTATGACACCACTTTGATCTCAAATTGTGCAAGCATTGGTCTAGTCAGAGTTGGTTTGATTCAAAAAAGGTTTCTTCAATAAATTCTTTTACAAATATTTAATGATACATGGACTTCTTTTCTTTTCTTTCTCTAACCCTTTTCTTTTGAATTTTCTTTGAAACTTGATTATATTAGGAGTAGATTAGTTGAATTTCAAATTTTGAAGCTTATTCTTATGATTATGTGCTTCATTTCTTATAAGTTTCATAATCAACATTGTTGTGTGCTATAAAGAATATGATCATAATGCAATGAATGTGATATATTGATAAATTTGAGGTAGCAAGCCTAGAATATTTGTTTTTATTTGATTCTTTGAAGTAATTTGTGCTATTAAATATTCACATCTAATGATTAATTAAGCAATTAAGATATACATTTAGTTCTTCATGCTTAAACAATGAAATGAAACTCGCCCTTGTAACAGTTATATGTAACCTTGAATGATCCACATGCTTTACATTCTTATATTATTTTGATTTAAGACTTAAAAATTGACATACATTATCAACCAGGTTAGACCAACCTGACCCAAATCTTGGGGATCAATGTTCCCTTTCAAGAGAGTACACCTTGTCCTAGTTGTTGTTGTATGTCTACAACTATGCAGATGTATCACTCAACACATTCAGGTTACCTACCTCATTTACTGCAACATTGGACTACAACTCCTATGAAACAACATTTTGACAATAAACTTATGTTCCTCTAAAATCAAACCTATCCCTTTGGAGTCCTTCCCCACATATAGCTCATTATCCTTTGAACGATAGGAGGTTCTATTTTTTTCTTCATGCACTAGCCACCCATGAAATTCCATCTTGTAATGTTCTTCATTGAATGTTGCCAAGAAGCATAAACAACGTTTGTATATTTTTAGTATTTACCTTCCTAAATTATCATGATTTCCTTTCAAAGGTTTATTCTTAAATTAATATTAGTGCACTACCTTCCACAAGGCCATAGTAATAAAAACCATTCTTATTATATCATTATGATTTTCAATTACTCATTGGTATTAATGTAATTAAATTAATTACTCTTTTGATTAATTTAATTAGCATTAATTGCTAATGTTTACCATTAACATCAGTCATTAAATATCCTTGGGTATTAATGATACCATTAATACCAAATTAGCAAAATTTATTGATCAATAATTACTATGCTCCAAACACAAGCATAAACAATCAATAATGCATACAACATTGTGCTTTCTTGAGTAGGTGGATTTTAAGATAACTAAAATGTTATCACCTACCTACTAAGGATGACTATTTTGCTAATAGAAACCTCCTTACCCGATGGTATATTAAAAAAACAAACATATGTTTAATGCATATATATAAATGGTATTCTTTTATCCTCGAGCTATTAATGAGAATTTCATCCATGATTTCTCATTTTCTCTCAACTCTGGTGGTTGTCCCATAGTAATCCACAAATGAGAATACATGGTCCTACAACCACAATTTTTATCAACAATGCCAAATTCTAAAAGTAGTATATTCAAATCATAAAGTGCATCTATAAATACAACATAAAATGATGCTATGCATTAGATATCCACACATCAATAAATAAAAAAAATATCCAGAATATGTCCTACCAAAGAGAGGTATTATAGAGTGAGTTTTGTTAGACAAAAATTAGATGAAAGAGATATTTGTTGGATAAGGATGAAGATCACTATGAGATAGATAAAGGATAGATTTCCATGAAGAAGATGTCAAACAAAATATAGGAGAAGTATATTAGAGGAAGAATTAAAGGACGTAAAGTAGAGAATATATTGATTAGTAGAATCTTCAAGGAAGTAGGAGTAGAAAAATTCCAAAAATCAAGAGAGTTAAGTTAGACAATCAAATATAGAATATTATGAAGTTCACATGTTGTTAAGCTTTGGATATGCTTGTAGATAATCGGGATTGGACCTTATGAAGAAATCTAGTCAAGGTTATTCATAATGGGTTGGGCCCAAAATTAATTTATAAAAATAGGGTGAATCAATTTCAAAAACAAGGTCCGAGGTGTAGACCAATTGGTTCATCCAAACCCCATAAGGGGGGCAGAGGTCCAAGGTTCAAATCTCGGGCCTCGTCGGACTGAAC
Organism: Wollemia nobilis; assembly: GCA_028583015.1. Taxonomy (NCBI): domain Eukaryota; kingdom Viridiplantae; phylum Streptophyta; class Pinopsida; order Araucariales; family Araucariaceae; genus Wollemia; species Wollemia nobilis. Next base: position 1,213,866 of record JAQPPZ010002582.1, read on the forward strand.
GCTTGTCCCTTTCCTGGTGCTTTTAGCGATGTAAAAGGTTTAAAATGATTGTGGCATGGTGGTTATAGGGGCGGATTGTGCGAAGATATGTGTGGCGGCTTCTGGGGCGGACAACGCAGAATACTGTGGCGGCCATAAAAGCTGGATAGGCTGCCCGGATTTGTGGGGCTACCGATTCCACCATGTAAATTCAAAAAAAAAAAAAATTAAAAAACAAGGTGAATAGTGTCCAAACTCATGTAGAAGTGTAGACACCAAAACAACACCAATCCGATCATGTGGATACAAGCACTGATCGAATTGGCATACAAAGACCCTACGAAAGCCCCCAGAGGTTAAACAATGGTCCTAACCACTCCCAAGGCAGTTTTGGAAGGTTAGAGGTCAATTTGGCACCTTTCAAGCACCCTCCTCCTTACTCATTCCACCCTGGGGTGATTAGAATGCTATTCGCCCCACCTCGGGACGATTAGCAGCAATCGCTCTAGGGTGGGGCGAATAGCAGGTTTGATGAGAAAAAGGTCAAACATTGACAAATGGTAGCTCAGATCCGCCACTCAAATCCACCTTCAATGCATGGGAGTGCGAGTGAGCATTTTTGAGCTCAAATAGGCAGTCATGGAGCCCTTAATCAGGGAGGAATCTTCTCTCCCCTGGGAAGGCATGATGGCCAAGTGGTGCCCCTACATGCATATTCAAAGCAGACCTTCAGGTCTATAAAATGGTGAGCCTTCTCACCCCAAAAAAATAATAGAGCAGGATAATTTGGAGCAACGGAGTACTGCCGAATTACATCCTCACCCCTCACTTGTGCTTCTTACATCCTTGATCTCTCTTTTGGAAGGGAGGTCATTGGGTGAACATTGGAAGCGCAATCCAGACCCAAAAACCAAACATTTGGCCACAATACCCCACCCAATTTTTTGACACAACCCCCTAGGAGGTTTTGGACCCATCCCAAGTGGATTGGTGTCGAAACCAAGCCCTAAACAATGGGCGTCCTGCCCCCGGGTGCCCCCCGCACTGCTGCAGTCCTAATTGCCCCACCCCGAAGCGATTAGAAATATATAGAAAATTTCTTCACTGTTTCTTTTGCATATTATTTTATGTCATTCATATATGTTGCCATTCACATTTCATGCCATTCTGATGAGTTTTGACTATGCTTTCATTTTTTTTCGCTTTCACTAACATACAAGGAGCATCTTCGGATACAGGGCGATCAGGGCTGAATATGCAAAATCCGACCTTCTAGGTCATCTCAAAATGTCCTATTTTACCTAACCCCAACTTTTCAGGTTTTTTGGATGCCTCTGGATGGGAAATTTAGGAGGTTTCTTTTTGACATTTTATGACAGTCCTAATCGTCCCACCCCGGAGCGATTATAAATCTACAAAAAATTTCTTGAATGTTCCTTTTGCAGTGTGTTCATGATGGTGTTTTCATGCTTCTATCCAAATTTCATCTTATTTTGACATGTTTTGATTACCATTTTAATTATTTCATGCATGCACTAATCGGAGGCCTTGGGGATTGCATGTTTCCCTCCATCCGCAGGTGCTATTAATCATTTTCTATTTCTCTGAACATAGTATCTCAACACCGGAGTGGTAGCAAGGAACTACAGACACATTCACGTAAGCGACAGTGATGTTTGGCCCGCCCATTTCAAATGTGGGCACACGGAAGATCCCGAATGGAAGCGTACCATCCGTGGTGTAACAAAACTATATCTAATGCTCCAAGCCCCTAAAAAGGAAGGAGACATATTGTAACCTGATATCAAAGAAAAATTAATAAAAAAAGGGGCTGCACTTTACATTCACTTTATATCTCATTTCAGTTTGTTTGTTTTCCCTTTTCATGCACTTTAGTCCTTTCTTCATTCGTAGGAGCTAGCGTTACATTTTCTTTTACTTGCATCACACTCGGTACGCCATTGCTTCTGTATCCTAGTGCTTTCAGTGGAGATCATGGTGGGACTCTGTGCCTTGATATTGGGATCAAAATTTTGTATTTTTGTTTGCAGGTGTTAATCCTTCAAGCGATGGACTGCTGCTCGAGCCACCCTATGATGAATATAGACTAGAATTCGTGCCACCCCGGGACGAATAATACATTCGCCCCACATTGTGATGAGTACAAATATGCTATTCATCCCACCCCAGGAATATTATATCTCTGTGCATTTTTGAGCAGAAACTTAGAGGCATCCGGTTTGGGCAGAGAAGAGGTAGGTTTTCTGAACATCCTCTGTAATTTTCTGTCTTTGTTTCTATGATTTTTCTGTTTCTTTTCTTGCATATAAAAGTTTTACTGCATGTTTTCTTTCTTTGCGCAAGTAAAAAATAACCCCATACACCATGTGATAATGTAAACATCAAGGAGTTGGTCTTAAAACCCCAAAACTTGATCAAGACCAATGGTGGATTTCATCACCACCTTGGCTTGAATTTTTGCATACATAACCCTGATCGCTACTATTGCTAGACGTAAATCCTGATGAAAGTTGACCAAGTGTATCTGGGGTGATTCCCAATGCATGAGGATAAGTCTTCTATGGTATGTGTCAAAAATAGGGTGATTCCCCTTTCGTATCGCCTATGTTCCACGTACTATTCTGCTCTCACGTACCAATAGTTTCCCTCACGTAAGGGTGGGTATATTGAGATGTTCGGTATAACGGCCTGGCAATGGTATATTGAAGAGGCAACCATTTTGGGAGATATAAGAGCCCTCATATTGCATATACAACAAATTTATTTTTACAAGGTTTTCACCACAAAATCAAAACACACTAAACCAGATCTAGGGCACACCTTTAATCTATAAACAAGATAATCATTGCTTTGATTGTGTGGCCCCCTTTTATTTAGTGTAGCATAAAAAATTATAAAGAAGATAAAAACCTACATATCTTGTAGAGAGACACCACCATGGTGTACACCCGCATCCAAGCCCAATCACGGGCAGAAGCTGTGAAAAGTGTACAAGGGGGCACAAGTCGCATCCGCTATAGCCCCAAGGACTTGGTCATACCACCTTGGCGGCCTGCCCCACAAAATAGTCCACATCATACCATGATAGAACGGGACTATAATGGCACCCCTTCGAGGGGCACGCCCATGCAACATAGACCCTTTCAGGAGGAGTCCATACACGTGGCACTCAACATATATGGGAGGGCTCCCTTATACACTCGTTATGAGTGGCCACCGCGCGATGAAGTGATAGAACAACATAGGGTCCAAAGGAGGGGCCACATGATTACATCATCCCTCCTCTACCCCTTATTACTATTAGAAACAATAGGCCAAATCCAGAGCGCAAGGCTCTTCAGATAGGACGAGTCAACTCTGCCCGCCCCTTTCACATATACAAAAGGGAGCACGAGGAAAACCACTACATTCCTCAAGAGCAATACACAACATGGGAACAATGCACTTTTGCACCTGCTATTTATCAGGATCACCTACTAAGGCCAGAGCCTCGGGTGAATGCCACTAACCTTGACAGAGGGAAGTGACCTATAGAGATCTCGGATCACCATGACCAAGATAGATGTGTAGGGGAGGCATCTAGGCCTCCTAGACTCAAGACGGTGGAACAAATTGACTTGGCATTTTCCAAACATACTACCCACCAAGCGCAAATCACGCAGCTGGATCAAGACCAACAATAGTTAGAGCACCTGTATCACCTTGGCAAAGAGCACATTCGGTGTTAGATAGATGAGTTGCTCCAGAACACTGTGCCTAAGAGGGTCCCAACCCCTCACATGCATAGGACAGAGTTGTATGAGAGGCACAACCCCTTGGTGCGAGACAGGTCTCCATGACCTTATCAAGTTTTGCCTCCAAGACCTCCTAGACCTGAGCGGGAGACCACCCCTAGAGCCAATGATGGGCACCCTCCGCGGGCACCCACCCATGTTTATAGGTCACACCTAGGAACTCCTTAAGAATCCTATGAGGAATTTGAGCAAGAAGAAGAGTGGGCTGAAATACCCTACCAAGGCAGGGGGGATGCTACCCAGTTGCCTCTCCATAGGCCTCAAGTTTCCCATAATTCACAACGATAACAAACAAAGGAGGAAGAGATAAAATATTTCAATGCATACAAAGCACTGCTAGAGTGCTTAGAGTCTGTGGAGACCAAGACTTATGGGCCCCAAAATCCCACTTTACGCCAGTTTCATAGTCACCCGATGCATCCTTCAGTACCGGCACCCCCATACCTTGAACACTTCAAAATGCCTCAATTGGCAATCTTTAGAGGGGATGAGGATGTCCAAGAGCACGTGACAAGATTCCTGAGCCAATGCTTTGGAATTTAGGACAACGATGCTTTGATTCTAAGAACATTTATAACCACATTCGCAGGCCCTACCTCGGATTGGTTTACCGAGTTGTCGAAGCATAGCATCAACAAGTTGGACCAGCTAGTGGACGCATTCCTTGAATGTTTTACTTTCAACACCAAGAAGAAGGCATCGTTAAGCGACCTAGCTAGCCTCAGACAGTATGAGGAGGAGACCATGGCGGTCTATGGAAATAGATGGAGAACATTGCTTTCAAAGCTTCCTTACCTCCCTCCCATGGCTGATCTAACCCAAATGTTCTCGAAAAGTTGCCTAAGATCGATCTCCATGTTATTGCAACTGTAGCAATACGCCACTCTCGAGGAAGCTCTAGCACAAGCCAGAATCATTGAGGATATCAAGATACAGGATGGCGAGATTGCCAAGCCACGCAAGAAAGAGTGGCCCAACAATGCCAAAACTGGGTTTGCGCAACCAAAACCTGCTGCGGTCAATCAGGTTGCCATAAACATACCAAATCCTGCACAGACGACACAGCCCCCAAAGGCTAATTATTAGGCAGTTCCTCTTGACATCTATGAGAAGGAAAATCATAGGCAAGAGCAAAATCAGCAGTGTCGCCCTAGGCGACAATTCACACCCTTCATAAAATCTAAAGACTCCTTGTTTGACCGTTTTTCTATGGTAAAATTGATAAACCTGCCATAAAGTCGACCTGTAGACCCCAACGTGACAAAACCCAAGGGCTATAGGGAAGACCTGTACTGTATATTTCACTGGTAGAAAGGACATAACCTTTACGCGTGTTGGAAGTTCAAAATATTAGTGCAAGACCTGATAGACAACAAAATTCTAGCGGTGGATAATCTCATAGCACCAAACAACCAACAGATGGAGGTCTTCAAAGACCCCCTACCTACCCATGATACGCAGGCAAAGACTCTTCAAGTAAATGAGGTGACACAAAACTGCCCCATGCAGGGGTATGTAGGGATGATAAGCATAGTGACACGGAACAAGAGGTATCCAAGCATAGCTGCCCCCGCTGCAGCTACAGGAGAGGTTCCATCAACATCACAACCTCAACAGCACCCTACGCAACCTCCTTCGCCTAGACTAGCGGCCATGATTCAGACTAAACTTAACTAAATTTTAAGGACCATGTCGGCTAGGCTCTCCATATATGAGCTCATACAACAATCACCACCCCATTGGGAGGCTCTAATGGAGATACTCAAAGCCATCGAGATACAGCCCCACGAAGTAGACTCTTTCAACAACTTTGTGGGACATGTAAAATGATGTACAGAACCAGTTATCACCTTTAGAGAAGACAAAATGAAATCGATGACTGGTGATATGGTGGATCCACCCCTACATGTCATTGCGTGGGTCAACGAGATTCCATTTAAGAGGGTTTTGGTGGACACTGGCTCGTCCAGAAATATAATCACAATAGCGACATTGAAAAACCTCAAGTTGCCAGCATCTCACATTGTGGCCTCCACCTATACCCTTCGAGTATTCAACGATGTGATATGCTTGACGGTTGGCAAAATTGTCCTGCCCATCCAAGTGGGACAAAAGACTATTCCTACATTGTGCCACATCCTAGAAGGTGAGATGGCCTACAATATTTTACTGGGCCGGCCTTGGATCAGGGACATGAAGTGTGTCCCTTCGATAGCCCATCAAATATTAAAGTACACATACGAAGGGCAAGTGCATGTAGTCCCAGTAGACTTAGAGCCCTCCAAGTATTGCAATGCAGTGTAGCTGATGCCATAGTCAACCATCCCATCGACACATTTGGACTTTCAGTTAAATTCATCCAAACAAGGTCCGATTCTACATACATCCCCACTGCTAAGTCCCTCAAATCACCAACCGGACCCATCTTCATCATCTGGTCCTTCACCAATGACACCACCTACGATGGCCACACTGAAGGACAACGGGAAGAAGCCCTTGGAAGAGATACCACCATTAGTCTCAACCATATCTACCAAAGAGGTGCCCAGCCGAATGGAAGTCGAGACGCCTAGTTCACCCAACATGGAGTGGACACAGGAAGAACTCCCATTCCCTCCCCCTCAACCACCAACGATCATCGGTGAGATGGCTAATGCGGGCCTGGGGGAGTATCTAGTGTGGAACATTGTAGCAAAACCTGCGCTTGAGTCCATACAGGACATGAGGAGACCTCGCCTCCCCATCGACACTATTGTCCCTTTGGGCTACCCACCAAATCAGACAAATTTTGTATATGGGGGCCTCGACAACGACATTGAACCTTACCTGCAAGAGGAAGAGGACAAAGAGCCCTTTGTTGAGAATGTCAACTATTTGTCCAACCCAGACTTCACTTTGAAATACCTTGGCCAATGTAATTGGCATGGATATGGGTTTGGCAGATATGAACAAGGGGTGCATGTTCTTTGTCAACCAAGATATCAGATGTCATACGAAAAATTAGGAGTAGGGTTCAACCACCCTCTACCCCTTGACATCTTGGTAGAGAACATGCAAGGCCTAGGGCTAGGCAACGAGGATGGGTTGGTACAAGATCCATATGCCAATCCTAACACAACATACACATTGGGGGATTATCTCCCATTGTTAACAACCAACCTTGTGGGCCTCAAAAATTCCTCCCCTTTGATCGAGAAAGGGAAAGTTCAAGAACTTGCCTCCAAAAGGTATATAGACAAGGCCAAGAAGGATCTTTAGAAGACGAGTCAAAGTATGAGGTAGCACCTTGGGATCCTTTCGAGTCCAATAACAATCACTAGCAAGTGACACCCATAGATGACTATCAGGAGAACTTCATGACAATGTTCCCCTTCAATGCTCCAATAGAGAAAACACCACATCAAGAGAATTAGGTTCTCCCGCAGATATCGAAACAACCCCGATGGGACCAAATAAACTTGCTCGAGCAGAACAAGCCTCACATGCCGCAAACAGTTGTCAGAGCCAATGAAGGAATATGGATATTTGATAGTGATTATGAAGATGATACTGAGATGGTATATCTCAACCACATGTGGTAGCAACAACGAGAATACCCCATGGACATTGATGATATGTTTGAACAGCTAAACATGGGGCCAAGGCATAGGTGGCACCTAAACCAAGCATAGTTAGACCAAGTGTTGCACCCACAACTTCAGGCATACAGAGAAAACCTTCTGCCCAGAGACCCTATAGAGCCAATTAGTGCCAAGGGCAGACCCTGTCCTATTATCCATACATAGGGCCGATCCATTTGTGCCAATACCTACAGAGCCAGATTCGGAGCACAAAGATCAGCAAGGATGTCTGAGTCACCAACCGCACGGTAATGGATACCAAATTCACTTCATCAACATGATCTCCATTGACTTAACCACCCCCAGCCACAATCCAACCGATCCAGGATGACCATTGTATCTAAACCTAGATGCCATAGACTGGGATCATGCTAAATCACCACCATCCCCATCAGAGTACTGGCCTTGCGGTGAGATGCTTCATTTCACCCCAAGACCACCTCAGGATATCTTCCACTCTGAAGAGGAACCCGACATTCCAAACGTAGATCTAAATTTGGCAAATGATATCCACCTAATCCCAACTCCACACCAGTTGGAGGATGGGTCCCACATTTCAGTCAAAGAGATGACTGACGTAGACATCGGCTCTGATCCAATGAATCCGTAAACCATCAAGCTGGGGGTAATTCTATCCCCCGAAGAGCAAGCCGATTACATTGCCCTTCTCAAAGAGAAGAAGGAGGTTTTTGCATGGTCCTACAAAGACATGTCGGGGCTAGACCTGCAGCTAGTCACACATAATCTAACGCTTGATCCGACAGTCAAGCCAGTCAAGCAAAAACTACGTAAGATGCACCCAAAAGTAGCCTTAATGGTAAAATACAAGCTACAAAAGTTGTTGGATGCACAGTTTGTCATCTATGTGGATTACCCACCATGGATGTCTAGCATGGTACCTATCAAGAAGCCTGACGAGAGGATTCGCATATGCACCAATTTTTGAGATCTAAACAAAGCGAGTCCCAAGGACAATTTCCCCTTGACTAGCATCGACACATTGGTAGACGCTATAGCAGGCCACGAAATGCTTTCCCTCATGGATGGTTTCTTAGGATACAATCAGATTTGTATCAATCTCGACGATCAACTCAAAATGGCGTTCACAATGCCTTGGGGGACATTTTGTTATAAGGTCATGCCCTTTGGCCTTAAAAAAATTGGTGCCACCTACCAACGCGCTATGACATACATCTTCCACGATCACATGCTTAGAACTTTTGAAGACTATATGGATGATTTGTTGGCCAAATCTCTTTTATGCCCAGATCATCTTGATGACTTAAGCAAGATCCTCGATCGCCTCATCGAACATAAAGTCAGACTAAACCCCAAGAAGTGTGTATTTGGCATAACATCTAGAAAACTCTTGGGTTTCATAGTCTCAAAATGAGGCATCGAGGTAGATCCAAATAAAGTCAAGGAAATCCTTGAAATGCTTCCCCCAACCACCATCAAGTAGCTCAGAATCTTGCAGGGAAAGGTTGCGTCATTAAAGCACTTCATAGCGTAATTATCTGACAAATGCCGACCCATGAATAAATTATTACACAAGGGGGTAGCATTTCATTGGGATGACGATTGCCAGTAAGCCTTCGATGACATTAAACAATACTTGGCTTCGTCACCAGTATTGGCACCAACTAGACCAGGAGTGTCATTCTATTTATACATCTCAGCTACTGAGGTGGCACTAGGCGCCATGCTAGCCTAGAAAAATGAACTACATAAAGAATAGGCTACTTACTATCTTAGCCACACCCTGGTCAATTATGAACTTAACTATGCATACGTCGAGAAGCTATGCTTAGCAGTGGTATTTACCACCAAAAAGCTATGCCACTACATGTTGAGCAATACGACGTATGTTGTGTCTAAGGAGAATCCATTGCGATACATGATGAGTCATACTTATCATAGTAGCCACATGGCAAAATGGATCATGTTGTTGACGGAGTTTGACATCGAATTCATTGGATAGAAGTCCATCAAAGGTCAAGTCATCGTCGATCGACTAGTAGAGGCTCCTCTCGAAGATGATCAGCCTCTGATCGTAGAGCTACTCGATGATGGGGTCTTCCATGTCTCAGAATCTCCAGATTCTGATGAGCTTGAGTCACAGGCTGACATAACCTTATTCTTCGATGGTTCTAAATGTGAGCAAGGGGGTGGCATGGGAATCGTATTCTTCACACCGCAAGGGGCTCCAATGCATCTATCATTTAAACTTTATTTCCTGTGCACCAAAAACAATGGGAGTCTTTCAAAACAAAATGAAATTAGAAGAATGATTCAGATAAATCATCCACATCTTGTTTTCCTTCAAGAAACAAAGATGTCAATGGAGGATATGGACTTAATTGCCAGTAAAATTTGGCCATCTGGAAAAGTGGTTTCCCTCAGTTCCCAAGGGACTTCAGGTGGCATTGCTTATCTTTGGGACCCAAAAGAGGTAGTTATTCACCATATGGTTGGCAGTTGGGGTTTATTGGCTATAGCTATTCAAATTAGACATTCCAACAAGATTATGCTTTGCATTACTGTTTATGCCCCAACTTCTTTGGAGGAAAAAAAAAGACAGTGGAAGGATATTACTCATATTATATCTCATTTTCCTAAATCTTGGATCTTGATCGGAGGAGATTTCAATACCATCCTCTCTCTGGATGAGAAAAGGGGGGAAATAGAAATTTGGATAAAAGTACTGACCTCATGAGCGAATATATTGCAAACCTCCATCTTGTGGATATCCAACCAGATAATGGCCTTATTACTTGGTCTAACATAAGGCAAGGCTTAGTTTGTATAATGGAGAGATTGGATAGGTTTTTGCTCTCTGAAAATTTCTTAATCCATGGTCACATTCCTAAAGTGAAGACTCTTAATAATGCTGGTTTGGATCATTGGCTAGTCATGGTGGAAATGTGGAAAACCAATGTGAGTTTCTCTCTTTTTTGTTTTCAATTAATGTGGCTTAGAGACATTTCCTTCAGACCTCGTGTGCAACAATGGTGGAAGGAAGGTAAACCTAGGCATGGGACTAAGATGTTCTGTTTTGCCAAAATACTGCAATACATTAAATCCAAAATCAAAACTTGGAACTAGAAAGAGTTTGGGGATGTTCATAAAAAAAAACATGAAGTTATTGCTCATCTTGAAAATTTGAATAATAAAATCTGTTTAGATGGCCTCACAGAGAAGAGAAGTGCAGATGAAATTAAACTCACAACTTAGTTAGAGGAATGGGAAAAAAGAGAAGAAATATTATGGAAGCAAAAATCTAGAATTCAATGGCTCAAAGAAGGAGATCGAAACACAAATTTCTTCCACAAATCTCTTCTAGCTCGAAGATCTCACAACTTTATTTCTTCCTTAAAATCATATTTTGGAGATGTTGTTTATACTTGGGATGGCATGAAATCTATTGTTGTTGATTACTTTTCCAATATTTTTGCTACTACTCCTCTTGACTCAGCTTCACAACAAAATGTTCTTCAAGAAATCCCTTCTCTTATCACTTCTGATGAGAACTCTATTTTGACTTGCTCCTGTTACTATCAATGAGCTTCAACAAGTAGTTTTTAAAATGCAAAAAGGGAAAACCCTAGGTCCTGATGGTTTTCCTATTGAGTTCTAACCAAGAGTTCTGGGATATCCTTCATGTTGATTTATTAGAGGTGGTGGAAGAAGCCAGGAAATCCAAAGAAATTTTGAAGGTTATCAATAAAACTTATATTACTCTTGTTCCAAAAGCTCAATAGGTTGATCATATCTCAACTTTTAGACCTATTGCTTTATGTAATGTTCTTCTCAAAATTATTACTAAAATCATGGTAGAAAGGTTGAAGCCTATTTTGCATAAGATTATTTCCCCAGAGCAATGGGGATATGTGGAAGGACATCAAATAGTAGATGAGATATTTCTTGCTCAGGAAGCCATCCATTCCATGGATATGCAAAATTCTCCTTCTATGTTCATCCGGTTAGACTTATCCAAAGCTTATGACAGAGTGGATTGGCACATCCTTATCAAAGTTTTGAGGCAATTTGGTTTCTCTAAGGATTGGATGGATTGGATTATGGGATGTATCTCTTCATTTTCCTACTTAGTTCTTATCAATGGTAGGCCTTCTCAGTCTTTCCCAGCTTTCAGAGGTATTAGGCAAGGTGACCCGCTATCCCCTTATTTATTCATCATTCTTGTTGAATGTTTGGGTAGGACTATAACCAAAAAGAGGGAAAACAAAACCCTTGAGGGAGTTACCATTGCTCATGGAGCTAGACCTATCTCTCATATTTAATTTTTGGATGACTCTACCCTTTTAGGTAAAGCTACAGTTAAGGAAGCTTCTAATATTAATAAAATCATTAGTTGTTTTTCTAAGGCTACTGGGCAGTTGATCAATGAAGACAAATCTAAAGTTATTTTCTTTCACTGCTCTGCTATACAGGAATCCATGGTCTTGGATAAATTAAGATATAAGAAGACCTCTCTTCCAATCACTTATTTAGGTATTCCCATAAATATTCAAAGGCATAAAAATAAAGATTGGAATTGGTTGTTGGACAAATTCAAGAAGAAAATTGGAAAGTGGACCAACAAGTGGCTTTCTTATGGGGGTAGAATCACCTTGGTAAAATCAGTCCTTCAAGCTATTCCTATTTATGTTTCTTCCATTTTGAATATCCCAAAGGCTTTTCTTCGAGAATTGGATCAAATCAGTCATCATTTACTTTGGAGTGGTACTAAGGAGAAAATAAAATGGGCCTTGGTGAAATGGGATACTTTATGTCTTCCTAAGAGTGAAGGGGGGTTAGGATTCCGGTCTTCAATTAATAACAACAAAGCTTTTGCTACTAAATTATATTGGAGGATGTTGCATAACCCCAATGCTCTTTGGGCCAATAATCTTCGTGCTAAATATGTTGAGAACAAAAGTCCTGAAGACCTTTTTCGCTATCAACTTCCTACCAAAGGTTCTCCCATTTTAGTAGTTCTTAAGACTGGTGAGGATTTGATAAAGAAAAAATTATTTTTGATCATTCATAATGGTCAACATGCAAATTTTTGGATAGATTCTTGGGATGGTCACAAGCCTTTGATAACTCAGTTTCCCGATTGGAGGCCTTGGATGGAGGAGCTTCATCGAGCTAATTGGATAAAGGTGGCTAATTACTTTCGGTACCATACTGGTAATTCAAAGGTTGGTAGATATTGGATCCCTATTGAGGACTGGCCTATTCAAATCCCAGAAAGGCAAAGACAAGATATCCAAGGCATCCTTCATATGAGATCCCTCTCTTGGTCCCATGAAAAATATTGTTTTGGATGGAACAACACTACTAAGGGTGAGTATTCAATTGCTCAAGGTTATTTGACCTTATGCCATAATAATCCCAACCATTCTTCTGACATATTTTCTCAATTGTGGGCTCAAAAGCTCTGGCCTAAGGTGAGGTTATTTAATTGGATTTTATTGCATCGTAGGGTGCTTACTAGTGAGCAACTTATGAAGTGTGGTTTTCATGGCCCTTTTAGATGTGAAATGTGTGAAGAGAATGTAGAAAATATCAACCATATTTTTATTGAGTGTACTTTAGCCTCTAAGATGTGGAGGAGAATGGCAACTTTACTTGGCTTACAGTGGTCCAATTTTTTCACTTTTGAACAGCTTTGGAGGGATTGGCCTAATCAAGAGGGTGTTGATCATTTTATTAGGCAGTTAGTTTGGATGGGTTCTACCATTCTTCTTTGGAATATTTGGAATGAAAGGAACAACCAAATTTTTAATCAAGATAGGAAGGATATTCACTATATTTGGGAAAATACCATAGCCAACTTAGTTGAATTAGTCCATCAACTCCTTAATCACCCCCAAAACTCCCACCAAATATGGGATCAAGTGATGCAAAGATTGAAGATTAAACCTTCTAATGGCAACCAACTTAAAGGGAATGTGAGTATTAGTAATATGGATAGGACTAGAAATTGGCAACCTCCTCCTAAGGATTTTGGAAAAGTCAATACTGATGGAGCCTCTAGAGGGAACCCTGGAAAAGCCAGTGTGGGAGGAATTGGTAGACTTTTAGATGGCTCCCTGGTTTTTACTTTTGCTGAGAATTTGGGTATTCTTTCCAATAACCTTGTTGAGGGGTATGGTATCCTTAGAGGCCTTTAGGAGGCTACTAAGGTTGGATGGGAAAAGGTGTTAGTTGAGTCTGACTCTCAACTTATGATTAATCTCTTGAAGACTCCTTCTAAGAATCATTAGGTGGATTGGAGAATAAAAAGAATTATTGAGAATATTGAGTTAATCCAGATGGGATTTTTGAAAGTTGATTACAATCATGTGGTTAGAGATCAAAACAAGAGTGTTGATGCTTTACCTAATTGGGCTTTGGAAAAAGGTGATCTTACTTGTTATGGCCACCCTCCTATATGGTGGGCTTCTCAAATTAGGGAAGCTCTTCTTTCTATCATTTCTTTGGATGGCTCCAGTTCTGAAGGTACCTAGTTTCTTCTTGTTTTTTTTTTTTTTGTTTCTCTTTGGTTCATTCAGTTTTTTTAGTTCCCTAGCTCATTCTATTATTTATTTTGTTTCCTCTGTTGATTCTTGCATTAATAGTCTTCTGGTCTAGATAGGTCATTGTTTTGTTCATTTTTTTTTCTTTTGTCTTCTTTATTTTTTTGTTTAGTTTTTTAAGGTGGGTGGGTTCTTTTGTTTTGTTTTGTTTTTGTGTTCTTTGTGTTGTTTTTTGTTGTTCTTGTGTTTTTGTTGTTTTGTTTTTTTTTTTATGTTTTTTGTTATTGTTCTTGTGTTTTTTTCATTCTTGTTCTTGGGTTTCTCTTTGTTTGTGTTATTTCATTTTTTTTATGTGTGAGTGTTTTCTATGTTTTTTGTTTTTGTTTATTGTCTGTTGTTGGTTGTTTTTTATTTTTATTTTATTTTTTAGGATTTGGTTGTGTTTATTTGACATGTTTTTTTGGGTTATGTCTTTGTAGTGTTCCGTTGTTTTTGTCTTGTTTGTGTTTTGTTATGTGGTTCTTGTGTTTTTCAATGTGGTTTGTGTTGTGGTTTCTTTTATCTTATTGTGCGTGTTTGGTTGTGCTTTTGGTTTTGACACACTCAATGAGCATGTTTTTTATTTTATTTTATTATTTTTGTTGTTATTTACTTTTTTTAATTTGGTTTTGTGTGTTTGTTTGCTCCTTGAGTATGTCAAAGGTGGTAGGCCAGGTCCGTGTCCTGGGCATTTTTGGCGGAATGGATACCCCTGCCTCCTTGGGTCTTACCCGAAAGTGGCATCCCTTTTGGGATGTTTTCCACAAATAAATAAAAAAAGGTCTTCAGACAACAATCACCATGAACATCAAATGCTTGAACATCTTTGGTGATTCGTTGTTAATCATCAACCAAGTGAAAGGGGTATTCCAATGTAAATGCCTAGTTCTACAGGCATACAATGCCCTTGTGGATAAATTCCTGGTAAAACTTGAATGGTACAACATCGAGGCACTCCCTCGATCATCGAATCATTTTGCAAACATTATTGCAATCCACGATGGAGCGTGCAAGCTCTGACATAACACCAGGAATCCACCTGATCTAGATTGAACCATCTTAGGATAGGTTCACTCGAATCCATGATAGCCTAAATCATGCCAACTGGGGGTCCTTGTTCTCCCCTATTCCCCTTGATAGCAACACAACGCTATTTTTACAAGTTTGTTCCCACTCAGCTTTTGCTAGGGACAAACTTCAAGAGGGATTGGCAGTTCATACCATCGAGGTTTTTGATCAGTAGGATTGGTACACACCCATAAGGGACTACCTCAAGCTAGGTAACCTCCCACTTGGATTGACACATGTCACAAAAATATCATTCAAACAGAAAGTGACAAAACATGTCTTGCTAGGAGATATTTTTTACTGTCGAAGCTACAAAGGAATCCTCCTCCATTGCTTGGACCAACAGGATTCCACTTGGGTGATCACCTAAGCGCACGATGGTACATGCGGTGGCCACTTCAATGGTATGGCCATCACAAAGTGCATCCTTCGCATGGGCTATTATTGGTCATATTTAGAGTGATATTATTGTGCGTATGTAAGGAAGTGCATGAAATGTCAACACCATGCTAATTTGACACACGTACCTTCTCAGGCCTTGTAGTTGATCCAATCTGTTTGGCCATTTTTGCAGTGGGGCTTAGATCTAATCATAAATATCTCCCCTGCATCGTCAGGTCATCACACGTTTATCATAATGGCCATAGAGTACTTCACCAAGTGGGTGGAAGCAATTATGCTTACCTCTATGACTGGGACCCGCATTGCAAAGTTTATTTTACATAACATCATGTCATTTTTGTATTCCATCCAAGATCATCTCGGATAATGAGACGTCGTTTAAGAAAAAATACGTGTGTGCTTTAACAACAAAGTACAAAATTCAACACAGTTTTTCGACACCTTATTATACACAGGCAAATGGGCAAGCAGAGACGTCAAACAAAATGCTAGTTGCCATCCTTAAAAATATGGTCACAGATAGTGTATAAGGATTGGCACATTCAAATCCCACTTGCTCTTTGGGCTTATCGCACTAGCATTCGGATGCCCACGGGGGCAACTCCATTTTTGTTGGTGTATGTCTCCGAGGCAGTCATGCCTCTCGAGTTGGAAATACCCTCCCTGTGCATATCAATGCAAGAGTTCATCGATGATGACACTACATGGAAGGCCCGGTTAGACCAGCTTACGTTTCTCGAAGAATGACGCATCAATGCTCTCAAGCATTTACGTATCTCTCAAGAGCGACTTAAGAAATCATATAACATAAAAGTTCACCTGAGAGACTTTCAGGTTGGTGACTTGGTCTTAAAAGAGAACCAACAAAATTCTAACTTGCCGCCCCATATAAGGTACAAGTTTGCAGCAAACTAGTTAGGTCCTTATGTAATTGATAGTAAAATAGGACCTGGAACATACCGGCTCGCCTATATTGAAGGAATCAAGGAACTAGAACCCTTGAACATCAGTCATTTGAGGCCATTCCACATTTAAAAGAGCCATGGCCCACCCCAAAAGCTCCAAGGATTCTCACAATCACTTGGTCACCCCAAAAGCTCCAAGGATTCCTGCAATCGCTTGGTCACCCCAAAATGCCCCAAAGGTATCCATAAATCCTTTGGTCAAACCAAAAGCTCCAAGGATTCCCGTAATCGCTTGGTCACCCCAAAATGCCCCAAAGGTATCTATAAACCCTTTGGTCAAACCAAAAGCCCCAAGGGTTCCCACAACCGCTTGGTCACCCAAAATGCCCCAAAGGTATCTATAATCCCTTTGGTCAAAACCTCCAAGGATCCGAAAGAATCACTCGGTCCGCACCCACTCGGGATAAACCAACCATAAAGAATTTTCAAAAAACAATAAATAATCAAAAATAACAAAAAAATTGCATCTCACTTCCATGCATACTCTTAAAAATCAAAACACAAAAAAATAAGTTGCATTAGGCATCACAAACATACATTGCATATTTGTTGGTCATACAGGTCAAATGCACCATAGACTGTAATTACTCGGCAATTCCATCATTTTCCGCATTTTTCCACTTTGTAAATAGTCCAGCAAAAATAAACGCCATCCACATTTTTCACCATATCATAATCAGTGTCTTCTAATGTATTCCGGGCTTTCGTCATTCAGCTGTCTTTAGATTTCTAGCCAAAAACTATACAAAGTCAGACAGATTTTTACAAAGGTAGAATTTTCCTTGGATCACACCTTGTTACGTAGCATCCCAACACAAGTTAAAACACATAAAAATTCCCAAGTTGTGTGAACGAAAGATGAAACCTGCATAGCAGGCTAGGTTACCATACGTGAAATGGTTATCTTGCTCATCCCCCTGTGCGAATGACCCCAAGAATGCTGAGAGTTGGCAAAAGGACAAGCATCTTCCCTACCCAATTCCCCTAAAATAAACAGTGGTTTTCACCACTATCAGAAATCCCAAAATTCTCAAAGGGTTGCAAACATAAAAAATTGCAAAAAGTCAAAATACAAACTCCAAAGTTTGATATCCAAACCCCTCAAAGTGCACACATCAAAAGGCACAAGAAATAGTGATCCTCATCACTCAAAATTCAAATCCCTTGCTCAAAAGAACAAGAGAAAAATAAACAGTGATTTTTATCACTACATACGAGAGCAAGTATCCCAATAAAAGTAAAGAAAATAAGGGAGTCGAACTTGAATCCCTAGAACTCTCAGCATTCGAAAGGTCAAGAGGTGATCCTCAGTACCGGTTTTGTGGATAGCCTACTGGTCACTAGCGGCAAACCTCCTACATGATGATATATCTGTCGCATTAAACTGTGTACAGATCAATGTTTGCATGTGGATGAGCTAGCTTATGGTATCCTAGATTGCACCTTAGATTAATCTTACTAAATACAACAAAGGAGTTAGTGGAGCTAGTTAGGTGATCCTCAGTACAGGTTTGGTTGATATCCTATCTGGCACTGGCGGTATCCTGACAACTACCACATAAACAAATTCAATCGCACACACAGGGATGTGAAATAACTTGGTCAAACTCAAGTCTGATTCGTACCTTGTTCAAAAGTCTTGTAAGATAAATGTACAGTCTTGGCTAGTTAGTTAAAAACATCTGAGTCTCAGAAAACCTTAACTATATTTTAGCACAACTGTAGCACATTCCATTATTACATCACCATCAAAAAATACAAACAAAAAAAAATATACACATGCAAAGTCATCACATAGTACGAAAAGCCAGTAAATCTTGTACAGTCTATGGTGCCACCGCCAAGTTATCAACAAATCATTTCATCCATTCCATATGCATACATCATATAATTAGAAACATCGCATTCATAATAACCCATGCATACATCAACGTAAATAAATGTGCATAAAAGTAACAATAAATCATGACAAGTGTATAATCAAAAAGAAAGTCATATATATATATATATCGCCAAAAATGCCCATAGGCTACAATAAGTCGGTCCTCTGACCTCACAACAAAATCAAAAAATCAAAAACCCCAAGCCTAGGGAGTCGGCCACCATGATCATGCAGGATCGGTGTGACTGGAACTACCCCCAGTGGTGTGGGTCCTATGGGACCTCTCAGGGTGGCTGTTGCCAGCCCCCGCATCATGCCCACTAGTGCTACCCTCACCCACCCACCTACGATGAGAGGAAGCAGACTGCTCAGTCTCACTGTCTCTCGTTCGGCGTGAAGATCCACCTCCAGTGAGCTCAGGTAACTGTCCACCAAGGTGGATAATCTTGGCCTCCAACTCCACTCGAAATCGACCCCACTCCACATCTCGTCGGTGGTATGCAGCCAATGCTTCATCCCACTGTGCCAACTGATCCTGTAGGCATTCCCTCTTGGCACGCTGTGCTCCTCATCCCATCTCCGTAGTAGCTCCTCCAATCGTGCTATCTCAGCGTGATACCTCGCCTCCATATCCCTCGGGACTTCCTGAGGCATGGGCATCTTCGGGATGGCATGTTGCTCCGGCACCCACTACTCCGGGATGTCCTGCGTATCCGGTTGCTTCGAAACCCCTAAGTCATCCCCAGTCAAGTCATCAACCTCCACCATATCCTCATCATCAAGTGGAGCTCCCCAACCCTCCCTCGATGCCTCCGCATCCTCACCACCTACTGCTGCTGCATCCGGCCCTCCTAGAGGCCCCTCACCCCGTCATCGCCGCATCGTCCACCACTGGTCATCCTCTGTAGTCACCTCGATATTGTCCATGTCGGGGACATCAATCACTGCATCTGACTCCTCACCTAGTGGCTCAATGATTGGCCAGGCCAGAGTCCTCTCATCACCCTAACACCGATAGATCAAGGGCTCACCAGGCAATCCCTGGTGCACCCCAAACTGTCGAGTCACCCAAACGTACGAGAAGTACTCCTACTCGGCCTCGTGCTTCCTGATCAGCCACCTCCCCCTGCACACCCATCGGAGCCACTCCCCAGCCTCAGGCCAGGCTGGAAAGTCTCAGTATGGCTGCCAGAACACCTCTCCTAGAGCAAGATGTGAGAAGGCATCAGCATAGTGCCCCACGACACCTGCCCATCGCCGACTCTACCCCTGCTCCTTGGACCTCTGCCATAGGGTAGCATAGCCAATCTCCCTATCCACCATCTCTCCCTGAGTGGTCCAAGGCAACCCTACCACTCCATGTCCAAGGCAACCCCTATGATCACTCCACAGCTATGTGCTGCCATCCCTAACACTACAACAGGTAGCTGCACCCAATCCCCTTTCACCTTTGGCAATGGACCTCGTACAACTCATCATATAACTATGCCAGTAGCGTCTGACCCCACCTCATAATTAGTGGCGCTGCTATCGGACACTCCACCAGTCTAAACACTACCTCAAGTAGGTTCCAAGGGAACCTCACACCTGAGGAGTCAAGAAGCAGCATGTTGGAGATGAGGGTCATAAGCAATGTATGCCTCACCCCCAACATGCCCTTCTCAAACCACCACCACACCAGAATCCTGCCAATCAGGCAGTCCCCCTCTTCCCTCTCCACCATACCATCCACCCCCATCTCTACCACATGCCCAAAGCATCGCATCAGCACCGTCGTCCGAATGGGCAGCCCGTCTATCGAAATCCGTAGAATCCGATAAACATCCTCCAGAGTCACTGTCATCTCCCCTGTTGGGAGATGAAAGGTGTTGGTGCGGGGATCCCACAAATTGATCAGGGCAGTCAGATATGCTCGATCCCCCACCACAGGCTCTAGCCGAGTCACATGCTTGAGCCCAAGGGCATCAAGCCAATCCCAATCCGCCACAGTCAGTGCATCCCGTGCATCAGAAAATACCGTCGTCTGACGGTACCGACTCTTCACCACCTACAAAACAAAACAACACAAAAACATTAAAACATGACAAAAAAAAAATTGTACAACACTAAAACAAATATACAACAATGTATACAAATTGTACAACAAAAACATTTAATAAACTGTACATCAACATTAACAAAATGTACAGTACAAACATTAAAAAAAATCAATAAACAAAGCAAAATAAAAACAAATTTTTAACCTAGGGTTTTTAACCTTAGTTTAAACTAAAAAACAAAAAACAAAATAAAAACAAAATTTTTAACCTAGGGTTTTTAACCTTAGTTTAAACTAAAAAACAAAAAACAAAATAAAAACAAAATTTTTAACCTAGGGTTTTTAACCTTAGTTTAAACTAAAAAACAAAATAAAACAAAATTTTTAACCTAGGGTTTTTAACCTTAGTTTAAACAAAAAAAAAAAAAACCAATTTTTTAAACCTAGGGTTTAATCATAGTTTAAACTTAATACAAAAAACAAAACAAAAACAATTTTTTCAAACTAGGGTTTTGATCTTAGTTTATACAACACCACACAAAATACAAATACAAAACAATTAAACTAGGGTTTTGATCTTAGTTTAAACGAAAAAATAAAAAAAATAAAGCGGAGCACCTACTAGTCTTGCCTCGGCTCCGCAACTCGAAGATCCGGTCCGTGCACTCATGGTATCCATGAAATCTCGACAGTGCTCCGCTACGCAGACTCGAACTCCTCCTCCTCACAGCTCCAAATTGCTAGAAAAAACAATTGCAAATGAGCCCAAAACCTAGTTTTGGCCCTTATATAGGCTCTTAGGCCTGTAATCATTCCACCCTAGGATGAGCACTCTAGATAGCACTCGTACCACCCTGGGATGATTACAAAACTGGTATTCGTCCCACCCTGGGACGATTACAGAGCAAGAAAATAAAAAACAACCAAAACTGCATCCAAAATGCACCAAAAACAACAATAAAACTGCCGAACAAAGGCACCTTTGCGCCTGCACTTCAAGGCATCCAAAAATGACATTGGGGTCACAAATCCTCACTATCCTACTCCCTAAGAAGGCTACCATAGCTGGACTACTCCATGGGAGGAAGGATTTTCGAGAATTTCATCCCCAAAAGGCGTCACAAAAAGGGTCCAAACCCACCCAAAAATAGCAATAACATTGTCGAACAAAGGCGCCTTTGCGCCTGACATTATTGGCATACAAAACTGATTTCAGGGCCACAAATTATCAATATCCTACTCCCTAAGAAGGCTACCATAGCCGAACCGCTCCACGGGAGGACAAATTTTTGACAATTTCAGCTCCAAAATGCGTCACAAAAAGGGTTAAAACCCACCAAAAACAGGTCCGATTGTTGGGAAACTACATAAGCATTCAATGGAAAAAAATGAAGGTACCCTTACAAAAGTCATCTTGGGTCAAGTGACTCATCGCTTTTCTCATTTTGGTCATTCCCTCATCGATTCGTCGCTTGAGGGGGTAGTCACACTTAGTCACCAATCAACAAATACAC
Organism: Wollemia nobilis; assembly: GCA_028583015.1. NCBI lineage: Eukaryota > Viridiplantae > Streptophyta > Pinopsida > Araucariales > Araucariaceae > Wollemia > Wollemia nobilis. The sequence continues at coordinate 1,235,712 of JAQPPZ010002582.1, forward strand.
ACCCAATCAAGGAAATGGCATGCATTCAAAGAATCATTGACAAAGACAATCACGCTCCTGCTTGGGGCAACAAACAAGCAATAATCACAAGATGATCAAACACTTGGCATTCTAGAATCATGAACTCAAGGTTCCCATAGACAAAAGGTTGCACCCTTTGCCTATTCATGATTGAACAATGTCCAAGATCAAGTAACACCTCACCGAAAAAGGTTAACACTTGAATTAAGCTCCTTAGCTCGTCAGAAGCAAGGATTCAAGAATGCATGCCCTTTCCATACTTGGGGCATCAAAATTTGGTTAGGTTACCAAGAAACCCTAATCATTAAGTGCTTTGGTTATCTATTTTTTCTCAACACTGTGCCACGCACAACGCATCCCAAAAAGGGGCATCTATAGACACCAAAACAACACCAATCTGATCATGTGGATACAAGCACTGATCGAATTGGCATACATAGCCCCTAGGGCAGCCCCTAGAGGTTAAACAGTGGTCCTAACCACTCCCAAAGCAGTTTTGGAAGGTCAGATGTCAATTTGGCACCTTTCAAGCATCCCGCTCCTTACTCGTTCCACCCTAGGGTGATTAGAATGCTATTCATCCCACCCGAGACGATTAGCAGCAATCGCTCCAGGGTGGGGCGAATAGCAGGTTTGACGGGAAAAAGGTCAAACCTTGACAAATGGTAGCTCATATCCGCCTCTCAACTCCACCTTCAATGCATGGGAGTGCGAGTGAGCATTTTTGAGCTCAAAGAGGCAGTCATAGAGGCAGTCATGGAGCCCTTAATCAGGGAGGAATCTTCTCTCCCCTGGGAAGGCATGATGGCCAAGTGGTGCCCCTGCATGCACATTCAAAGTAGACCTTCAGGTCTATAAAATGGTGAGTCTTCTCACCCCAAAAAAAGAATAGAGCAGGAGCATTTGGAGTAATGGAGTGTTGCCGAATTACATCCTCACCCCTCACTTGTGCTTCTTACATCCTTGATCTCTCTTTTGGAAGGGAGGTTATTGGGTGAACATTGGAAGCACAATCCGGACCCAAAACCCAAAAATTTGGCCATAATACCCCACCCAATTTTTTGACACAACCCCCTAGGAGGTTTTGGACCCATCCCAAGTGGATTGGTGTCGAAACCAAGCCCCAAACGACGGGCGTCCTGCCCCGGGCACCCCCGCACTGCTGCAGTCCTAATCGCCCCACCCCAGAGCGATTAGAAATTTGTAGCATATTTCTTCACTATTTCTTTTGCATCTTATTTTATGTCATTCATATATGCTGCCATTTGATGAGTTTTGACTGTGTTTTCATTGTTTTTCGCTTTCACTAACATACAAGGAGCATCTTCGGATACAGGGCGATCGGGGCTGAATCTGCAAAATTCGACCTTCTGGGTCATCTCAAAATGCCCTATTTTACCTAACCCCAACTTTGTAGGTGTTTTGGAGGCCTCTGGATGGGACATTTAGGAGGTTTCTTTCTGACATTTTATGACAGTCCTAATCGTCCCACCCCGGAGCGATTAGAAATCTACAGTAGATTTCTTGATTGTTCCTTTTGCAGTGTGTTCATGATGGTGTTTGCATGCTTATGTCAAAATTTCATCTTATTTTGACATGTTTTGATTACCGTTTTAATTATTTCATGCATGCATTAACCGGAGGCCTTGGGGATTGCATGTTTCCCTCCATCCGTAGGTGTTATTAATTGTTTGCTATTTCTCTGAATGTAGGATCTCAAAACCGGAGGGGTAGCAAGGAACTACAGATGCATTCATGCAAGCGATAGTGATGTTTGGCCTGCCCATTTCAAATGTGGGCACACGGAAGATCCCGAAGGGAAGCGTACCATCCGTGGTGTAACAAAACTATATCTAATGCTCCTAGCCCCTAAAAAGGAAGGAGACATATTGTAACCTGATATCAAAGAAAAATTAATAAAAAAAGGGGCTGCACTTTACATTTGCTTTATATCTCGTTTTAGTTCGTTTGTTTTCCCTTTTCATGCACTTTAGTCCTTTCTTCATTCGTAGGAGCTAGCGTTACATTTGCTTTTGCTTGCATCGCACCTGGTACACCATTGCTTTCGTATCCTAGTGCTTTCAAGAAGACATGGTGAATTACTTATTTTCTAGAAAAATTTGGAATAATGGGTAAATCAATTGCAAAATATTGCTACCACTCCTTTTTTATATATTCTTGTGATAATACAACAATCTTTACAAAATACATAATTTTAGGTTACCTAGATCTTGCATCCTTTAAGGCTTTTTGCACATACCCTTACTAGATCTCTACTTGTTTTTCCTTGGGTATCACACTTTAGCAACTTCAAAGCTCATTTTGGAGGTCTTCTAAGGGTTTTTTAAGGATTTTTCCAAGCGCTAAACTATCATTTATCAGTTTAAAGAATAGATATAATCAAGTTAGGCGGTGTAAAAATTTGAAAGTGGAGCTCAAGATCAAAAGTTACACCTCCTAAAAGGTTCTCTATCGATCAACTGCTCCTTTGTAGACTCTTCTTTCGATCGGTTACACCTCTTAAAATCGATCAACTCTTATGCTTATTTTTTGCACCTCTACAATCAATCAACAAAAGTTTCAATAGGTTGACCTCTACAACCAATTCACATAAGTTTTTATTGATTGCAGATGCAACCAATCGATAGAAGTTTCGATCAATTATAGAAGAGCATGGTTACTCCTATGCAATTTATTGACACTTCTATCAATCGATTGTAGAATAGTTGTGAAGGAGCAATGTACAATTGATCAAATATTTTACCAATTGGTTTCTCCTCTACAATTGATCAAATATGTTGCCTATCCATCACTCATGTAGAAGACATGGTGAATTACTTCTTTTCTAGAAAAAATTATAAAAATGGGTAAATCAATTGTAAAATCTTGCTACCACTCATTTTTCATATATTCTTGTGATAAGACAACAATCTTTACCAAATCCATCATTTTAGGTTGCCTAGATCTAGCATCCTTTAAGGGTTTTTGCACATTACCCTTACTAGATCTCTACTTATTTTTCTTTGGGTATCACACTTTAGCAACTTCAAAGCTCATTTTGGAGGTCTTCTAAGGATTTTTTGAGGATTTTTCCAAGTGCCAAACTATCATGTATCTGTTTAAAGCATAGATATAATCAAGCTAGGTGGTTTAAAAAAAATTGAAAATGGAGCTCTGGATCAAAAGTTACACCTCCTAGAACATTTTCTATCATTCAACTGCTCCTTTGTAGACTCTTCTATCGATCGGTTGTACCTCTTAAAATCGATCAACTCTTTTTTTGATTGGTTGCACCTCTACAATTGATCAACAAAAGTGTCAATAGGTTGAACTCTACAATCTATTGACATAAGTGTTTATTGATTGTAGGTGTTGTTAGAATAATAAATTATATCCTAAGTTGTTACTAGGATAATTTGTGTGGTTGAGATTAGCTTAGTTAGTTATGATCCAATGGATCATATTGTAAGCACTTGCTATTTAAGCAAGGTCCTTTCAATTGAATAATATCAAGTTATTTCATAATTTCAACATGGTATCAGAGTAGGTTTTCCCTGACCTGTGAGCCTAAGGAGCTTTTTCTCATGGGAGGATTTCCCCATGGAAATCCCCCCCTTTTTTTTCATTTTTTTATCTCCATTTTTTTTTGATACTGAGGGAGTATGCTCTTCATCCTCTCATGGATGGATCATAAACAAGAATTTGAAAAAAATGGCTTCTATTTTTTTTTTAGTTTTTAGTGTTTGCACAAAGGTGCCTTCATTGTCGGTGATCCAACATTACAACAGATTCGAGAGTTTGAGATGGAGGTTTTTTTTGTAGTTTCCAACATCTAAGTGGAGCATTTGGGGCTCATTTTTTCGGTGGAGTTTTTATGTGTGGAAGACTGACGAGATTCTGTCAAGCACCCCAGCCAACGATGTCTTCTAAATAGTTCTCAAGAATCTGCTTCTACTGAGGCTTAAACCTTGGTTTGGGCTATTTTTAAGTGAGTTTTCCCTCAATATTTGAAGCACTTGTGGATATGGGCTTATGCTCGTTTCTTCATCTAAATATTACAGTCTCGATGGGAATCATATAATCTCTTTTATAAGTCTCAACAGTTTAATTTTTTTTCTCTTCCTGTCTACGTCAAAAAAATATTGAAAACCACCTGAAGTGGCAATTTCTGATCATATTTCTCATGACATTTTTTTTTAGTCGGGAAAGGGCGCGCATATTTTTTTGCTATAGGTATTTCTTGCCAGCACCTTCCTTGGTGTGCACGGAGATGACTGTGATCATCATTATGGACATAATATTACTATTTTTCTAACTTTTTTTCCACAACAGAAGCGGGAGAGCGACCAGTCAAAGCAGTGAAGGTAAACTTGATGAAGCTATTTGAGGACATAACCTTGAGTGTCATTCATGCAAAGAGAGTCGATGTGTATTGTTCGTGGTGACCATTAGTGTAGCATGCTGGTGCTCTATTTTTCCATCCAACTCTAGACATATGCATAGTTCATTTTTTTTGGTGTGGTGGTCCCCTCATGGTGGAAGTGAACGAGATTTTGGTCTAGGAGATATCACGGTCATGGGCAACATGTTTTATAGTTTTTAGTTGCATCGATGAGGTAATGCGATCATCATTTTGGATAAGCTGATCAAAGGCAGAGATATGACTACATTTTTTATGGCCCCCGAAGAGGAGCATAAAAAATACAGGTTTTCTACGCTGTGAGTCATTGATTTAGTGAGGTGATGGAACTGGCGGACGTGTCGCTGACATCCATGATTCCATGGATGCCATCATACAGCACTAAATAAATCCCAGATTTTTTTTTTATCTTAGAGATTCAATTTGCAACGGTGACATTTGAAACAAATTATTTTTTCATTTCGGGTAATGGTCTATGGTTTCCTTGTCCGCTGTAATTTTTTTTCTAGATTTGTCGCACCTCTCAATATTATACAAAAGGCTCAGAATGGTTGGGATGTAGATCTATTGAAGTATGGTGCTTGTGATATTTCCATTGAAGAAACCAAAGCCGTGTACACATAATTTTATTTGATGGCGTCATGCAACTCAAAAGACCTTCCTCCGTACTTTCTAAGAGGGGACTGCAATGGTTTTTTAGGCGGAGATGTAATAACTAAATTTTCACTTGTTGTTTGGAGTGGATATTCCTCTATGGGAATGCCTCTATCTTGCACCTTGGCCACAACCCCAGTGCTCTTGTTAAATTTTTTTTTGGTTGCTCTGTCGACCCTGTAAATTTTGATTGGTGTATTTTGAGTTGCTAGAGTGAAACCATGTATTTTGCAAGTGGCTCATGGATTCACTCATTTCTATTGAGCGTCTCTCCAACATTTTGTTACAAAAAATAAGATTGCTATCTTCACAAAGATAGCAATCTTTGTCTTTGATAGTGTGGAGAACGAAGGAGCCAGGCCACTGTTGCAGACCTGTGTGTAGAGAAGGATGGGATCGAAGCAGTATTTTTCTGAGTTATGTACGTAACCCAACTCACTTTTCAAAGATCCTGGAACGTGGGACAAAGGCCTGTCACTGTCACTGTCTTTGAAAATGTCCAAGTTTGAAGGGTGATGATGTTTGCATCACTACATTGGAGAACATAGGGAGTTAGCAACGGTGGTGATAGTTGAGAAGAGGGCAACCAATTTTATGGTGACATTGGAGGTTTGCCTATGGGTGTGCTCAGCTTCTTGTCAGTTGATTATTTTAAGATGGTGGTGCTAGTGGGGGCTATATATACCCTTTTGACTACTTTAAAATGCATCAAAATGAGGGCCCACACCTCCTGATCTAGGTGATGCAACATTCAAAACATTTCACAGGTTTTTTTTTCAATTTCTAAGTGTTGAAAGTGATGGCGCTGATGGAAACACACAGGCCATACCGTGTGCATAATATATATTATGTGGTGGGAAAAATTCTAGGTGGAGGAAGGTGTGACGTGGCACCACTCTCCAAAAACATGACTCTTGGCTGTGATATCTACATTAATCAGATAATTATTGAAGAACATGAACTTATACTGAGAGGGGGGGTGAACAGTATAAGACTTAACCATTTAATAATTTTAATTTCAGATAGCAGTGGCATCAACATAAAATTAAACAAGACAGAAAGCACCACACATAAAAAACCCATTTTAACGTGGTTCACCCAAGGTGGGCTACTCCACGGATAAAACTTTCCTCTAAAAGTTATATCAAAGTCCTCTGGGAATCCTTCCCGATTACAATGTTTATGAGCCTCGGCTCAAAGGAGATACCTTCCCCTAATTCTGCTTTGTTGGTGATCCTCTAGAAGACCTCTATCTCCTTTGCCCTTAGCAAGTGGAACTCTCTCCACAGAAAACACCTGTCTTCCCTGCTCTGGCTGGAGATCTCTGTCCTCAACTCTGTCACTACAAAGCTGGTCCTCTTATCCGCACCAAACACAGTCCTTCGATCTGGCACAATTGTCCTCTTCCTCTGTTATTTTCTGTACTTGGTTGAAAACAACTTTTCACTATCTGCGCAACTACGACAGCACAGTCTTCTCAAATTACAGTAGCACTATCTTCTCAACTTAGCTTCTGCTCTGTTGCACATCCACCGCAGTGCAGTCTTCGCACATTCTGCTTTCTTTACACAGTCTGTGTAAATATTGTGGCACTCGATCGCACAACAACTTATGCGCCTATGTGCAGCCACAACAGCACCTTCTTCATACAGTCTGCTTCTCCTCGATCGAACTTCTTCCTACACTCTACTTCTGCGAAAGTCGCACTTTGAACGCACCCTTCGATCGATTCGATATGACTGCTCTTTGCGCATGATGAGACTTCGCTTGCGCAAACTCGACACACACATTCGATACTTGAAACTCAGAAAATAGTCCTCCTTTTATAGCAATAATTCATGATTAAATTCTTGATCTTAGTCGGCTGTAAATCCTTAAAAACAATCGTCGCTGCACAACCTTACACTTCATCGGCAAAGGTTAACTCTGTCGGCTTCAACCGCCTCTGCTGTTCTGTAGCTTTCCTAGCGCGAAACTCAAACATGTCGCGATATCGCTACGCCTTTGTCTGCTGTACACCTTGTATTGCTTGCTGTCGTGAAATCGCGACACTACTGCCTGTTGTGCGCCTTCTTTGGTTTGTTGTCACGAAATCGCTACGCCTTCTGACTTTGCTGACGTCATCATGATTCTTGTCGCGAAATCATGACGCTTTAGTCTGCAAGGCCTTACTCTCTGCTCTTGTCACGAAATCGTGACACATCTGCTTTTGCTGACGTCATCAACAACTTTGTCGTGAAATCGCGACGCTTTAGACTCCAAGGCCTTCTTCTCAGCTTTTGTCGTGAAATCGTGACACCTTTGCCTCTTGCTGACGTCATCTGCAACTTTGTCACGAAATCGTGACACTTCTTGCTTCTTCAACCTTTTCTCGGTTTGCACTAGCAAAAATGGAACATGTCGCGAAATCGTGACGCTTTCGCTGCCTTAAGCTCTTTCTCGCCAACTGCTCATGAAACTGGAACATGTCGCGAAATCGTGACGCTTTCGTTGCCTTAAGCACTTTTCTGCCAACTGCTCACGAAACTGGAACATGTCACGAAATCGTGACGCTTTCGCTACCTTAAGCACTTTTCTGCCAACTGCTTGCAAAACTGGAACATGTCATGAAATCACGATGCTTTCGCCACCTACAAGCTGCCAACTCAACCTGTCACGAAATCGCGACACTTTTTGCATCCGTACAACTTCATTGAAACTTGTCGTGAAATCGTGACACTTCCTGTAACTCAACTCTGCCAACTAGCATGTCACGAAATCGTGACAAATTTGCCCGAACTTTCTCTCTCCTAAAACATGTCACGAAATCATGATAGTTTTGCCAGCTTTGCCTCTGCCTTCCAGCATGTCGCGAAATCGCGATAGTTTTGCCAGCGCTTTCTCTCTCCTAAAACATGTCACGAAATCGTGACAGTTTTTCCAACCGCCTGCAAACTTTTTCTAACTTATCTTTTTCTTGATCTTTTGCAACTGGGCTACTCTGATTTTCTTGGAGACTTACTGACCAGCTGAAACCTTCATCAAAACACATACTTAGGCAACAAATCAAATTGCTTCAAGAACTCCTTGACATCAAAGACAACAACTACCAAGAGCTCCTTTTGACATCAATGACAACAACTATACTTGAGCAAAGGCAATGTACTCAAGGTACCCAAAATTGCCAACAATCTCCCCCTTTGTCATTGATGGCAACCCTTAACTAAAAACATATCTCAAGAGCCAAAAGCTGAACCAAGCTGATCCAACAAGCGAGAATCATGTATTTGAAGTTTTTGCTCCCCATGACTTGAAGCTCTTCTCTTCACTTGAAGCACTCCCCCTTACTCATATCTCTCCCCCTTTGTCATCAATGGCAAAGGGTCACCTTTGGGGCTCGGGACTAAGAAAGAGCCTCTTGGCTTGGTCCCTCCCCCACCTCCGATGAGGTGATTAATCTTGAGGTGAGAGTACAACTCCCAATTTCTCCCTTAGATACTCAAACGTATCTCTTGGAAGGGGTTTGGTGAAGATATCTGCAATCTGCTCTTTAGTGGGAACATATTCTAGCTTGACCTGCTTCTCTTGCACTTTCTCCCTTAGAAAATGATATTTGATAGAAATGTGCTTCATCCTTGAGTGCATTACCGGATTTTTAGAAATACTTATGGCACTTGAATTATCACAAAGAATAGGGATAGGTTGTTCATGCTTGACTTTGAAATCCTCCAAGGTTGTTTTCATCCATAAAACTTGAGTGCACCCAGCTACTGCTGCTATGTATTCAGCTTCTGCTGTAGATAAGGAAACTGAAGGTTGTTTCTTACTCAACCAAGAAACCAGACTCTTTCCCAGAAAGAATGCTCCACCACTAGTGCTTTTTCTATCATCAATACTGCTTGCCCAATCTGCATCTGTATAGGCTGTGAGGGTGAAATCATCGCCTTTGGGATACCAAAGCCCAAAATCCACAGTGCCCTTCAAATATCTGAATATCCTCTTGACTGCTACAACATGAGATTCTTTTGGAGCTGCCTGAAATCTTGCTACTAATCCAACGGCCTGCATGATATCCGGTCTGGTAGTTGTACTGTATAGTAAACTGCCAATCATAGATCTGTACAATTTTTGATCTACTGCTTGGAGATTCATCATCCTTACTCGGATTGCACCCTGTAATCATTGGAGTACATACGGGTTTGTTGTCCATCATCCCAAATATTTTTTAACATCTCTTTGATATACTTTTCTTGAGAGAGAAATATACCATTTTTTGATTGCGCAATCTGCAGTCCTAAAAAGAATGACAACTCTCCAATCATAGACATCTCGAATTCCTTTTGCATGGTGTTAGCAAAAACTTTGCACATCTGAGTATTATTTCCCCCGAAAATAATGTCATCAACATAGACAACTATGATAATCATATCATCACCTTTATTCTTAATGTACAAGTTGCTATCTGCCATGCCTTTCCTGAATCCTTGTTCATTAAGATACCTGTCAAGTCTTGAGTACCAAGCCCTGGGTGCTTGCTTTAACCCGTACAGTGCCTTTTTTAGTTTACACACATAGTCTGGCTGTTCTGAGAGAGACACACCTTCTGGTTGTTCTATGTAGACTTCTTCATCCAACACCCCATTTAGAAAAGCAGACTTTACATCCATTTGAAACACTTTGAAAGATTTGAAACTAGACAAGGCCAAAAACATTATGATCACTTCAAGACAGAGCAACAGGCGCAAACGTCTCTTTGAAATCAACACCTTCGACTTGAGCATACCCTTTACAGACTAACCTGGCTTTGTTCCTGACAATCTTTCCATCCTCATTAAGTTTATTTTTGAAAACCCATTTTGTGCCAATGACATTCTTGTTCTTAGGTCTTGGAACCAAATCCCAGGTTTCACTTTTCTCTATTTGATTTAGCTCTTCATCCATTGCTTTTACCCAAAAATCATCTGTACATGCTTCACTAAAATTTTTTGGCTCAATCTGAGATAACAATGACACATTCGTAGATTCATGTGAAGAAATGACTCTTCTTCTTGTTTGCCTGCTATTTGGATCACCAATGATCAAGTCTTTGGGATGATGTTTCTGAACATACCATGAAGGAGTTTTGGGAAGCAGTTGTTGTCTTTCCTCTTCTTCATTGACACTTCTCTGAATTCTTCTTGACAGATTCCATCACTGAGTTCCTTGACTGGTTCTCTTATCCCTGTTTTTTCATCTACTGTTACATTTATGCTCTCTACAACTGTATGAGTTCTTTTTTTGAAGCATCTGTAGGCCTTACTTTTGTTGGAATATCCAAGAAAAATTCCCTCATCACACCTAGGATCAAACTTACCCAGATTTTGATCTTCCCTTCTGATGAAGCACTTACTCCCGAACACTTTGAAGTGTTTAATTGTAGCTGGTCTTCCTTTCCACGAGCTCATAGGGAGTTTTATGATGATTGACTACGAGTTGAGCCCTGGTAATGATGTGGACTGCTTGTATTTCTTGCTTCTCTCCAAAAACCATCTGAAAGTTTTGACTCATCTAACATTGCTCTAGCCATATTTTCAACGAGTTCTATTTTTTCTTTCAACTACTCCATTTTGTTGAGGAGTTCTTCTTCTTGAATATTCTCTTTTGATTCCGTGTTGTTCACAGTATTCCACAAATTCATTTGAAGTGAACTCTCCTCCTCTATCTGATCTTAAGCATTTGATTCTCTTGTCAGTCTCATTTTCAATCATTTCTTTAAAAACTTTAAATTTTTCAAAAGCTTCAAATTTTCCTTGAGAAAAGTAACCCAAGTCATTCTTGAGTAATCATCTATAAACAACATGAAATAGCTATCTCCCTGAATGCTCTGAGTTCTGGTGGGACCACACAAATCAGTATGAATAAGATCCAAGGGTTTGGAAGAAGTATACCCTTTCGATTTGAAACTGGTTCACAGTTCTGTTTACCATGTTGACAAGGACCGCAAATGATGTTTTGGGGCCTTTTTATTTTGGGCAAGTCTCTAACTGCTTCCTTGTTACTAATACTGACCAGATTATCAAAACTCAAATGTCCCAATATTTTATGCCACAACCAACTCTCATCTTCTTGAGTTAGAAAGCATTTTTCTCTTTTTATCTCACTCAGCATGTAAAGATTGTTTGGAGTCCTTGTAGCCCTAGCAATAAGTTTTCCATTTAATTCTTTACTTATCTCACATCTATACGAAAAGAAAGATACTATGTGCCCTTGATCACAAAGTTGACTCACACTAAGCAGATTATGTCTTAGCCCTTCTACATAAAGCACGTTTTCTGTTTTGGATTTCCCATCCAAACTAAGAGTCCCTTTACCACAGATCTTTGCGGACTTGTTATCTCCAAAACTGACTGTTCCTCTGTTTGTTTCTTTAAAAGACAAAAAAATTTCTTTTTCACCAGTCATATGTTTTGAACAGCCACTATCAAGATACCATTTTTCTACTTTGTCTTGAGCATGAAAAGTAGTTTGAACTATCATTGACTTAGATTTTATCTCATTCCTCCTTTTTGAGAACTCAAGACTAAATCTATCCAAACTGCACATCCTTGCTATATGCCCAAAATTCTTGCACTTGTAACACATGATATTTTTATTCATAAGAGGTGCAAATGAGTTAACATTTTCCTTACTATGACTCTTCAGAGACTTATTGCAATGCATAGCTATGTGACCAAATTTTTTATAGGAAAAACAATATCCATGAAAGGTATTATGTAACCTGTTTTGATACCTTGGAAGTTTGTTCTTTTTGCGATCAACTGGAATCCATTGCTCTTTAGAGTGAAGATTGTTCTTGCTTGAAGACCCTGTTTCATGAATGGTGATGCCATCCTTCTTTTCACATGGAATATTCTGTCTGAGAGTTGACTGATCTAACTTCACTCTAAGAGACATAATCTCCCCTTCTAGTTTCTCACAATCAGCTACCTTTCCTTTTAGAATCTCTGTTAGAACTTGTTCAATCTTCTTCCCTTCTTCAGCTAGAATTTTGAAATCTATAACACTTTGAGCCAATTCTGATCTTGCTATCTCTTTTTCTTGACAATGCTTGCTTGAGGACAAAATTCTCTTCCCTGAGTTTCTCAAGCTTTCTTAAGGCCAAGAAGAATTCACTCTTGAGATCGAATTCAACCTTTTCTGAATTTATATGTTCCTCTGTTAGATCCTTCTCCAAGATGTTAGGCTTTTTTGGAGAGACCTGCTCTGATACCAATTGAAGAACATGAACTTATACTGAGAGGGGGGGTGAACAGTATAAGACTTAACCATTTAATAATTTTAATTTCAGATAGCAGTGGCATCAACATAAAATTAAACAAGACAGAAAGCACCACACATAGAAAACCCATTTTAACGTGGTTCACCCAAGGTGGGCTACTCCACGGATAAAACTTTCCTCTAAAAGTTATATCAAAGTCCTCTGGGAATCCTTCCCGATTACAATGTTTATGAGCCTCGGCTCAAAGGAGATACCTTCCCCTAATTCTGCTTTGCTGGTGATCCTCTAGAAGACCTCTATCTCCTTTGCCCTTAGCAAGTGGAACTCTCTCCATAGAAAACACCTGTCTTCCCTACTCTAGTTGGAGATCTCTGTCCTCAACTCTGTCACTGCAAAGCTGGTCCTCTTATCTGCACCAAACACAGTCCTTCGATCTGGCACAATTGTCCTCTTCCTCTATTCTTTTTTGTACTTGGTTGAAAACAACTTTTCATTGTCTGTGCAACTACGGCAGCACAGTCTTCTCAAATTACAGCAGCACTATCTTCTCAACTTAGCTTCTGCTCTGTTGCACATCCATCGTAGCACAGTCTTCGCACATTCTGCTTTCTTTACATAGTCTGTGTAAATACTGCAGCACTCGATCGCACAGCAACTTATGCGCCTATGTGCAGCCACAACAGCACCTTCTTCGTACAGTCTGCTTCTCCTCGATCGAACTTCTTCCTACACTCTGCTTCTGTGAAAGTCGCACTTCGAACGCACCCTTCGATCGATTCGATACGACTGCTCTTTGCGCATAGCAGACTTCGCTTGCGCAAACTCGACACACACATTCGATACATGAAACTCGAAAAATAGTCCTCCTTTTATAGCAATAATTCATGATTAAATTCTTGATCTTAGTCGGCTGTAAATCCTTAAAAACAATCGTCGGCTGCACAACCTTACACTTCGTCGGCAAAGGTTAACTCTGTCGGCTTCAACCGCCTCTGCTGTTCTGTAGCTTTCCTAGCATGAAACTCAAACATGTCGCGATATCGCTACGCCTTTGTCTACCGTACACCTTGTATTGCTTGCTGTCGTGAAATCGCGACACTACTGCCTGTTGTGCGCCTTCTTTGGTTTGTTGTCGCGAAATCGCTACGCCTTTTGACTTTGTTGACGTCATCATGATTCTTGTCGCGAAATCGTGATGCTTTAGTCTGCAAGGCCTTACTCTCTGCTCTTGTCATGAAATCGTGACACATCTGCTTTTGCTGACGTCATCAGCAACTCTGTCGTGAAATCACGATGCTTTAGACTCCAAGGCCTTCTTCTCAGCTTCTGTCATGAAATCGTGACACCTTTGCCTCTTGCTGACGTCATCTGCAACTTTGTCACGAAATCGTGACACTTCTTGCTTCTTCAACCTTTTCTCGGTTTGCACTAGCAAAAATGGAACATGTCACGAAATCGCGACGCTTTCACTGCCTTAAGCTCTTTTCTGCCAACTACTTATGAAACTGGAACATGTCACGAAATCGCGACGCTTTCATTGCCTTAAGCACTTTTTTGCCAACTGCTCGCGAAACTGGAACATGTCACGAAATCGCGATGCTTTCACTGCCTTAAGCACTTTTCTGCCAACTGCTCATGAAACTGGAACATGTCACGAAATCGTGACGCTTTCGCCACCTGCAAGCTGCCAACTCAACCTGTCATGAAATCGCGACACTTTCTGCATCCGTACAACTTCATTGAAACTTGTCGCGAAATCGTGACACTTCCTGTAGCTCAACTCTGCCAACTAGCATGTCACGAAATCACGACAGATTTTCCCAAACTTTCTCTCTCCTAAAACATGTCGCGAAATCATGACAGTTTTGCCAACTTTCTCTCTCCTTCCAACATGTCACGAAATCGCGACAGTTTTGCCAGCTTTGCCTTTGCCTTCCAGCATGTCGTGAAATCATGACAGTTTTTCCAGTGCTTTCTCTCTCCTGAAACATGTCGCGAAATCGTGATAGTTTTTCTAGCCGCCTGCAAACTTTTTCTAACTTATCTTTTTCTTGATCTTTTGCAACTGGGCTACTCTGATTTTCTTGGAGACTTACTGACCATTTGAAACCTTCATCAAAACACATACTTAGACAACAAATCAAATTGCTTCAAGAACTCCTTGACATCAAAGACAACAACTACCAAGAGCTCCTTTTGACATCAATGACAACAACTATACTTGAGCAAAGGCAATGTACTCAAGGTACCCAAAATTGCCAACAATTATGTAGCATGATAAATATTTTGGGCCCATACGGTAGTGAATCCAACAATGTCGATGCAAGTGGGAACGTGAACCTTTGTAGAGGCTCCTTTTGTTCCATATGGAGTATGGGCAACTTGGGCATTTTTTCACTATTTTATATGCTTGTCATACACATTGTGTTATGTGTCCCAATGAGTTATATGCTCATTGTCCAATGATTATTTTTAATATTTGTATTAGTGATGCATTTTTAAATGTAAATTATTAGGGATATTATATTTATAAAGAAAATTCATTTTGTAAAGAGGGCACATTTTTTAAAGTGGATAGTGGCCATTTATTTTCTCCTGTAAGAGAAATTTTAAACATGTTGTATTTCGAAGATTCAATAATATTTCCTTGTGAGGAAAAGAAGAAGATGATTATTTTTTCTAAAGATGAAAGCCACATTGACATCCGATCATAGGGATATTTATAGTTGTTGGAAAGGTTTTTCCAAAATGAACACATTGGTGCCATCTAATTTCAATTTTAAGACAATTTAACTTATGTTTTTTGACCTCAAATTTTTAGTATCATAGAGTGCATTCTCGGTTGAACCCGATACTCCCAGATATTTGTTAATGTGATCCTAGTATCTAGTCATCTCCTCTATATCACCTAGCAGTTGTAGTGGTTGGTTACCCATGCATTCTAGTAGGATGAGGAGGTCACCATAAGGATGCATTCAAACACTACATTGGTGCCCTTTTATTTTTAGATTCCCTTGAAGTAAGTTGTTTGTCCACTCAGTTTGGACCTTGTTATCAATCCATTGTGTTCATATAGGTGGAAACCACTACTTATGCTTGTGGAGTTAATTTGGACATCCCTTGTGATTCTTGTGGTTCTTTCTAAAATATCTTCACTCTTCTTTTTATGAGACACTTTGGTTTTAGGGATTTTTCTTTAGTAACTTTTTTTTCATGGTTCACAGCCTTGATCTGTGTCACAAGCACCAATCTGCTATATGATTTCATTCAGTTCGGTGATGAAGCTTCTCTACTTTTTTGATAAATTACATGGATCCTTTGCACTGTTCTTGATGAATTTGTCCTAGGAGGGTTTAAGAGGACATCTTAATCTCCATCCTCCTTACACATCTTCCTCCTTTTTCTTCTTCTCCTTCTTCTTCTATTATGGAAGGTGGTTTTATCCTTTGTAGTTTTTCATCATCTCTCTAGCAGTTTTTTATAGATATATTGTACATGAGTACCTTATCAGGCCTTGTTGTTAGGACTCATACTTGTGGATATGCCACTTATTTTGGTTTTTTTTTTATTTTTCACTACCTCCTAGTATCACTTAACAAGGGTGTTAGCATATCCTAGTACCACTTAAGGGGGGTTTTAGAATAATAAAGTATATCCTAAGTTGTTACTAGGATAATTTGGGTGGTTAAGATTAGCTTAGTTAGTTATGATCCAATGGATTAGATTTTAAACACTTTCTATTTAAGCAAGGTCCTTTCGATTGAATAATATCAAGTTATTTCTTAATTCTAATATGTGCAACCAATCGATAGAAGTATCTATCAATTATAGAAGAGCATGGTTACTCCTATGCAATCAATTAACACTTCTATCAATCGATTATAGAATAATTATGAAGGAGCAATCTACAATTGATCAACTATTTTACCAATTGGTTGCTCCTCTACAATTGATCAACTCTTTTACCTATCCATTGCTCCTTTACAACTGATCAATTCTTCTACCAATCCAATAATCCTCTATAACCGATCAACTCTAATGTCAATCCACTAATCCTCTGTGATCGATCAACTCTTCTATTGATCCACTAATCCCTTGTAATCGATGAACTCTTTTATCAATCCACTACTCCTCTACAATTGATCATTATTTTCCTCAATCGGTCATTTGTTATCGTCTTTGCAACCAATCGAGTTTTTTGAGTATAATTTTTCATTGCTACAAGTCATTTTTTTATGAGAATGAATGTTTTATATGTATGGATATCGTTGTCACATTAGGTATATGTACTAGTGGTATAAGAGGTAAATTTGGTGAGATAAATAAAAATATTTATAATTTCAAGGTGAAAAAGGTCCATGATTTAGGTGGGAGTGTTGGCAATTTAAAAAAAATGGAAAAATTATTATCAACATGGAGTGAGTTGACCAAAAATAAATATTTGATCCAAAAAATTTGCGTGAATGTAACTTGATCAAGGGTCCTCATATTCACCAATTTCAAATTTTAAAAATCTTAATATTTGTGAATTAACAAAGATTCACCGCTATGCATAACCCTGAGTCTATATGAGTATTTCTAGGAAGAATATGACTTATTTATTGTAAATATTTGAGCACTACTATGAAGGAGATGATTTTTTTGGATGATGTTGTGGAAGAGACACTTGAGTACTAATATTAAATATTGTTGACCAAGTTGCTATAGATAAAAAAGGTAGATGAATTTGTTGGAAATATTGAGTTGTCATTGATATCAAAGGGTGCATGGTATTCAAGGAAAAAATATTCTTCAAGGGTGTGAAGTTTACAAGGTTGGACAATATATCAATTGTGTCAAGAATGGACTATTGTGAATAGCAAACAATGGACAATTATTCAAGGTAAGGTATATCTCAAAGAAAAGGCAAATATTTTTTAAGCAAAGGATTATATTATTTAAATATTATAAAGAGAATATTACAAGAGGGACAAAGGTTTAAAAGTTGCTTGGACAAAAAAAAAAGATAAAGGTTTAAAAAGTTGCTTGGGACAAAAAGGTTTAAATATTATAAGAGAGACAAAGGTTTAAAAAGACGCTTGGGACAAAAAGGTTTAAATATCACAAGAGAGGGACAAATTTTTAAAAAGATAAATATGTATAATATGTAAATTCTAAATTTAAATATTATAAAGAAAAGAGTTTCAAAAATAAAAAGGCACCAAAAGTTGAAAATAAATTAAGTTGGCCTTACAAAATAAAATCGAAGGAAATGGAAAGCATATATACACATGGAATTATTAAACCTTGGAGTGGAATGAAAAATTGCAATTGAAAATCCATCATTGTGCATGTGAACAACAAGAAGAAAACACATAGGAGAAGACAACAAAAATCTAGGCAAAGATAGACAAAAAGAAATATCACTATGTGCACCTGAGTTTTTATCCACAAGGATATCCCAGCTGGCAATGTGGCTTTGCGTGGAATGTTGTTGTGCAGGAGGTCACGGGGTCGAATCTAGTTGACACCACTTTTGTTGAGTTTTTTGAACAAGGAAGACTTGGATAAATATCACTACGAGCACCTTTGGTTTTGACTGCTAAGGTAGTACAACTAGTTGTTGGCTTTGCATGGAGCATTGTTGGGCAGAAGGTCACGGGGTCAAATTAGGTCAACATACTTTTTGATGAGGTTTTACTATTGATAAAAGCACAGAGATACGAATATATATTGGTCTCCTCCCTTTTAGTCTTAGCTACAGTGGAAGCACAGCTAGTCATAAAGCACTTGGTAAAGTGTTGCATTTTGTGAGATCAAGGGTTAGATTCTTAGTTGTGCAAAGGTATTACATTTTTTATTAAATTTGATTTTTAAGGAAAATATAGGTCAAGGTGTTAGCATAAGAAATAGGGAATTACATTGTAATAGGGAATTGGTTTGGTTCCCACAAAAATTTGTTGAGAAAATTTATAAGAAATATTTCTTCGTGGATGTAGCCCATATTGGGTGAACCATGTTAAATATGTGTCTCTTATGTGTGTGGTGATTTGTGCATTGTTTCATTATTGCAATTGATAATATTGGATGATATTGCTTTGGAAAGAAAAGTAAAAGTTTTATCTTATATTGTTCACCCCCTCTCAGTATAAGCTTGTGTTCTTCAATTGGTATCAGAGCAGGTTCCTTCGTGGAAGCCTAACAGCTTGAAGGAATATCTTAAGAACACACATGGCCACTGAGATGAAAGAAGATGCCCCTATGGTTGAAATCAAAGAGAGAGATCCAAAAAATGGAGAAGAAGCCATGGTTGACATGAAAGAGGAACTTATTGCTGCTCTTGGAGAATTGAAAAGAGTTAGAAAGAAGAATTCAAGTTTGAAAGCTCAAGTTCAAGAGGATGAGGAAACAAATACAAAGCTTCTACAAGATCTCATAGACTTAAAAGTGAAGGTTGAAGAGGCAAAGAGAATTGAAGAAGTTATGGTTGAGAAATTAAAGGCAAAAGAGTTAGAATGTGAAAAATTGGAACATGAAGTTGTCTCTCTAAGAAAGGAAGTTGAAAATTCTAAGGATAAGTTACAAAAAAATATAAGGTTAGAGAAATATAAAGAGGATTCAAGCTCAAAAGGAACAAAGACATCAAAGAAAGTAAGAAAATAAGATCCCATGACCTATGTTGATGTATTGAAAGGCAAAAGCATCAAGGAGGAAGAAAATAGAGAATCATCATGGACAAAAGTCAATCACAAAAACAACAATGAAAGAACCATGTGACCATATCATCCAAGGCAATCTAATAGGTTTCAATATTTCTTCCATGGTTATTGTTTTTCATGTAAAAAATATGGTCATAAAGTTGTACATTGCATGGTCCATGTGAAAAATGATGTTGATAGAAATTTTAATTCATTTGCACCTCTCATGGATAACAATATCATCTGTTACAAATGTGATAATTTTGGGCACAAATCTAAATGGTGTAAAATAATGTTTCCTAAACTTCCTAAATCAAGCAAGAAGGAGGAAGGTCAAACAACTCAAAAGGAGATGTCCTCAAAATTTTGGAAAAAGAAAAAGGAACAAGAAAAATAAAAGTCCATGTTGGTACAAATAGCTCTTCATGTGCAAAATGAAGGGAATTAGTGGTATATTGATAGTGGTTGTTCAAGTCATATGACAGGTGACAAAAGCAAATTTATTTCTCTCAAGAAAATAAATGGAGGAACAGTAAAATTTGGTGATAATGCTTCTGCTAAAATTTTTGGAAAAGGGACTTTGAGTTTGGATAATGGAAGATCAAGGACATAAAATGTGTTATATGTTGAAGGATTGAAGCACAACCTACTAAGTGTAAGTCAATTATGTGATCAAGGGCACACTCTCACATTTCACCCAAATGGATGTGAGATCAGGAAATCCAAGATAGGAAAGCTTATTGCAGATGCTAGTAGAACTACAAATAATCTCTACATGTTGAGCGAAATCAAGGGAGAAAAATGTTTTTTATCACAAGAGGATGAGATTTGGTTATGGCATAGAAGGATGGGTCACTTGAACTTTGAAAACATAGTGAAAATAAGCAAAAAACAAGTAGTCATATATTTACCTAGGATAATAAAACCCCCAAGTATGATTTGTGCACAATGTCAGCATGGTAAGCAAACAAGATCAAGTTTCAAATCAAAGGAGTTTTCTTCATCCAAGCCTTTGGAACTAGTTCACACCGATCTATGTGGTCCTACTAGGACAAAGAGTTTACAAGGTGAGAACTATTTCATGTTATTTATTGATGATTTCTCTAGAATGACTTGGGTAACATTCTTAAAGGAAAAATCAGAAGCATTTGAAAAGTTCAAGGCATTCAAGGCACTTGTAGAAAATGAAACAAGCAAAAATATCAAGTGTCTAAGATCATATAGAGGAGGAGAATTTACTTCAGGTGAATTTGTAGAATTATGTGAACAATATGGAATCAAGAGACAATACTCAGTGACAAGAACTCCACAACAAAATGGAGTAGTTGAAAGGAAAAATAAAACTATTCAGGGTATGGCTAGGGCTATGTTAAATGAATCTAAGATTTATGATGCTTTTTGGAAAGAGGTAATTCATACAACTATCTATATCATCAATAGAGCTCAAGTAAGAGTAAATCACCACAAAACCCCTTATGAGCTTTGGAAGGGAAGACCAACTACTGTGAAGTACTTCAAAATTTTTGGAAGCAAATGCTACATTAGATGAGAAGAGAAAATTTTGGGCAAGTTTGATTCTAGGTGTGATGAGGGTATCTTCCTTGGTTATTCCACTAAGAGCAAAGCCTATAGATGCTACAATAAAATATCACATACAATTGTGGAAAGTGCAAATGTAAGAGTTGATGAAGAAATAGATCTAAGAGAACCAACTCAAGAGATTGTGTATCAAGAAGGAGAAAGTTGCAAAGAAGAAGAAGGTGAAGAAACTGAAGAAGATGAGACACAAAGGGCACCACCTAAGACACCATCCAGGTATGTGCAAAAGAATCATCCAAGAGAACTGATTATTGGGAATCCATATGAGAGACAAACAAGGAGGAAGATAATAGGAATAGGTGAACATGCAAATTTTTCTTTGCTATCTAAAGTTGAGCCCAAGGATTTCAATGAAGCAAGTGAAGATAAATATTGGATTAAGGCAATGGAAGAAGAATTAGACCAAATAGAAAAGAGTGAGACTTGGGAACTTGTCCCACGTCCTAAAGACAAGAATGTAATTGGCACCAAATGGGTCTACAAAAATAAGTTGAATGAATATGGTCAGGTTATCAAAAACAAAGCAAGACTTGTGTGCAAAGGCTACGCACAAGTTGAGGGGATTGAATTTGAAGAGACATTTTCTCCCGTTGCATGTCTTGAAGCCATAAGAATGTTCTTGGATTTCTCAAGTTTTAGAAACTTCAAGGTGTATCAAATGGATGTAAAATCAACATTTCTCAATGGTTACTTAGAGGAAGAGGTCTACATTGAGCAACTAGATGGTTTCAGCCTGATAGATAAGTCGGACTATGTATGAAAATTAAAGAAGGCTCTCTATGGACTAAAGAAAGCCCCTAGGGCTTGGTACTCAAGGTTGGATAAGTATCTCCAAGAATAGGGTTTCAAAAAAGGTATAGTTGATAGCAATATATACATCAAAAATGAAGGAAATGACTTGTTGATTGTAGTGGTCTATGTGGATGATATCATTTTTGGAGGCAGTAATGATAAGATGTGTCAAAAATTTGCAAAGAGTATGCAAAATGAATTTGAGATGTCAATGCTTGGTGAGTTGTCTTTCTTCCTTGGTTTGCAAATTTCACAATCAGACAAAGGTATATTTCTCTCTCAGACCAAGTATGTAAAAGAAATGTTGAAAAAATTTAGGATGGAGGATTGCAATCCTGTGAGTACCCCCATGGTTACAGGATGTAAGTTAAGTAAATATGATGAGTCTCCTGAGGCAAATCAGACATTGTATAGATCCATGATTGGAATTTTACTGTATGTCACAACTACAAGGCCAGATATAATGCAGGCAGTTGGATTGGTGGCAAGATTTCAAGCTACACCAAAAGAAACACATGTACATGTAGTAAAGAGAATATTTAAGTATTTGAAAGGAACTATGAGTTTTGGACTGTGGTACCCCAGATGCAATAATTTCACACTCACTACATATATAGATGTGGATTGGGAAGGCAATGTTGATGATAGAAAAAGCACAAGTGGAGGAGCATTCTTTCTTGGAGATTGTTTAGTCTCTTGGCTAAGCAAGAAACAAGCATCAATATCCTTATCCACTATAGAGGTAGAGTACATTGCAGTAGTTGCTTGTTGTACACAGGTTTTATGGATGAAGTAGACTTTAAGTGATTTCAAAATAGAGCATGATCATCCTATCTCCATACTATGTGATAATACAAGTGCCATTAATATTTCAAAGAATCCAGTGATGCATTCAAGGACCAAGCACATTCCAATCAAATATCATTTTTTGAGAGAGCAAGTGACTGATCAACAAGTCAAATTGGAATACATTGCTACAAAGGAATAGATTGCTGACATCTTTACCAAGCCACTTCCAAAGGAAACTTTTGAGTATCTCAGAGGAAAGTTGGGAGTAATTTCACTCCCATCTCAAAATTGATCACCTCAAGAAAAGGAGGTGGTGAGGGGGTTGTGCTAAGTGTCTTATTTTTAGCCCCAAGGAGCCCTTTGCCATTGATGTCAAAGGGGAAGAATTCAGTGAGGGGGAGCAGCTTGTCGGGGGAGCAGATTTGGAATCCAGTTGTAGTAGAAGAAATTTTTTGTAGGGTTGCCATCAATGACAAAGGGGGAGATTGTTGGAAATATTGAGTTGTCATTGATGTCAAAGGGTGCATGGTATTCAAGGTAGAAATATTCTTCAAGGGTGTGAAGTTTACAAGGTTGGACAATATATCAATTGTGTCAAGAATGGACTATTGTGAATAGCAAACAATGGATAATTATTCAAGGCAAGGTATATCTCAAAGCAAAGGCAAATATTTTTCAAGCAAAGGATTATAATATTTAAATATCTTATTTAAATATTATAAAGAGAATATTACAAGAGGGACAAAGGTTTAAAAGTTGCTTGGACAAAAAGAAGGATAAAGGTTTAAAAAGTTGCTTGGGACAAAAAGGTTTAAATATTATAAGAGGGACAAAGGTTTAAAAAGTTGCTTGGGACAAAAAGGTTTAAATATCACAAGAGAGGGACAAAGTTTTAAAAAGATAAATATTTATAATATTTAAATTCTAAATTTAAATATTATAAACAAAAGAGTTTGAAAAATAAAAAGGTGCCAAAAATTGAAAATAAATTAAGCCGACCTTTCAAAATGAAATCGAAGGAAATGGAAAGCATATATATACATGGCATTATTAAACCTTGGAGTGGAATGAAAAATTGCAATTGAAAATCCATCATTGTGCATGCGAATGATAGGAAGAAAATGCAGAGGAGAAGACAACAAAAATTGAGGTAGAGATAGATAAAGAGAAATATCATTGTGTGCACCTGAGGTTTCGTTCGTTGGGATAGCCCAGTTGGTAGTGTGGCTTTGCATGGAGCACTTATGGGCAGGAGGTCACGTGGTCGAATCTGGTCGATGTCATTTTTTGTTGAACGAGGAAGACTTGGATAAATATCACTGCGAGTGCCTTTGGTTTTGACTGCTGAGGTAGCCCAACTGGTTGTTGGCTTTGCGTGGAGTGCTACTGGGCAGGAGGTCATGGGGTCGAATCAGGTCAATGCCATTTTTTATGAGGTTTTGCTATTGATAAAAGCACAAGGACACAGATATATATCGGGCGCCTCCCTTTTGGTCTTAGCTATCGTGGTAGCATAGCTAGTCACAAAGTGCTTGGGAAAGCATTGCATTTCGTGAGGTTAGGGGTTCGATTCTCAACTGTGCAAAGGTATTAAATTTTTTATTAAATTTGATTTTGAAGGAAAAATAAAGGTCAAGGTGTTAGCATAAGAAATTGTGATTTTTGCAAATTAGAAAAGGGAGTTATAAGGTGTATGGTGGTCAAGTTTATTTGTATTTTTGCATGTTAGAAAAAGGAGAAATAAGGTGTAATTGTGATTAATGTTATATTGTATTTGGCATATTATAAAAAGGGGATATAAGGTTTTTTGTTATTAATAAAGCTTTATTTTGAGAGTTTCAAAAAGGGAGATATAAGGTATTATTATTTTTAAGCTTTATTATGCACATTTTTTGATAGGGGTTTTTAATGTGAATGATTTGATATCTATTCAAGAAAAAGAGATTTGCTAACCAATTTTGAAGTGGCAAAAGAAAATAAAAATATTTTTGTCAAGACAAACACATGCAAAAGAAGACTATCATCATTGAGGTAGATTTAGAGGTATGGTGATTTAATTCCTTTCTCAAGGGTGGTTTTGTTTGAGGAAAATATTTTTTATGTCATATGGTTGGAGGTATAAGGATTGATTTGATGTGCATTAGTGTTGATTGAAATTGGGAGTAAATGTGCAAAGGTTATAGGTCAGATTTGTGAGTAAACTTGTGCATTGGTTTTGATTGATATTGGGAGTAAATGTGCAAGGGTTATAGAACATATTTGAAAGCAAAATTTGTGCATTGTGTATGATTGAATTTGGGAGTAGATGAGCATGGCATATTTGTGGATTGTTATATTTGGTTTTGGGTATAGATGAGCATTGTTTGTATGTAATACACAACTAGGTTCTTGGTATTTCGATCTTCTTTCTCTTCCTATTTCAAGAATCCTTGACTATTCCTCTTCCTTAGTGCTTGCTAGTATTGCTTGGATAGGATGGTATAGTTAAATTGGAAGTGCAACTCTATTTTATTTACCAATTCATATACCTTTTGCAGTGATTTAGGCTCGTGCATGTTTACATCATGCTTTACTCTATATTCCAACCCATGGATAAACATATGACCCCTCATTTTAGCATCATAGGAAGGTACATACTTAAGTAATTATTGGTAGAAAAATAGGCACCGAACATGTGGGAGGCACACCCAACGGTTCTCAACCAACATTGAATAGTCGTGCTTGGGAGAGGTAGAGTGGTCAATCTTTGAAGAAGGATAGCTCTTTTGGTTCCAGTTACCTACATCGTAAAGTATAAATGGGGAAAAGGGAATGAGAGAGAAAGCAAAGGGAGGTCATATCTAGAACTAAGAAGGATGGAATATTGCCACACCAAGACACATGCATTCGATGTCATCAGCAAAAACAACAACACACCACCTAGCAGATCAAATCATCTCATCCTCACTTGTCATTAAGTGTAGTGGGTTAGGGCAAATTCCAAAATCAACGAGAGGGTGCATGAAATACAAAGTGTAGAATTAGAGCACTCCCACTTGATCAGCATTAGAAAAATAAAACCCTGATACCCAGAGGCAGATGAAAATTATAGAACCACTTAGTAAGACCCATGAAATCCATATTGTATAATTAAGTTAACAAGCTTAAATGACCATCGTAGAAATAAACATCTAGATTTAATTGCAAGGAAGTAAAGAAAAATTGAGAGACCAAATAGTGGTATGCTTATATTTACAAGACTAGAAGAATTACATATGAATTGTAATGGTCATAGAGCCACCCTTTGGAATGGCGAGCATTCCACTATTTATAGATAATTTTACAACAATTTCAAATTACAACATTAATGGCATCCGATGAGAATATCACGCTGAAATGGTTAAATGAACTACTAACATCGTGTTCTATGAAAGAATGATAGTTGTTTGTAGAACATTATGTGCTCCTGCGTAGATCTGCGCCCTTGGTCACTTTGATAGTTTTATCGAGAAATTAATTTCCATCTACTTTACCCTTTTATGTGTATGGGGGGGCCTGGCATTAATTATCTTCATGTATTTCAAATTGCCCCCCATCGTGGCCATTGATAGCTCGTACCAAGGTGACCAAGGTCATTAATATTTCTCCTTGGATTTTCCTAGTGCTTCCCTTTTGATGGATGATGACTTCAACCTCAAACGAGTATTCAGTTCTACTCCTTTGTGTGCCAACTTCCCAATTTTTTACTCTTCATAAAATTCATAGAAGGATGGTTGATTGAGACATTATTGACATCTTCCCAAAATTCTACCTATTATTGGGATAGGAATTTAGGATCAAGAATCCTCATGATGTTGTTAGGATTCTAATCCTAACCATTAATTAATCATTCACCATTATTATTTTATATGAACCATTGTGTCCCTTCACTCACAACTATAGATAGGTATTTATGATTAATCAAATGGGTGTAAACATCCATCAAATTATAAGAATATACATACTATTTTATCCATTGGTAGGGTTTCCTCTAGTGTAACAGTGATTTGATCCAAAGGTGATTTTATCAGTTTCATTTATTTTTCCTACATTCAAATCCATCTATTCAATTTGTGTAACTCGCTAGGACTTGGATTCCTACCATCTGGTATTAGAGCCACTCCATTTGTGCACATCATCACCACTCACTCATTGGAAATTGATGTACATGTGCAAAATCATATACATCTCATCCATCATTCTCTCTGCCATCCCCAACATCCTTCATCAACATTATCTTTAGAACTACCGTCCATTCATTAAAATACCTCTCGTATCATAAGCCAAAATATTATTCATGCCATAACCATCACAAAGATGTGCATTCGACAAATTATAAAGGTCACAAAGCATCTGCAGATCCACTATGAATGTCGATGACCAAAACTATGAAGGTTAAATAATTCTCAAACATATCAGGCGAAGACACAGGCTCAAAGATCTTTAAAAAAAAATTCCAAACTCGTATTGAATTCACAATGATCACCATATTGAATAAAAAATCAAACAATGATGAAAAAAGTTAATTTTCAGCGTGATATCAATATTTTGGTAGGAATTTCAGGAATCCAGTGAGAGAAATAATAAAAATAAAAAATAATCTAAGGTTTTTATAAATTTTTGGCACCAGAATTTGAAGTTGGCGACATCAAAATCTCGCAGGGCTAAGTCGTGTTTAAGAGAAAGGGGATAATAATCCCACATTTAACAAGCAACAACATTCAAGTGGTTTAAAGGTTCACATGTGACATAATGTGGTTGTGACTACCACCCGATAGTCACACACATGCGACACTTACCCTTGCTTGACTACTCTCTACCACTGCTCATCCTTACCCACTTTACCCTCGCTTACCCTCATGCTCCATGCTTCTTGTCATTGCTCCTTTGACCTTCATTATCCCTTTGACCCATTGACTCTACCCCATGCTTCCCCTCGTACCCTGCACTATCCACCTACCTCTAATGCATGGTGCCTTGTATTCCCATCTGTTGTTGAGATTCAAATTCTCCCATCCGCTAATGTCACCTATTTTCCATGCTACCACCAAGAAAGTGATTTGAATTTCAAAATTCAAAATTAATTGACCATTAATAAACCAAAATTTGACCAAAGTTTTGCAAACTATTTTAACCAAATTGCATAATTTTTGCAAAAAAAAAATTAAAACTAAATTACCCTTGCCACAGAAGACTTACCTTTTGCAAACCAACCCTAAAAAATGGTCGATAGAATATCGTAAGACATGACTATCAACAAATTCTACCAAGAATTTCGCTAGTGGAAGGAAGAAATTACAAAAAGTACTATACGAAGGGAGGAATTTGATAACAAAATGTCAGCAATGGATTTAAAAATTGACACCTATAACCACTCTGTTGATACAATACAACAAAATATGGCACTAGTCCAAGCTGGCCAATCTACCGGAGGACCAACATACCAAGAACCACTTGGGAGACCATAAACATCCATCCTACACAGAACCAGTAAATTAGAATTTCCCAAATTTGAAGGAGGTGACCATAGTGACTGGATTTAGCGGGTCAACCAATACTTCTCCCTTTACCAGATTCCTGAGGCACAAAAGGTTTGTATTGCATATTTCCACCTAGAAAATAATGTCGCCCAATGGTAACAATGGTACTAAAAGACTAATGACACCTCTACATGGCTAGAGTTCACAAACAATCTATTAGTATGATTTGGCCCTAGTAAACTCAAGAATTTCATGGGAGCCCTTACCAAGCTCTATAAAACCACTTTAGTGCGTGAATACCAAGCTCAATTTGAAAAATTGGCCAATTGTACATCAGGGTTAGATACCTCATTCTTTCAAGATTGTTTCATCAGTGGCTTAAAGGAAGAAATTTGATTAGAAGTACAAATGTTCAATCCCACTACCATGATGTAGACCATGGGATTAGCCCAAATGGTGAAAGATAAATTCAATAACCAGTGTCAACTAGGAATACCACCTATGGGAAAATCACAAAATACTTACACCACCCCAAAAATTAATAGTCTTACCAATTAAATGTATCAGCTCTAAAGAAATGAAAGAAATAAGAGACAAAGGTCTTTGTTATCATTGTGATGAGAAATTTGTCCCCAATCACAAATGTATTACTCCAACACTATATATTATGGATACGATCGATTGTTGTAGTTCAAATGAAGAAGATAATATCGAGGTGGAAGTGGTGATGGATACACTGGAGGATAGCACTGAAGATACACCATAAATCTCTTTTAACACCTTCGCTAGTTTTTCACTCTCCAAATTATTAAATTCAAAGGATACTTAAAAAAACAAAACCTCACCATACATATTGACTCAGGCAGCACACATAATTTTATTCACCCAATGGTGGAAAAACAAGATAACTCCTTTATACATCCTTGCAATAGTTTTGAGGTCATGATTGGAAATGGGGGAAGGATTGAATGCAAAGGAAAGTGTCAAAATATTAAGCTCAATATGGGAAATTACAATATGAAGGGTGACATGTATGCACTTCCCTTAGGAGGATGTGATATTGTCCTAGGAGTGCAATGGTTATGAACACTCGAAACAATCCAATGGGATTTTGAGGACTTATGGATGAATTTCACACTAAAAGATCAAACATATACTATTAAAGGATTAAAATTAGGCCCTTCCCAAATAGTAAGTTCTCATCGAATGGAGAAAATTATTCTCAAAGGAGGCAAGGGTATGATTGCACAATTATTTTCCATCCAACCTGCCAAAGAAGAACAACAAGAAGTGTTCGAATTACTATAAATTCTAGCATGCCACTCTCAAGTATTTAATAAAACAAAGGGGTTTCCCCCTCAATGTAGCCAAGATATTTGACCTTATTGATATCCTTATCTATAGAAAATAAAAATCAAAAAACTTGTGCAATAATTACTAAAAGCAAGGGTTATTAGACCTAGTGTGAGCCCTTACTCTTCCCTAGTTTTATTGGTTCATAAGAAATATGGATCATGGTATCTATGTGTTGATTTATGTACCCTTAAAAAACTCACCATCAAAGATAAATTTTCCATCCCTATCATTGATGAG
The DNA here is from genome assembly GCA_028583015.1 of Wollemia nobilis. Classification (NCBI taxonomy): domain Eukaryota; kingdom Viridiplantae; phylum Streptophyta; class Pinopsida; order Araucariales; family Araucariaceae; genus Wollemia; species Wollemia nobilis. The sequence continues at coordinate 1,264,992 of JAQPPZ010002582.1, forward strand.
TTGTTAGATGAGCTTCATGGGGCTAAATACTTCTCAAAATTGGATTTACGATAAGGATATCATCAAATTCGACTAAAAGAAAACGATATTACAAAAATAGCCTTCTGAACTCATGAAGAGCATTATGAATTCATGGTTATGTCATTTGGACTTACCAATGCCCCTTCAACATTCTAGAGTTTAATGAACTAGGTATTCCATCCTTACCTTCAAAATTTTATTTTAGTTTTCTTTGATGACATTTTGATTTATAGCAAAACATGGGAGGATCACTTGCTTCACTTAGAAAAAGCTTTGAAAACTTTGGGGGATAATCAACTCTATGCCAAAATATCAAAATGTTCTTTTGGACAACAAGAAATTGAATATCTTGGACATATTGTTTCCAAAGAAGGCATTAAGGTGGACCCTCGCAAGATTGAAGATATGAAAAATTGGCCTACCCCTAAAACCTTGAAAGGCGTACATGGTTTTTTAGGTTTAACAAGGTATTATCATAAATTTGTTAAAGATTATGGCAATATCGTAGCCCCCTTGACAACTTCATTCGAGAAGAATACATTTATTTTGTCTTCAAAGGCTGACGATGCTTTCACTGCCTTAAATAATACCATGTGTTCCACTCTTGTGTTAGAATACTGAATTTTTACAAACCATTCATAATTGAAAGTGACGCTTTGGGATTAGGAATGGGAGCCATTCTCATGCAATATGAAATACCCTTGGCTTTTACTAGCAAGGCATTTTTTGGGAAAAATTTATCTTGCTCTAAGTATGAGAAAGAGATGTTGGCTATTATTCATGCCATTCAACATTGGAGACCTTACCTTATTGGCCAAAATTTTATTATTTGTACTAATCACCATAGTCTAAAGTATTTTCTTGAGTAGTGTATATCCACTCCTGAACAACAAAATTGGGTTACTAAATTATTAGAATATGATTATGATATCATATATCGAAAAGGAAAATAGAACATGGTTTTCGATTCCATTTCATGGAAGTTTGAAGAAGTACCCCAATTGCACATCCTCTCATCTCCAATTCCCCAATGGATAGACCAAGTAACACAATAATGGTTTAAAGATACTTCAACACAAATTTTAATTCAACAAATACAACAAGACCCCACAAGTAAGCCTCATTACTATTGGAGAAATGACTTACTTAGGTAAAAAGGGCGTATTGTCCTATATCCTACCTCCTTATATCGAAACAAAATCCTCCATGAATTTCATGCCACACCTATTGTAGGACATTCTAGATTCCTCAAAACTTATAAAATAGTATCTCAAACCTTTTATTGGGTATAAATGAAACAAGATATCAATAAATTTGTGGCTAAATGTGAGACCTACCAAAGACAAAAAGGAGAGATAGTAGGTACCCCTAGTATTCTTCAACCTCTCCCTATCCCAACCAAAACATGGGCTAATATGTCAATAAATTTTGTTGAAGGCCTTACAAAATTAGGATCTAAAACTACTATTCTAGTTGTGGTGGATCGCCCGTTTAAATATGCTCATGTTTGCCCTTTGTCCTAAAGAACACAAGCTTATACTGAGAGGAGGGTGAACAGTATAGTGCCCACTTTTTACTTTCTTTCCAAATCAATATCAATTACTGTCCTTAATTGCAATATCCAAATATAGAAATGTGCATTAATGACAGATAAAAATAGTAAGCAAGAGCACAAATCACCACACACAATTGAGACACAAGATTTAACATGGTTCCCTCAATGTGGGGTACTCCACAAGATAATCTCCTTATAATATTTCACAAATAAATAGGGATCCTTATCCTAATACAAATGATTACTTTGATATGCTCAAAGCTAGACTATCCACTAATTTGCTCAGCAAGGCAATCCACTGATCTGGTCAACTAGGCAATCCAATTATCTGCTCAGGTAGGTAGTACACTTATCTGCTCAGGTAGGCAATCCATTGATCTACTTAGCTAGGCAATCCACTGATATTCTCAGCTAGGCAATCCACTAATATGCTCAGCAATGCAATCCACTAATCTGCTCAGCTAGGAAATCCATTGATCTGCTTAACAAGGTAATATTGATCTACTCATGTAGGCAATCCACTGATTTTCTCAACTAGGTAATCCATTGATCTGCTCAGCTAGGCAATCCATTGATCTGCTTAGCAAGGCAATCCTTATCTACTCAGTTAAGCAATCCATTGATCTACTTCAGCAAGCTCACCAAGAACTTACTCAAAAACTTCCCTAGCAAGCTCACCAAGAACTTGCTCAAATCTGTTTCAACAAGCTCACCATTAACTTACTCAAAATTTTCTCTAGCAAGCTCACCAAGAACTTGATCAAATCTGCTCTAGCAAGCTCAGCAAGAACTTGCTCAAACATGCTCCAGCAAGCTCACCAAAAACTTGCTCAAAATCTGATCAGCAATCTCACCAATAACTTGATCAAAATTTGTCCAAAAATCTATCCAAAAGCCTTCTCAAAGGCTCAATCAATCATACACAAAATATGCCACAAATTTGTCCAGAAATCTATCCAAAAGCCTTCTCAAAGGCTCAATCAATCATGCACAAAAGCTGCCACAAATATGTCTAGAAATCTATCCAAAAGCCTTCTCAAAGGCTCAATCAATCATGCACAAAAGTTACCACAAATCTGTATAGAAATATATCCCAAAAGCCTTCTCAAAGGCTCAATCAATCATGCTCAAGTAACACTCAAATCTCATCCACAAGTCTATGAAGGCAAGGCTCAATGATGAACTCAAAAATGAATGGCAATGCAATCTACAATGGATGACAACAATGATCCACAATGATCTCAAATCAAATCAGAATATAGAATAGTTTGTTTCATGAAACTTGAACAACCACTTCACTCATTCACTTGACTAGGCTCAAAAAACTCTACTCAACCAATCACAACAAGTAACAACTCTTTCTCACAATACCTATTCCAAGTATGTATCAACCAACTCAAAATGTTCCCAACAATGCTTAACCACAAATCTCACATAACAATGATACTCATGTTCTCCTCTAACTCAAGTTCAAGTTGTTTGTACAATCAATGGGCTTCATAAACAATGGTTATAAAACATTTTTCACATAACAATGATACTCATGTTCTTCTCAAACCCTATCTTAGGTTTTTCACACAACTAATGGCTTCAACAACAATGCTTATAAAACAAGGTTTAAACACAATTCTCAAACTAGAAAACCTTGAAGCATTCAACCAACCACTTTCGAAAAGGAAACCACAATCAATGCTTTTCTCTCCAATTATATTTCAAAAATCAAGCACCATAAACAAAGTCAATGGAGAATATTGCTCATACCTTTTTATGCCTTATTAGTTATCCACTAAATCTGCCACACTCAACAAAATTTCTTTTTCAAATTTCAATAAGGGTTAGGGATAATGATTAATAACACAATAATAATATCCAAATAACACCTTATTACTCCTACTCAATAAAATACATCATGTCCCCTCATGAAATAATTAAACCTCTTTGAAAAAGAACAAAGCAACCTTCACTTTTGAACCTCTTTACAAAATCAGAAATACCTCTTTACACACACCTTATTTCTCCCTCTAAGCAAGTTAATAAAAAATCCCTTGAAATAATATTTCCAATCATATATAATATGATATACTTCCAAAAATAAAATCACCAAAAATATCTCTTTTTCTTAAGGTGCATCATAACCCTTATTTCTCCTAGGGCAACTTTAGAAAAATAAAATATTAAAAAATATTAACTTGCCTCTGTCCCTGAAGGGATTCGATCCCTTGATGCCTCATCACTCAACGCCTTAACTACGACCAAGCCACCATTGGGCCACACGCCCTCATGTGTTCAAAGGGGCACGAACCAAAATAAATACCTCAATATTCTGCACCCTTCGAAAACAAAAAAATGTTTCGAGCATTTCAACATAGCAAGCATCCCCGAAAAGACTCGATCGCATGACCTCCTGCTTCTTACACAGTGCATGAACCACTACACCAAAGGTTCCTATGTGTTTCGTTATCCTCCATGAATGATTATTCAATAGAACCAAATTTTGTAAACCCTTCACACGCCTCTTTACACACGCTTCAACACACATGCTTTTTTTGCATTACGTTATCAATTCGAATAAATTCAAAAATTGAGGACAATAATTTATCAAAGCTTTTGGTGAATATATATATATATATATATATATATATATATATATATATATATATATATATATATATATATATATATATATATATATATATATATATATATCCATTCACTCCAAAATATCATAAATGATATTTTATGAAGTGCTTTTGCCACCAAAACTCAAATGTGATCCATGTGACATAAATGATCCATGTGACATCAATGACAACATAAAATACCTCAAATTGTGAACAATATCCCCCTTTGTCATTGATGGCAACACCTCTAATACAAATCACCACAATCATTGCAAAAACCATCTCTAAGAATCAAAGTTGCTCCCCCTAACTCAATACTCTCTATGGAGGCTGCTCCCCCTAACTCAATGCTCCCCCCCTTACTCAAATCTCTCCCCCTTTGACATCAATGGCAAAAGGGACACCTATGGGGCTAAAATATATGACTCTTAAGCATAGCCTCCTCACCACCTTCTCTCTTGAGGTGATTAATTTTGAGGTGGGAGTACTTTTACTCCCATATTACATTGTTTATTTCCTCTTTCAACTTCCTTCCATATTTTTCTGATATCATTTTCTTGATGAATTACTTGATCTTCTTGTCTTGAACCTATTTTACCTTCTTGCCTTGAAACTGCTTGACCTTATTGTCTTAAATTTTTTTGAAATTGAGTCCTACACCATTTTGCAATCTTTCCAATGCTATTTCAATTAAAACACTTGATATTGTAGCATTTGGATGGTGTCCATATCCTGAATTCTTTCTTGAAATAATTTCCATATCCATTCCTTTCCTGAATCCTGTATTGTGAAGTTTTGTTTTCATAATCATTATGACCATGACTTCTAAATTGTGTAGCTCTAAATCCAAAACCATGTTGCTCATTTTCTTTGCACTGAGATGCTTTATGACCAATCCTATTGCATGAGAAGCAATGTCCCTGAAAACCATACCTTCTTCCTTTGAAGTTCCTTCTAGCAAAATCAAAATTCTTTGATCCATAGACCTTGTAGTGTATAGCCCTGTGTCCAAATCCATTACAAGAAAAATAATGTCCTTGAAAATCCCTTTGTTCATGCCTTGGTTCCTCATACCTTTCTTGACCATTATCTTTGTGATAATTTTTGACTTGTGCATTGTATCCTTGAACCTTATTTGTAGTATCTAAATCATCTTCCTTAATTTCTTCCTTACTTTCCTTTTCAAGAATTTCTTTTCTTTTTGAACTTGATTCACCTATATCAAAACAATATCCAAACTGAATGTTTGGATCCATAGGAACTTTGGAACTTTATTCATAACACTTCGGTGCTTCCTTGATTTCATCTTTTAGAACTTCCTTTCCTTTTGAGTGTGATTCCTCAAACCTGAAATATGAGACCTTTGGTGCTTTTGAACCTTCCTCTTCTTTCTCTTCATTTGTGTCAAATAGCAAATTGGCATTCATCTTTATTGTCTCTGAAATACATGTTTCCTTCTTAGTGAAAATATATTGACCTTTTGAGTCATGTGATGGATAAAAATTCTTAGGTATGGAACATCTCAATTCTTTTAGATTATCCTTAACCTCTTGTAGTTGCTCATGGATATCATTGATGTCTTCCTTTAGATCAACTGAGACATCTGTCTTTCTTACAATATTCTCTTGTTTAACTTCTTCTATTTGGAGTGAATGCTCTTCTTCTAGTTCTTTTATCCCATATAAAAACCCTTCTTCATCTTCATGGTCACTAAGATCATTTTAATCTTCTATAGCAAACAAACTTTCATGATTTCTTTGACCATGCATGTTTCCTTGATGTGTCATATCATCTTCACTATCACTGAATCCATTGAAATATCCTGATATGTGATCTCTTTGACCACACACACATCATTTTTCTCTTTCACCTTCTATTCCTAGGAATAGATGTTCTTCCTTTTCATCATTTGACTTGTCTCTATCACTGTGATCTGAGCTATCACTTACTTCTTCAATGTAGAAAGTTTTCTTTGTCCTACAAAAACTTTTCTTCTTCTCATACCTGCTTTGCTTGTATCTGTCATCTTTGTCATGCTTATGCTTTTCATCTTCTTTTCTTCTGTGACCATGTTTTTCATCATCACTATTTTCTTCATGTGGACACTTGTTTGCATAGTGACCAAAATCACCACACTTGTAGCATTTGACTTTCTTCATATCTCTGTAATTCCTTGAGTCATTTTTCTTTTTGATGAAGTTAGCTTCCTCATCATTATATGAATATCTATCTATCTCTAGAAATTTTCCTTTCATTAAGCCTTGAATGCAATTTCTTTTATTGGAACCTGATGCTTACTTATCCTCATCTCATAAGTTGTGAGAGTTCCTTGTAGTTATTCCATTGTTAGCTTGTTGATATCAATTTTTTCTTCTATTGCTAAAACCTTTGCATCAAAATTCAATGGAAGTGATCTCAAAACCTTTTGAGTAAATTTTGATTCTTTCATATCAAATCCTAGACCTCTCATGGTGTTAGTAATCTCATCAACTCAAAGTAAAAACTTTGCTATATCTTTAGAATCTTCCATTTTCAATTCCTCAAATATTTTTCTATGAGTTTGTAGTTTTGCCAACTTTACCTTGGAATCTCCTTCATAATTATTCTGCAACTTGGTCCACATTTCATTAGCTGAATTACATACCATTACCTTTCCAAAATATGTCTCACGTAGCCCACTCAAAATACAATTCATTGCCCTTGCATTGATCTCAGCCAATTTTTTGATAGTCTTATCTGCCTTAGGATCACCTTCAACCTTATACTATTTTTCAACCATTTGCCATACCTCATATCCTTGTGATATAAAGTAGTTATTTATTCTCATGCTTTAGAAAGAATAATTGTTATCATCAAATAGTGGACCCTTATTTGTAGATGATCCATTCTTTGAAGCCATTTGTTTTCTTGTAGAATACGCCCTTAAGCTATTAGCCTTTTCGAAGGAACCAACTCTGATACCAATTGAAGAACACAAGATTATACTAAGAGGGGGGGTGAACAGTATAACGACCACTTTTTACTTTCTTTCCAAACCAATATCAATTAGTGTCCTTAATTTCAATATCTAAATATGACAATGTTCATTAATGACATAGATAGCAATAGTAAGCAAGAGCACAAATCACCACACATAATTGAGACACAAGATTTAACGTGGAATGTGGGGTACTCCACAAGATAATATCCTTATAATATTTCACAAAGAAATAGGGATCCATATCCCAATACAAATTATTACTTTGATTTTCTCAAAGCTAGGCTATCCACTGATCTAATCAATAATGCAATCCACTGATCTGCTCAACTAGGTAATCCACTAATCTACTGCAAAGGTATTTCTACCTTTTGCTTAATTAAATTTCATAGATAAATGCAATGTCGAATCGAAATATGAAATAGATAAAGAATAAGGAAAACACAACGAAGAATAAATTTAATCAAGCCACTCAAGGTGGGCACACCCTCGCCAGTAGGCAGTTGAGATTAACACCAATATATATTAAAAACAAAAGATGATAGATCCAATAAACTATTGGATCAATATATATATTAATTAATAAACTCTTGGAAGCATTGGTTGTCGGCTATGTTTGGACTGCAACATGACTTCCCTCCTCGAAAAGCTTTGTCCTCAAAGCTGGAAATGACTGGAATATACTTTCAGGTTCCCATGTGGCATCCTCCTCTGATAAATCTTGCCATTTAATGAGAAATTCGTGAATCTGACGTGATCTTAGTTTTTGGATTCTATGTTGTAGTATATCTTCTGGTTGGAGATGTATGCGTCCTTCCTCATCAAGCACTGGTAATTCTGATTGACTCTGTACTTTCTGACCAATTACTTTTTTGAGACATGAAACATGAAATACCGGGTGTATTCGTGAAGATGTAGGTAGCTCTAATTGATAGGCTACTTCTCCAATGTGGCACACAATTTTGTAAGGACCATAGAATCGTGGGGCCAACTTCTGGCTGGACTTTATCTTTAATGAGGATTGTTTGTAAGGTTGCAACTTTAGGAACACCCAATCTCCTATATTAAAAGTTCTCTCTGATCGATGCAAGTCTTGTTGTTGTTTCATACGATTCTGTGCTTGGACTAAATTCTCTTTGAGGATGGTGAGCGTAGACTGCCTTTGTTGGAACCAATCATCCACTTTGGCTACTTTGGATGATCCCTGTACGTAATCTGCGACTTTTGGAGGTTTGGTGCCATACAATGCTTCAAATGGAGACATCTTAATTGAGTAATGGTAAGAAGTGTTGTACCACCATTCTGCCAATGCTAACCAATGGCTCCATTGGTATTGTTTATCTTGAGCAAAACATCTTAAGTACGTACCCAAACATTTGTTAACTACTTCGTTTGACCATCTATCCGTGGATGGTAGGTTGAAGACATGTTCAATTTGGTACCACTAAGTCGAAATAATTCCCGCCAAAAGTTACTAGTGAAGATGGGATCTCTATCACTTACAATATTTTTTGGCATACCATGTAATTTGAAAATTGAATCCATAAATACCTTTGCCACCTTGCTTGTGGAAAATGGATGTTGTAAAGCTTGAAAGTGAGCGTATTTGGATAACCGGTCTACGACGACGAAGATTACTATCCTGCCTTCTGACTTTGGAAGACCCTCAATAAAATCCATGGATATATGTTCCCACTGTCGATCAGGGATGGGTAATGGTTGTAACAATCCTGGTGATTTGAATGTTTCTCCTTTATTGCATTGACAAACTTCACATTTTGCTACCCATTGTTTGAATTCTGCTTTAAATCCCTTCCAGCAAAATGATTGTTTGACTCGTAAATATGTCTTCAAAAATCTTGAATGTCCTGTTGATGGAGAGGCGTGTGATTCATCGAGGATATTTGATTTGAGTTTTGAATTGTGTGGAATATAAATGCAGTTTTTCTTTCGGAGGATTTCATCTTCATAAGAGAACAAAGGGTATTTAGAAGATCCTATAGATAATTCTTGAATTATCTGAATAGTTTCGCTATTGGACAACCATTCATCTTGTAATTGATTCACCCATTGGGAGCAAGGACCTGAAATAGCGTTAATGATTACTTCATCTTCATATTTCCTGGACAGTGCATCGACAGCTATGTTTTCCTTCCCTTTCTTGTATTCGATAACAAAATCATAGCCCAACAGTTTGGTTAACCACTTATTTTGTTCCGGATATGAAAACCTTTGCTCAAGAAAATGTTTGAGGCTACTATGATCTGTTTTTATAATGAAGCGGCTACTGATTAGGTAGTGTCTCCATTTTTCTACCGCGTGCAGGATAGCCAACATTTCTTTTTCGTATGTTGATCTTCCCAAATTTTTCCCTGACAGCTATTTACTTTCAAATGCCAATGGATGACCTTCTTGCATGAGTATGGCCCCAATTCCTGTTCCTGATGCATCACATTCGATAATAAATGGTTTGTGAAAATTGGGAGTTGCTAATACTGGAGTTGTGCACATGGCCTTCTTAAGAGATTCAAAAGCTAGAGTAGCCTCTTCTGACCAACGAAAGGCATCCTTTTTTGTAAGTGCTGTGAGAGGTGCTGCAATCTTACCATAATTTTGTACAAACTTGCGATAGTAGCCCGTGAGACCCAAAAAACCATGAAGTTTCTTGATGGTTTTAGGTAAAGGCCATTCTTGAATTGCCTTAATCTTATTGGGATCCACTTTGACGCCCTCATGTGAAACTATATGACCAAGATACTCGACTTCTTGAACACCAAATGAACATTTGGAACGTTTAACAAATAATTTTTCTTTGTGTAAAATGTGAAGGGCTTTATCCACATGATGTAAATGGTCCGTCCATGTTTTGTTGTATATGAGAATATCATCAAAAAAAACTAACACAAACTTACGGAGGAGTGGACGAAATACTTGGTTCATGAGACTTTGGAATGTGGATGGTGCATTAGTGAGACCAAAAGGCATGACCAAAAATTCGTAATGACCTTCATGAGTACGAAAGGCCATTTTGGGAATATCTTCTTCTCTAACACGGATTTGGTGAAAGCCAGAGCGAAGGTCTAATTTTGTAAAAAAATTTGCACCATGCAACTCATCTAATAGGTCATCTATGACGGGGATAGGAAATTTGTCCTTGATAGTGAGTTTATTGAGAGAACGAAAGTCAGGACACATACGCCAAGAGTTATCTTTTCGTCTAGCCAGGACTACAGGTGAGGAATAAGGACTAGTGCTGTGACGAATGACTCCATGATCCAACAAATCCTGAATGATCTGTTTGATTTCTATCTTTTGTGGCTGAGGATAGCGATAAGGACGACTGTTAGGTGGGACACTTCCTGGAATCAAATGGATGGCATGATCATGAGATCGTTTAGGTGGTAATCCTTGAGGTTCTTGGAAAACCTCTTCGTAATGTGTTATGATATCTTGTAACTCGGGTGCAATAATATCCGAAGTTGCTGACGATTGTTTTTCCAAACAATTAATTTGAGCTATAAACCCATATCCACCCTTTTTTAACATCTTTTCCATACTATGAGAGCTCACCATTTGTGTTGGAGGAGTAGTAATGCCTTGTAAGCGAATGACTCGTCCATTTTCCTTCCATTCCACAAATAATTTTTTGAAGTTGAAACTAACCGTGTCTAATGTTTCCAACCATTCAACTCCCAAAATGACATCAGAGTTCCCTAAATTCATGACAAAAAGGGATCCTAACCAGGTATAAGTTCCCATATTTATGGAAACCTGAGATGTGCGACCAACACATTGTGCGTTCACCCCGTTGGCCACTAGAACCTGGAATTTGTCTTTGTTGGAAGAGTTAATGAATAAATTCAAAGCTTTTGCTATTTTGATGTCGATAAAATTGTGGGTGCTACCAGAATCAATTAGCACATTCACCTTTTTCTGATGGAGAAAGCCTGGTACCTTGATGGTATGGTGGGCGGTTAAACCCATGAGAGCATGCACTAAAATCGCCATTGTATCCTCTTCTTTTTCGTCTATAGTACATGGTAGGTCTTCTGGCATAGGTTCTTCTGATTGGTAAGGTTCATCCTCTTCTCCTTCACATTGATCACCTTCAATATGAAAGTTTTGTTTTTGGGCACATGCTTGTTCCCTGGGGTGATGAGTGCGACATTTATAGCAAAAATATCGTGATGGTTGATCATTTCTACGAAAGGAATTGTTGCGATATGAGGGACGACTATACGTTTCACGCCTTACAGACAACTGATGTCTCTTCTCGGCCAACTTGGCTATTCTTATACAACTGTTCAACAAGGTTGGATCGTGCATGTCTACCTCCACTCGAATACTTTCTTTCAAACCATTGTGAAAGGCTCCTACCACTGTGTCGGGGCTGAGGTCTGAAGTGTATGGTAGTAAACTGGTAAATTTCGAAACGAATTCACTAACTGACCCTTCTTGTTTAAGAGATAATAGTCTTACTGTGTATGATGATGTAGCTCCTTCATCAAATCTTTCTAAAAAAGAGGTAGTGAATTTTCTCCAATTAGGAGTAGCTCCTTTCTCTCGTTTAAGCCATACAAACCATTGGTAAGCCTCAGTGCCTAGTTTTGATGCAGCGAAAGGGACTTTGTCAATTTCCTTAATTTGATATAAGTCAAGAATGCCTTCCATTTTGGCCATCCAACCACGAGGATCATGACCTTCAAAAGTGGGCATATCAATTCATGGAAAATTATTATTATTAGGACCTCTCGGTTGGTGATAACCCGTGTCCCTTTCTTGATTTTGGTTATACTGCTGTCTTTGATAGCGATCCTTGTAATTATCCGAATCACCCTGTTTTTGTTCCCAATCCTCATTAGGATCGACAGTTTCTTCATTCCGTTGGGCATGGGAGTGATTTTGGGGATTAGTATTGGGATTAGGTTGTTTTTGTGCTTTCACAAGGTCTTTTAGGAGGATACCAATTTCGTTCATACCCTCTAGTAAGCATCGAAGAGACTCCCTATCAGAAATGGCTGAGTTACTTGAGTTTCCTTGTGTGATGTTTTCGTGAGTTGGGGAGGGATTATTAGCCATAGGATCTACTAGTGGATGGTGTGGATTATAACTACCAATTTTAAAAGGAGAAAGAGAATTTTTTGTACCTGGGCTGCGGTTAGATCTTCTTGTGTAGGAATTGGTCGTTTCTGAGCTTGATAATCGACCGTCAGATCCCTTGGTCCAATGTTTGCTCATGCACTTGTTAACATAACCCGCTTAGAAACCTTGAACTTGGATTGCCGCAAATGTGCTGGAAAAAAAAAAAAAATTGGTTTTCGCTATAACTGTCGCTCCAACTGCGACGCGGATTTGAGTTTGGAATCCTTCTTTGTGACAGCTTTAGACCACCTTGACTAAAATTTTGACAAATTTGCTTGACCACACTTTTAAGACATGACCCAGTTAACCACTGTAATTAGGACACCAATAGACATGAACCAGTTAACCACGGTAATTAGGACACCGAACACGAAGTGGACCCTGATGCGAGAACACGACAGCTGGACGTGAGAATACGAACAGACAATGAATGGAGGACCAACGAACGAATGGAGGACTCAAGGACGACGATCGAATGGAGGACGCAGTGACGACAAGGACACGACAATCGAACGAAAGACTCGACGACAACAGGACGCAACGATCGAACGGAGGACGCAGAGACAGGGACGATGAGAGAACGGATGACACGATGATAGAACGACGTGGAAGCGACACAACCACTACGAAACATTCCAACGACATGACGACAACCTAACTGAGAACCCCAAAGACGACACGCATGCGGGAAACAACGGGGGATGTGACCGAAGTCACAAACTAGTAAGTGCGCTGAAGCCCTTATAAATGCCTGAATCGCTGTCCCACAGCGAATGTGGGATATATATCCCGTAAATTTTTTTTTAAAAAATTATGCGTACCTTAGGCAGGCTGTTAATTAACAAAAATCATGCGCTGTGATTGGCCAAAATTGTTAGGAGGTCAGGCGCTGGTTTTACGTGAAACTTTGCTGCGCGGACGACTGTGATTTCAATCCTGGACGCGATTTCAACCTGGACGCGGACGACTGTGATTTTTACAGCTCGGATGGTAACCGAAGATGTGAAAGGACGATGCTTGGTGAGGATTGAATGAACAAAAATTTGGCTGTGAGGACTATGTTGGTAACTTTTTTGGGAGACGAAACGTTTCTGGCCTAGCAACGAACCGTAATGCTGTTGTGACGTGAATTCGAAGCAGCTTGCGGGAAACCGAACCGGAATCTGATACCACTTGCAAAGGTATTTCTACCTTTTGCTTAATTAAATTTCATAGATAAATGCAATGCCGAATCGAAAGATGAAATAGATAAATAATAAGGAAAACACAACGAAGAATAAATTTAATCAAGCCACTCAAGGTGGGCACACCCTCGCCAGTAGGCAGTTGCGATTAACGCCAATGAATATTAAAAACAAAAGATGATAGATCCAATAAACTATTGGATCAATATATATATTAATTAATAAACTCTTGGAAGCGTCGGCTGTCGGCTATGTTTGGACTGCAACATCTACTTAGGTAGGCAATCCACTGATATTATCATCTAGGCAATCCACTGATCTACTCAGCTAGGCAATCCATTGATCTTCTCAGCTAGGCAGTCCATTGATCTGCTCAACAAGGCAATCCAATGATCTGCATAGCTAGGCAATCCATTGATCTGCTTAGCAAGGCAATCCTAATCTACTTAGGTAGGTAATCCACTAATTTGTTCAGCTAGGAAATCCACTTATTTGCTAAGCTAGACAATCCATTGTTCTGCTCAGCAAGGTAATCCTGATCTGCTCAGGTAAGCAATCCATTGATCTGCTTCAACAAGCTCACCAAGATCTTACTCAAAACCTGCTCTAGCAAGCTCACCAAGAACTTGCTCAAATATGTTTTAGCAAGCTCACCAAGAACTTACTCAAAATTTGCTCTAGTAAGCTCACCAAGAACTTGCTCAAATATACTCTAGAAAGCTCACCAAGAAATTTCTCAAATATGATCCAACAAGCTCACCAAGAACTTGCTCAAAATCTGCTCAATAAGCTCACCAAGAACTTGCTCAAAATATGTCTATAAATCTATCCACAAATCTATCCAAAAACCTTCTTAAAGGCTCAATCAATCATGCACAAAAGCTGCACAAATCTATCCAAAAATATATCCAAAAGCCTTCTCAAAGGTTCAATAAATCATGCACAAAATCTGCCACAAATATGACTAGAAATCTATCCAAAAGCCTTCTGTCCCTAACGGGATTCGATCCCTTGATGCCTCCTCGCTCAGTGCCTTAACTACGACCAAGCCACTATTGGTCCACACGCCCTCACATGTTCAAAGTGGAACGAACCAAAACAAATACCTCAATATTCTACACCCTTTGAAAACTCAAAAATGCTTCGAGCGTTTCAACATAGCAAGCATCCCCAGTGAGACTCGATCGCAGGACCTCCTACTTCTTACACAATGCACGAACAACTGGGCCAAAGGTGCCTATGCATTTGGTTATCCTCTATGAATGATTCTTCAATGGAACCAAATTTCGTAAACCCTTCACATGTCTCTTTACACACGCTTAAACACAGGCTCTTTTTGCATTACGTTATCAATTCGAATACATTTGAAAATTGAGGACAAGAATTTATCGAAGATTTTGGTGGCATATATATATACATATATATATATATATATATACATATATATATATATATATACATACATATATATATATATATATATACATACATATATATATATATATATATATATACATACATATATATATATATATATATATATATACATACATATATATATATATATATATATACATACTATATATATATATATATATATATATATATATATATATATATATATATATATATATATATGCCTTTCCTCCTTTCTTTAGACATCGACACTATTATTTTTAATATATGTCTTTCCTCCTTTCTTTAGACGTCGACGCTATAATTTTATTTTTAATTTTAAAAGTAAAATTAAAATTTTAAATAATTTAAAATTTAAACTAAATATTTAAAATTAAATATCTCCATCACCGGGGTACATTTTTCGATGAAACAAAAATCCAACCTGGGTTTTAAGAAAAACCCATTTCAAATATGCCATCCATGGTTTTAAATAAAACCTTTTATTTTGCCTACCTTGGTTTTCACAAAAACCATGTATATATCCATGCTCTCCAAAATATCATAAATGATATTTTATGAAGTGCTTTTGCCACCAAAACTCAAATGTGATCCATGTGACATCAATGACAAAATAAAATACCTCAAATTTCCAATATGGCCCACCCTTACACAACTAGTACCATCGTCCAACTCTTTCTTGATAATATCTTTAAACTACATGGTATGCCTTCCACCATCATAAGTGATCGTGATCCGACCTTCAATAGTAATTTTTGTAGGGAATTGTTTAAACTCCAAGGCACTCAACTCTATATGAGTTTAACTTATCATACCCAAAATGATGGTCAAATAGAAATTATATATAAATGCTTGGAAACTTGCATTTTTTTATTTCTTCTCAAACCCTTCATTGGGTCAAATGGCTTCCTTTAGCCGAATGGTGCTATAATACCTCATACTATACCACAATTAATATGAAACTATACGAAGCTTTATATTGCCAAGTACCACCTTCCATAACCTCTTATATTCTAGGAAGTACAAATGTGCTAGTCATTGATTCTGAACTCTCTACTCGAGCTAATATTCTTTGCCTTGTCTTAACATCGGATGAAACAGCAAGCAGACCAACATAGGACAAAATGAGCATTTTAAGAAGGTGATATGATATTCCTTCATCTTCAACCTTATTGCCAAACTTCTCTCAAGATCAAGGGTTCACAAAAGTTAGCTCCCAAATTCTATGGGCCTTATAAAGTCTTACAACACATTGGACCAATTGCTTATAAACTAGAGTTACCAGAATATTCCAAAATTCATCTTGTGTTCCATGTCTCTTGCCTTAAACCCATAGTCAGCACACACATTACCACACAAATTTAACTACTTGAGTTCGTAGAGGATGTATCACTCATGGTTGAATCTGTAGCTATCTTTGATCGCCACACTCGTCAACTTCGACATCACACCATCACTAAGCTTTTGATTCAGTGGTAGGGCCTACCTTCCGAAGATGCTACATGGAAAATGCTTCATCATATCCAATAATAATTTCCTCACTTTACACTTTGAGGACAAAGCTATTTTTAAGGAGGGTGGCATATTAGGATTCTAATCCTAACCATTAATTAATCATTCACCATTATTATTTTATATGAACCATTGTGTCCCTTCACTCAACTATAGATAGGTATTTATGATTAATCAAATGGGTGTAAACATCCATCCATAAAATTATAAGAATATACATCCTATTTTATCCATTGGTAGGGTTTCCTCCAGTGTAATAGTGATTCGATCCAAAGGTGATTTTATCAGTTTCATTTATTTTTCCTGCATTCAAATCCATCTATTCCATTTGTGTAACTTGCTAGGACTTGGAGTCCTACCAACTGCTATCACATTCTTTCGTCTGACTAGCTTGGTGGGGGTTTGGGATTTACTTTAACCATTTAACTTCTTATTTATTTGTTTGATTTCATTATTAGCTTATTCTAAGGATCGTGTCTCTATAGGTAAGCTCTATTTAGTGACAACCTGATATTCCACCCCTTTAGATATTTTCTTTCATCCGATTGCAATCAAAATGATCACCTGCTTAACCATTAACTTCTTCGACTCGAGTTCAAAACTTAGCCATTTTATGGGCCATCATCCTACATTAAGGGAGAGTGGATAAAAATATTCTAAACTTTACCCACACTCTTTGTAAATCATAGGGGTTTTCTACTTTGTGGGAGAGAGGAACCCAAAATGACATTCTTTGGAAAATCGTGAGAGAAAAAAAGGAAATGGATAACTCGACAGTAAAACAACCCAAGAAGACTAAAATACAAAGGAGGAAGTGGGACAATGGAGGTAATATAGGGAAAATTACAAGGTGAAAATTATCAAGAGGGTTGGAATAGAGAAATAGGATGACCACATGATGGATATGAACAAAGCTATCAAAAAGGATGAGCAATGCAATTATCAAAACAACATCGACTAAACAGTGAAAACATAACAAAATGAGAGAACGAGATGGGACACAATGCCAAACATGCCCCTAAAAGAAGAGAAACATAGCTACAATATTCATGGGATATTTTTGAACATTGATCACCCATAAAAATACTCCATTTAACCCTCAATAAAATTCAAGAATAGACAGGTTACCATAGAAAATAAATAACAAGGTAAAAAAATAATTTTGGCAATCTACCTTTTCTTGAATTAGCTTTCCTTTCTGCATATTTTAGTGGATACCTCATTTGCAACTGTGGGCATGCCATGAGAGATTTTAATCGTATTAATATATGCACTTCATTTGATATATATAGTGAATTTTATTTCATGTCTTTTCTCATGCTAACGTGTTGCTTTGCTTATCCATGCCATACCAACTTGTTGAATATACAATTTCTAGACTTTTGTGTTGTCATGGCCTTATCCATTGGGTTGTGGAGTCAAAATAAAGATAGAGAAAGAAGATCAGAAGAGGAACACTACAAAAATGGAATACTCAAAAAAACAAACATGTCTTTTTGAGAACTTGAGTCACCATGGTACAAGATGACATAATTATCACATGGCCATGTGCCTTATGCACTTTTATTTAGTTGTAGATTTATATACATAAAAACTATGATGTGATTGTCACACCGTAACCATTTACCCATACCAGTCTCATTTAGTGAATCTATAGTGGTTGGACCAAATTATGCTAAAATTCAGTTATTATTCATGTTGATCCTAACATTACCCACAATTACTTATAAGCTTTGTGTAGTACCAACTAAGTTTAGTACCTTCCCTTGGGATGACCAAATTGAAACCAAATAACATAGGGTAGATATTTACCCAATGAGTTATGATACTTGAGTCATTCAGATAGTAGGAGGGGGACCATTTGTCACTTGAGCCTAGTAGATTTAAATCCCATTCTTCACCTTTCTTAGGATCACCCACTGGGAAGGATGAACCATAACTTCCCATTATCTACTAAGGTAACATTGTGGTATTGGATTTTTGCTCAAAATTCTTGACCATTTGGTCAACTTCCTACTTTCCTTGTATCCAAGTATAACATAAAGGAGGGATATCATTGGAGAACTATTATCCAATTTGTGTTAATCCACTCTCGACCAGAATAACTTATAAAGTTTAGGAAATATTTTTTCTCTTGAATGCTGAATGATGAAGCTTAGTTTTGGATAGAAATCCTAAATATAACATGGATATGCCTAAGTAGGGGAAAACTAGAGCTCATAAGGAATCCTTTTCCATGTTCCTTAAAAATGGTTGTTAAAATCAATAATGCTCTCTTAGGGATTTCTTTTAATGTAGAAAAAATTATTGAGCATTAAGGTAGGATCCCCTGAATCATTGAATGTGTTGATGAGTTCTTTTTCCAAATCAACCCATGCATGAATACTTCCATCCTCCAAGGTCCTATACCATAGCAACACTCTTCCTCTAAGAGATAGAATAAGCAACCTTAATATTACATCTTCATGTATAATTTTATAGATGATAGAAAAAGATGTTATATCCTGACATTGTTCATATGCAATTTTCTCAGTGCCATCAAAAATCGGTAGAGTTTTTAGGTCAACATCAGGAATATTAGGCCAAACATGAATATTGAGTGGACCAGGGTCATTCTAGCGAGGACATTCCAACTACACCATTAGAGCACTAGTTATTTAGTCTTACTAGATTCTACCACCATGTTTGAGTTACCAGATGAGCATACCTTCTCTGCTAGCAAGGTCAAGGTTGCTCATAAAACCTTAAGTCCTTTAGGAAATAAATATTTTTTAGCACATAAAGACAAATGATCTTAGAAATATGGATCTACTACACAAATGAGTCACCAGGTGATTAGAATGGATATGGGTAAACTAGAGTATCACCAAACTCTGATTTTATTAAATAATGGAGACCTTTTGGATCCCTAGTAGAGTTGCAAAAAATTGTTAGTGGAAAAATAGGTACAGAATGGGTAGGAGGCACACCCACAATCCTCGACCAACATTGAATGGCCACTATGTCTAGCAGAGGTGGGGTGGTAAATCTCTAAAGAATGATGGCTCCTTTGGCTCCAGCTACCTACATCACAAAGTATAAAGGAGGAAAAGGGAACAAGAGAGAAAGCAAAGGGAGGCCTTAGCCAAAACTAACAAGGATGAGATATGACCACATCAAGACACACACATTCAATGCCACCAAAAAAATATTAGCACTACCTAGCATATCAGCTCATCTCATCCTCACTTGTTGTTAAGAATAGCAGATTAGGGTGGATTCTAGAATTGATGGGAGGGTGCATGAAATCCAGAGTGTAGAATTGGAGCGCTCCCACCCAAACAACCTTAGCAAAAATAAAACCCCTATGCCCAGAGGTGGATGCAAAATATAGAACCACTTAGCAAGACCCATGAAATCTACATTGTAAAATAAAGTAAACACACTTAAATGGCCATTGTAGAAATAAAGATCAAGATTTAATTATAAGTAAAGACAAATCGAGAGATCAAAAATATGATTATATTTACAAGTCTAGAAGAATTACATATGAATTGTAATGGTCACAGAGCTACCCTTTGGAATGGTGATAATTCCACTATTTATAGATAATTTTACAATAATTTCAAATTACTGCATTATTGGCATTCGGTGGGAAGATCATGCTCGGACGTTTGGATGATCTGTTGATGTCCTATTCTACATAAGAACAATAGTTGTTCATAGAAATTTGGGACCTTGATCACTCTGATAGTCTTATCAAGAAATTAATTTCTATCTACTTTACCCCTTTATGTGGGTGGGGAGTCCTGACATTAATTATCTTCACATATTTCAAATTAGCCCTCGTTCGTACTCACTAACATCTTGGAGTTTTATGACACTTCCCTTTTTATGGATGATGAATTCAGCCTCGAAAAGGTATTCAGGCACCCTTCCTTCATGATATTCTTAGGAGGACAATTGATTGAGATATTGTTGACACCTTCCCAAAATTTTACCTATTATAGGGATGGAAATTTGAGATTAAGAACCTTCATGCTGCTATTCCATTCTTCTATTTGACTAGTTAGGTGGGAGTCTGGAATTTAATTTGATCTTCTACCTTCCTATTTATCCGTAAAACTTCATTCTCAAATTATTCTAATGGGTGCACCTCTATGGGCAAGCTCTATTCAGTGGCAACCTGATCTTCCACCCCTTTAGATAGTTGCTTTCACCCGACTGCAATCAACATGATCATATGCTTAACAATTAACTTTTTTGGCTCAACTTCAAAACTTAGCCATTATATAGGCCATCATCATGCAAAATGGAGAGTAAATGAACATATGCAAAACATTACCCATAGTAACCCTACTAGCTTCTTATAGTATATTTTCACTATCTTGGTTCCTTTTCGTAGGTTAGAAAAATCTTCAAATTTCAGTGCATAAAAATGCTCTATTATGAACCTTTTCTTGATAATAACTATGAATTATTTCCATGGAATGTTAATAGGTTCAATATTAGTATTATCATAGTGGGTTTCACACCAATCTATATCAGCCCCATATAATTTTATCATGGACCAAACCATTTGGGTTCCTGGGGAATAACCTTTTACCATGAATAAAACCTCTAATTCTCTCAGCCATGCTTCAACTACATCCCCTTTACCTTCTCCACCAAACATGGAGATACAAATATTTTTTAGATCCCTAGCCATTTCCTTTTTTAAAAGGACTCTATCTTGCAACTGCTCTATGGTTAGCCCATCATATTGGCCAACCTTTGAGCCTCTAGCTTGCAAGTTCTAGTTCGTAACTACTTCCAACACTTGTCTCATCTAGTCTTTCATAGTATCAACCATAGCAATGAGGTCTTATACCTCTCTATTGGGGTTTGCTGGACCCTCATCTTATATTTTGTATTTGACATTACTTTGTCGAGTTTTTCTAGGTGTAGACCTCTATTTTCTAGCCTTAGGAAACATTTTTAACCTAGTTACAACCAAGAGATTAGGCTACAACTTCACCTTAAACTATATCATTAATCCAAGCCATAATATAGAGTTCTCTTGGTAAAAGCATAAAAAATCTAATGAGGATAGTATTCCAAGATTATTATGTATCACTAATACCAAATACCATACAAAGGTATCATAACATTCATTCACACTTGGGATTAATTCCCATTAGATTCTAGCAAATAGGGCATTCTAGGTCATCCCAATTTTAGCTTATACTTTAATCAATCCTTCATTGGAGACATCCAAATCTCTTTAGAAGACATAAGAAGCTCTATACCCTCATACCTAGAGCTCTGATACCAAATTTAATAACCACAAAATA
This sequence comes from Wollemia nobilis, assembly GCA_028583015.1. Lineage (NCBI taxonomy): Eukaryota > Viridiplantae > Streptophyta > Pinopsida > Araucariales > Araucariaceae > Wollemia > Wollemia nobilis. The sequence continues at coordinate 1,286,732 of JAQPPZ010002582.1, forward strand.
AAACCATCAGAAAACACATAAAAATATATATATATATATATATATATATTTTAACTAAGGAGAGGGATTCATAAACCCCTAACCAATATAATATTTACCTATTGTTTAAATCCCCTAAGTTTTCTTGAAGAGCTACATCTCATAAAATACCCTCACACAAGTACCATATGTGTAGGCATATCATGTGTTACCACAAATAAGTCTATCTATCTCATCATCCTTTATGAGCTAGACTTATCACCTTTAGTCAATCGAAGGTATACACGCATCACTCTACCATACACAAGTCAGTCTATGTAGGTATGCTATGAGTATTGTAAGGTAAGTTATCCATTTCATATTCATGAAGAGCTATCTTAACTCAGATGTATACTTCCCACAAACTTAGTTATCATTCTCCGTAAAGGGTCCTAATCCCTTAGGTCTTCCTATGTTCACTCTAAGGGGGTCTCAATCCCTTAGGTCACCTTCTAAGTTCACCCTAGAACTTATTACTTAGTTTTTTATTATTATTATTAGCAAGAAAATAAGAACAATTCTAGATACTAAATCTAACAAAGAGTATAATCATAAAAGCATACAAGAGATACGAGGAAAGAAGCAACATTTTAAATAAGGTAAACATTGATTGAAAGAGAATATAATACAAAACATAAATAACTCAAAAAATAAATTAAAAGTATAATCCTCATCATTCCACAATTATTACATACATCATAGTATGGTAAAACCTCCATACTTTTAAAGAATAAGTAATACAACAGTATAATTTAAGGATATCTCCCTACAAATCTTGACTATTTGAGCATAAGTAAGTAAATGGTAAGTAGAGAACAAACTAGTGCATTAGTCCCATCCGCCTCTTCAGATATCCTTCTTTATCCATCGATCATTTGAGGATACTAGGGAATCAGGTAACTCATGGTTCAAGATAGGCTTGCCTCTAAATGCATCTAACATTTTACTTTGCCAAACTGCAACTATACTAATTTAATCAGGTTACTAACCATCTAATGCATAGTTGATATCATAAAAGAATCATCCCTTTTATTTTCACCTCTCAATTACCCTTAGAGAGAGTCTTTCAACATGTACAACTTAGATCATGGTTTTTGCTTCAATCAAATCTTGTCTTTGTTAAATAAATTAAAGTCCCATACCTTTAATCTATAAAACCAACCTTCCGTCTATTGCTAAATTAAAGCTTTTCCAGTTCAATTAAAAATAAACAATTTCCTTTTTATTTTATAAACCAAAGTCCCATAACCTTTAATCCATAAAATAACCTTTCATTTTATTTAATAAATAAAAGCATAACATTCTTAATTCATAAATAATTCATTTAACCCTTATTTCATAAATCAAAGTCCCATAACCTTTAATCTATAAAATAACCTTTTCACTTTATTTAATAAATCAAAGCATAACATCTTTAATTCATAAATAATTCATTTAACTCTTATTTCAACTAAATAACATATTATTTAATGAAATAAGACATATATTTATTTTCTCTTAACTTAACTAAATAACATATTATTTAATTAAATAAAAACTTGGCTTTCCTGTCTTTTATCTTAACTAAATAACATATTATTTAATCAAATAAAACCTTAGCTTTCCTTTCTTTTATCTTAACTAAATAACATATTATTTAATCAAATAAACCTTAGCTTTCTTTCTTTTATCTTAACTAGATAATATTTTATTTAATCAAACAAAACCTTAGCTTTCCTTTCTTTTATATTAACTAAATAACATATTATTTAATAAAACCTTAGCATTCCTTTCTTTTATCTTAACTAAATAACATATTATTTAATCAAATAAAACCTTAGCTTTCCTTTCTTTTATCTTAACTAAATAACATATTATTTAATCAAATAAAACCTTAGCTTTCCTTTCTTTTATCTTAACTAAATAACATATTATTTAATCAAATAAAACCTTAATAACACAACTAAGTCTCAAATTGAGGACTCGAGCCACTCCTAACAAGAAAAATCCAACAACACAGGGCAAGACATTCTTTCTAGATGGGTGTGTTGACCAACCTCCAACCAAGCTATAAGGGAAAACAATGATGTTGAAGACGTAGCTAAGCTATCTAACCGGTGGATGGGAATTGGGCATCGTTGCCCACATGGTACTCATGGGGTCATCACACACGAACCCTACAACCACTACAAAACCTCTCCCTCAACATCGTACTTAAGGTATCTAAGCATCTCGAAGGATGCAAATTAAACACTAGATATAAGGAGGATGACTGGCAAAAAATATCAAGTGACACAACAACACCTAATGAGCTAGGAAGGAGAAAGAGTAGTTGTTGATTTTGATGTCAAATAGCTCCACGATGTTGCAGGGCCATTAAGGATAAGATATAGCAGCCCAAAGAATCACATAAGGTGAACAAGATGCAAATAGACCTTGGCATACCATGAGGACAACAAGTAGACACAACTTTTCAGGGTGTTACTCAACATATGGTGATGATCAACCCTAAACTAACCAGCACGGTGGTAGCATAACATCATAGGGAAATAAGGCTAAATATAAACCATAAGGTGAATCACTAAGTCTTAGCCGTGGATATGGTTATCCCAACAACGGTGAATAAAAATGGATAGAGAGGAAACCCAATAGAACCAACAATACAAGGTTGATAGTTATGGAGAATACTTGGTTAACTTGAGCAAAAACAAAGAGAAAGCATTCTACTTTAATCTAGAAAAATTAGAAGAAGCGTTTCCAATCCAAAATGGATTTGAAGGTGTTTACATTCCTTCCTTCACTATCAGAGAGTTGCTACTCCATGCCCTCGCTCTTCGAATGTTGCTCTATTCTCCTATTTTACACTCGGAGGATGTTGCATTATTTTTCCTTTCACTTTATTTACAGTTTTTTAATTTTGTGCACCAAAGAACCTCCTTTATTTTTGGTCTTCCACACCTTCCTTCATTGTTCATGCCTCACCCACTGCCCTGACTTACCTCATGAATGCTATCAAATCCATACGTAGTCTTTTTAGATATTTTTCTTAAAAAAATACTTTTTCCTCCTTCTTCCAGAACCCTGCCATCAACGAAGCTATCCACCCAATGCTAGCTATAAAATTCCCTTGTAAATTTTGATCTAATAGTTTTGAAAGGGTGGCCTTTCAAATAAAATCTTGCAGTTTGAAACATATGCATGATTTTATAATCATTTAAACAAACTCGACTATTTTATAATAGCATATCCAATATATTTTCCTTTTAAAAAGCTTTGTTGACATTTAATGAGCCTTCCCTCTCATTCAAATACAAGCTTTATTATGAATTTCATTTATAGTTTAATTAAACAACTTTTAAAAAAGATTTTTTTTTATTAAAATAATACCATTACTATTTATAAATGAAGCTTTATCATCATTTTAAAGTAATTCAAGTATTATTTAAAAATGAAGTTTTATTATTATTTTAAAATAAAACATCCCTATTTATTTAAAATGAAACTCTATTATCATTTTGAAATAAAACATCTCTATTTATTTAAAATTAAACTCTATTATCATTTTAAAATAAAACATTTATTATTTATTAAAATAGAGAGTAAGAGGTTTTAAGCAAAATAAGAAGCTTTCAAACGCATCCCACTTATTCATGATTTTATTTCCCAAGCCATCAATGCAAATAGTGATGAAGTAAAAGACAATACAAAATATGCAATAGACAAAGAGGGAATATTTCCATCAACCTAGTCACCTATCTCAGCCCGAGAGTTTACGATGACTACTAGGCCATCAACTAAAGGTTAAGGAGGCTAGTTATTGATGATTATCTCTAATCGATAATGAATGGCTATATGAAGGTATCTATCCATGTTACCCTCAAGTTGCCTTAATCATAATTTCCTCTACCTCAAGTACCCCCACTTCTGGTGGATAATTATGCTTCTTCCACCTACGAGTGTACTTGATCCTATAGATATTAACAATATGTCAGTAGTATCATGCTCTTCCAAATAAACTAGACATCGTATAGTTGGTTCAATTTCTCAAGTTAGGTATTAAAGTATCATATATTAATACATTGTTTCTTTATGGAAAAAAGTCCACAAAGGAGGGTCATCACATCCTATCCCTTGGACTAAACACCGTCTCGGGTGTTTCCAGTTTTACCAAACAAAATTATTACATTATATATTTTCAAAAAAGAAAGGAAAATATATTTGCATATCATCTACTTTTCCCAAGTGGTATTTCTTTTATAAAACTAGTTACACTAGACCTTACATTGCTCGAGTTTTATTTCACATAGATTTAGAATGAAACTGAAGAATATTTACTGATACCACTTCAAAAGCCTCCATATTTACCATCTACACATTAAAAACATCCCACACTTGTTTAGGATCAACAACATATTTTCTAAGCAAGGATATATGAAAGGTGCCATGGATCTTGGATAGGTTAGGTGGTAAGGCAAGTCAGTACACAACCGAATTGATATTTTTAGTGATTTTGAAGGGTCCCATAAACCATGGATCCAACTTCATGGATTTTATAACACTCTTCATCGGATTAACCCTTAGAAACACCTTGTCTCCAACTGAGTACTCTCTTGGAGTCCTCTTCAAATCAACATAACTCTTCTACCTATTATCAACTTATTTAAATATTTTTATAATTACATTTAGTTAATCTTCCATTTATTTTATCATTTATTGTCCAATCACAACTTGATATTCTAGGTTATCCCAAGACAATGGCGTTCTACACTTCTGCCCATACAAGGCATTGAAAGGAGCCATTCCTAGTAAAGAGTGATGCCCATTATTGTAGGTGAACTCTACAAGATGTAGGTAGTTTTGCCAATGAGACTTGTGATCCATACAATACATGTAAATCATGTCTTCTAGTACTTGGTTTACCCAATATTCTTGACCATCTATCTCAAGGTGGTATGCCAAAATCATATTCAGTTTCGTGCCAACTACACTACAAAGGGTTTCACAAAATTCAAAAGTGAATTTAGAATCCTTATCTAAAATTATTACCTTCAAAAATCCATGCAAATGGAATATCTCTTTGGAAAATATGTTAGGAACCACATGAGCATCATCTTTGATGTTTCCAGATATAAAATGTGCAACCTTAGTCAATTTTTTGACTACTACAAAGATTGCATCATGTTGTTACCGGGTCTTGGGAAAACTGAATATATAATCCATAGATATAACCTACCATTTCAGTGTAGGAATAGCATGTGGATATTATTATCCTACATGATTTATCCACTCTACCTTGAATTTCTAACATTCAGGGCACCAAGTGAAAAAATCGATGATATCCTTCTTCATTCCTACCTATAAGAAGGTTATTTTCATGTTTTTCCACATCTTGGTCCCTCTAGGATGGGCAGAATAAGGAGACCCATGGGATTCTTGCATTATGAATTTTATCAAATTGCCCATTTTTGGTATGATGACTCTACCGTTGTAGCACAAGAGGTCATATTTCATAAAAAAATCCCTATTACTCTCAGGGTCTCTATTCATCCTAACTCAAATTTTCTGGCAATACTCATCTTAGATTGCTCCTATTTCATATGATCCATCATTTCCATGTGGCTTCTAGTTATACCTGCTATGTGTTTCCTTCTACTCAAAGTATAAACAACCTTATTCTCATTTCCTTTTATGTACTCAATTGCAAAGTTATACTCTATGAGAAAATATACCTATCTTCTTTGTCTTGCATTGAGTATAGGTTACGTTAATATGTAACTCAAACTTTGATGGTCAGTATTTAGTTCAAAGGGCCTTCCCACCAAGTAGTGGCACCAGAACTTTAGAGCATGCACCACTACAACTAGCTCTAAATCATGTGTAACATAATTAAATTCATGCTTTTTGAGCTTCCTTGAAGTATATGCTACTAGTGAATCTTCATGAGAGTACTCATCCTAGCCCTTCCAATGATGCATCCGTGCATACTAAAGAGTCCCCTAGAGGGTTAGGAATATTTAGTATTGGTGAGGTAGTGAGTTTATGTTTTAGTAATGCAAAGGAAGCTTCACATGTTTTTGACCACTTGAATTCCTTTTGCTTTTTCTAAAGGTTAGTTATGGCTACAACAATATTGGAGTAATCCTTTATGTAACATCTATAGTAGCCTATTAACCCCATGAAATTTTGTACTTCAATCACATTATTAGGGGGTGGCCAATTCAAGATGGTCTCTATTTTCTCTAGATCCACAAAAATTCCTTCTACTGATATAATATGTCAAATATATCATACCTTGGAAACATAGAAATCACTTTTGACTATATTTCCATAGAGTTGATTTTTCCTCAACAATTCTAACATAATATTGAGATGTTTATCGTGCTCTTCTTTGCTCTGAGAGTATATTAATATATCATCTATGAATATAGGGATAAACTGGTCCAGGTGTCTTCTGAACACACTGTTCATTAGATTCATGAACACAACTAGGGAATTAGTCAGTCCGAAGGGTATAACTATAAAATCATAATGCCCATACCTAGTCTTAAATTTCATTTTATGAGTGTCCTCCTCATGTTTTCTTAACTGGTGATACCCTGATATTAGGTTGATCTTAGTTAATATAATGGCATCTCTTAGTTGATCAAACAAATATTTGATCCTAGTTAGGGGGTATTGATTCTTTATTTTGGCCTTATTTAGAATCCTATAACCAATACACGATCTTAGTGAACCATATTTATTTTTCACAAATAAAACTAGTGCACCCCAAGGTGACACACTTGATTTTATCAAACTTTTTTCTAACAACCCTTGCAGTTGAACCTTTAGTTCCTACATCTCGATAGTATTCATCCTATATGGAGATCTATGAATATATTTTGTTCCTGGCATAAGATCAATAGTGAAATCAAATTCTTGCATAGGAGGGAGTCCAAGTAGATCCTTTGGAAATACATCCTAAAAATCCTATAAAATTGGGTGCTTCCCTAGAACCTCTCTCTTTTGATCATCCCCAACTTCATTAAGTTTTAAAACATACACTATCATCCCTCCTCTCTTGAGAGATTTATTCAATTGCATATCTGACAACATTTGGGGTTTGAACACCCATTGCTCGCTATGAATCCGTAGTTTCTCCCCACCTTTCTCTAAATACTCAATCCATAAATATTAGAAGTTGATCAAGAATTTATAGAACTGTAATCAATCCATCCCTATGATCACATCAAATGCATGAAGTCAGGGTTATGCATTGCGGTTATTTATCGCCAAATTGGCTAAAATTAGGATTTTTGAAATTTGGAATTGGCTAATATTTGGGACCTTTTACTAGGGTCCATCAGCCAAATATTTCTAGGTTTAAATTTTTTTTTGGTTGATTCACCCTAGTTTTATAATAATTTGACCATTTTAAGTTTAAATTTCCAACATTACCCCTAATAATAGTGAACCTTATACATGCATTTTGACACTATTCACCTAGATTTCGAATCTGATTCGCTAAATTTTTATAAATACATTTTGGGGCAAACCCCTTATGCATAACCCTACATGGAATGGAGCTACATATAAACAACATTTTGTAGTTCCACTAGTTAAAGCAATTTATACCATTGGATAACACTGGTTTACCAAGTAGGTTTACCCAGAACCATACTCAACCTTCCATCCATGGGCCAAATATCTCAGCCTTTTTGACATAGTCCTTGATAGACTAGTAAAAAAAACTATTAGTGGCCCCACTATTTATCAAAATATTTACTTGCTTGTTAAAAATATTACCTTTCACAAGTAATGGGGTGGCTTGTCCCTCTAGCTTATGTTTCCCAATTGCAGTGTAGATTCGATGCTCAGGTTCCTTTCCTTTGGCATTGGAGGTGCTAGGCCCTGGTCAGTGCAGATAACGGTTAGAAAAATGGGGATATCTATAATGGTAACACCCATCCTTGGGTCCTTGACTAATTTCAAAAATTTTCTCCCCCACTTTAATCACTAGAGCTAAAGTTTATGGTTTCTAAGGGTGAGGTTTTGCATGGTTGGGATTATTGTTGGTTTTCTTTTGGAAAATTTTCTTGAACTTTCCCTTTCTACCATCATTTCTCTTCTCAAAATTCTAAGGGTTCTTGGTCTTTTGATCTTCTTACTCTTCTCATTTCAATAATTGGAAGTGCAACTCTACTTTCTTTGCCAAGTCATACACCTTTTATAGTGATTTAGGCTTCTACATGTTTACATAATGCTTACTCTAGATTCCAACCCATCAATAAACTTATGAAATGTCATTTTATCATCATAGTAGGCACATACTTAATTAATTGTATCAACTTATTATATTATATTTCCACCATCTTGGTTCCTTTTCTTAGGTTGGCAAATTCTTCAAATTACAATGCATAGAAATTCTCTGTTAGGAACCTTTTCTTGAAGATAACTATGAATTATTTCCATGGAATGTCAATAGGTTCAATATTAGTCTTCTCATAGTGGGTTTCCCACCAATATAGAGTAACCCCCTCTAAGTTGATCGTGGTCCAAATTTTTCAGGTTCCTGGGGAATAGCCTTTTACCATGAAGTAAACCTGTAATTCTCTTAGCCATGCTTCAACTGCATCCCCTTCACCTTCTCCACAAAACATGGAGATACAAATATTTTTTAGATCCCTAGTTGTTTCATTTTATAGAAAGGCTCTAGCTTGCAACTGATCTATAGTTAGACCATCAACTTGGCCAACCTTTAAGCCTCTAACTTGCGAGTTCTGATTTGCAACTTCTTTAAACACTTATCTCATATAATCACACATAGCATCAACTATAGCAGTGAGGTATTATACCTCTCTATTGGGGTTTGTTGGAACCTCATCTCAGATTTATTCTTTAATATTACTTTACTGAGTCTATCTAGGTGTAGGCCTTTATTTTTTTTTCTTAGGTGGCATTTTTAACATGGTTACATCCAAAAAAAATATTAGGTTACAACTTCACCATAAACTGTATCACTAATCCAATATAAAGTATAGTATTCTCATGCTAAAAGCATTAAAAATATAACTAGGTCAGTATTCTAAGTTTATGATGTATCACTAATACCAAATCCCATACTAAGGTATCATAACATTCATTCACATTTGGGATTAATTCCCATTAGATTCTAGCAAATAGGGCATTCTAGGCCATCTCGAATTTAGCTTATAATTTAAGAAATCCTCCATTGGAGACATCCAAATCCCATTAGCACGGATAATAAGCTTTATACCCTCGTACCTAGGTCTCTGATATCAAATGTAATGATCACAAAATCAAACCAAAGGAAAACACACAAAATAAAATATTTTTTTAACTAAGGAGAGGGATTCATAAACCCCTAACCAATCTAAGATTTACCTATTGTTTAAATCCCTTAAGTTTTTCTGAAGAGATACATATCATGAAATACCCTCACACAAGTACCATCTATGTAGGTGTATCTTGTGTTACCACAAATAATTCTATCTATCTCATCATTCTTGATGAGCTAGACTTATCACCTTTAGTCAATCAAAGGTATACACACATAACCATACCATACACAAGCTAGTCTGTGTATGTATGCTATGATTATTGCGAGTTAAGCTATCCATATCGTCTTCATGACAAGTTGTCTTAACTCATATATAGACTTCCCACAAACTTAGTTACCATTCTTCCTAAGGGGTCTTAATTCATTAGGTCTTCCTATGTTCACCATAAGGCGGTATCAATACCTTAGGTCACCCTCTAAGTTCACCCTATAATTTATTACTTAGTTTTTTTATTAGAAATAAAATAAAAACAATTCTAGATACTAAATCTAACAAAGAATATAACATTCAAAGCATACAAGAGATACTAGGAAATAAGTAGCATTTTAAAGAAGGTACACATTGATTGAAAGAGAATATAATACAAAATATAAGTAACTGAAACAATAAATTAAAAGATATAATCCTCATCAATACAAAATTATTACTTACATCATAATATGTTAAAGCCTCTATGCTTTTAAAGAATAAGTAATACATCAGGATAATTTAGGGATATCTCCCTAAAAATATGGTCTATTTGAGCATAAGTAAGTAAATGGTAAGTAGAGAACAAACTGGTGCATTAGTCCCATCTGCCTCTTTGGATCTCCTTCTCTATCCACTTATCATTTGAGGATACTAGGGGATCAGGGCACTCATGGTTTAGGATAGACATACCTCTGAATGCATCTAACATTTTACTTTATCAAACTACAACAATATAGATTTAATCAAGTTACTAAACATCTAATTCATAGTTGATATCATAAAAGAATCATCTATTTTATTTTCACCTCTCAATTACCCTTAGATAGAGTCTTTCAACATGCACAACTTCTCCCAAATACACATTAGATGAGTAGATTGAAAATCATGAGGCACAACTCATTATCAAGTGTTTGACTCGAGAGGGGGGAGTGGACCATTTTAAGACTTTTGCACTTATGGCCAAGATGGACTTTGTTAGAATTATTATTTTTATTGCTACCTCCTATGGATGCAAGGTGCATTAGATGGATATGAAGAATGACTTTCTCATTGGTAAGAGTAGCCAAAATGTAGCAACTAGAGCAAGAAGTGATAAGGACTAATATGAATATTGCAAGATTTGATGTAACAGTCCAAGATCTAACATTCAAAGCAAGAGGATAAGTTATGTCTCCCTCCCCTTCCACTTTTGTTGAAATTTATCCACAAAATGTATAGCCTCCACCTAAGAAATTATCCCTACCATATTTCCCTGCTAATGAAGCTTCTCCCTTTTATAATCCACCATAAAAAATAATTGTCATTTCCCATGTATAGGAAACCCAAATAACCCCTAAATATGTCTATGTGCAAACCCTTGTAAATACCACAATTGTATCGTCAAATCCCTCGTCCATGATCTTCTCACCTTTTCAATCCATATTCACTTCTTCCCCTACTTCTGAGCATCCATTGCCAAAATCATTCTCTATAATTTAGAACATTGAGATGAACACTCAAAATGGGTAGGGCAGTAAGAATCGCAATATGACACAAAGAAGGCAACCACCCAGACATATGATGGACTGGACCAAAATATAGGAGAATGGGCAAAAATTGTTACATATCCTAAATTCAAGAATCCAGTTGCAAAGATGATGGAAGAATATTACCACATCAAGGTGTAGAGGTATAATATTTCAAAGATTCCTAAGATTGATACACTTTGGGCCCTTTGTATCGAAGCAAACATGTTGTTACTCCAAAGCAATCAAGTAGACATAAACATTGTGACTGCAAAGAAAGATATTGAAGCTCTAGACTAGAAGCTAAATAAAGAAAATATAGAAAGGAATAGTCTAAAAAATGAAATGTAGGAGCTCAAACACATAATAGATAAGTCTCCCACTAAAGAAAAACTACAACAAAGGGACAAGAATATTCAAATGTTGGAATAATAGTTGCAAAAAGTAAATTATAGGATGCAAGCACAAGATAAAGTGTTGCAAGAATTAAATTCAAAGCTCCAACACAAAGAAGATATGTTGACAATGATTCAAACAAAGCTAGAGGAGAGAGAAAATTCCCAAGGTCAACAATTCTCCAAAGATGCACTAAAAACATTTAGAGGCTAATATTGGATCAAGATCAAAAGTGTTTCAATGAGAGCTTTTCCTTTGGTGAAAAGGATAGCAAATATTACAAAGTTGATCTACGTAAGGGGATAATTCAGTAGAGGTAGAGATGAGTTGATGAGTAAATCGCAAGAAGTAAAGGCCGCATGGCACATGCTAATAAATAAAGGAGAATACCCTTAGTTGGACAAGTGCTCTAAGAGATACTCGGGTGAGTCTAAATTCCACTTAGATCAAGTTATATCTATAATTCATATGATCATAGGATGAGAAATAATTAGTGCTCTCAAAATAAGAATTGAGAAAATAAATCTGGCAATCTCAAAGGTTATGAATCTCATTTTCCTAGGATTTTGGGATACAAATGGATATTTTTATAATGAAAACAACTCAACCAATGACTAGATCAATAACTCAATAATGGAAGTGATATTAACAATAGAATAAATTGTTGCCTTCGTCCATAGGTTCTCTACACTACTATAAAAATCTAAATATTTAGCGCAAATATATACGTACCCCTCCTATGATTGTTACTTTGAGATACAATAAGTCCTCCACAAATTCAAAATAATTAATGTTCCCTCTCAAAAATTATAGGACAAAATGTATAGGTTAATTTAGTTGTCAATAATTCCTTCAGTAGCTCAAGCAACTAGTCAATAGGGCAAGAGTTTTAGAGCAACTTTGGAATAGGGGTAGGAAAAATCTAGTGGCACAACGATGACTTTAGAAATGTAAAGCATATAGAAGGTCACTCCCTATACAAGAAAAATTTGACTTCATTTTATCTTTTTGTTTTGTCTCCATTTACCAATAGGATAAGGCTATATGTGGTCTATGCTTCTACAAGTAGAAACCCCCCATGAAGCACCAATAATATGGATAGAATTGATCACCTACATCCATATCCTCAAAAGGAGAAAAATTTTACCAATAGAATGTTCCGCCATTTTTCTAAATAAGGCAACCTCAAAAACGTAGTTGGACACCTAAAATAGTTATCAGATTGAGAAGAAGGTAGGTCAAGAATGATCAACATCATAACTCTTAATTTTTCTAAGTGTAGAAAGCTATCAAAAATTTTATGGTGATGATGTTAGCAACAAGCATGAAAGCGTATGACATCTAGTAATCAAAGGTAAAAGAGTCCATCTATTGATTTTCATGTCAAACTAAACTTTTGACTAAATATGATACATTGTTGGACATATAATATCAATGTCATCAAAGTCTTGATAAAAGCTTAACATTCAACAAAGCATGGAAAAACATCCAATATGTTAGGAAGTATGGGTGAAAAACTGGTATCTGACATTGTATCAAAGTCTACTAGGTATAAAATAGTTTAGGATATATAGCAAAGAGTGCTAGAAATTTTTGGGTGATGACGTCGGCAAGGGTAACATAAAAACCTAAAATTAGAAGAGAGATCCTAAATAGATAACATTCTAAGGCATGGAACCTGACACATTTAGAACAAAATAAAGTGATATGAAATACAATATCCACTGTCTAATAAAGTGCCTCACTTCATAAATTAAGTGTTAAGAAGCATAAAATATTTCAAATGTTGAAGTGAAAAACAAGAACTTATAAGTCTGATAGAGATTGAGTAACGCTAGATGAAGAATTGATAAAGATAAAATCTTCACAAATAAGTATTTAAACTTTGGCTTACATAATCATGCATAAGGATGGGGTAAAGCAAAAGGGTGGCTAGATTTCGGATGTCATTAAGAGAAAATAAAAATCTTGGCATCCAATAATATAGGATTGAGAATACTAGAAAGATATTGAAGCTGAAGGTATTATCTGGATTGAAATGCCTAAGCATGTTCATGAATGTTATGATATGCTATCAAAAATCTCAACAACTAATAGTTTTCCTAACTAACAACTTTTATGATATAGCTAAAGTAGTTGTGGTAGAGCTAAAAGCATAATAAACTTGTTAATGGATCTAACACACCAAATGAATCCACTTCAGCCACCACTCCCTTATATGAAACAAAAGTAAACCACTTTAGCATCATGATGCCAAGCTAGTTACAATAGAATGAGCTGGAAGGGATGCAAAAATATTGCAGCAACCTGAAAAACCTACAATCCACTCTTAGAGCAATGGTGCTAGGCTAACATAATGCATTGTAAAAACTATATATACTTGAATTTAACCCATTCAAAGGGTTATCTCTTTATCATTTGTTATTACATAATTGAATGATGACTATGTTATACGCCTCTTGAATATAGATAAGATTAGTGTTCGACCTCTTTCTCAACTTATTGCAGAACATGTATGTACATCTATTGAGTCATTAATAGTTTTTGTTAAAGTTATATGAATGGTTTATTCTATTATAATTATTCCAATTTCTAGATTTCTCCCTAGATTTGTTGTTCATTAGTTCTTAGAATGCTTGATAATGCTAAGTATATATTATGATTAAATACTTTGTAATAAGAAAAGTGAGTTGATCTATTAGGTAGTTTATTTTAGTTTAGAGTGTGAGACTCTCATACTTTATGTCTCTTAATATTGCTAAATCTATGTCATTTTTAGTTTAGATTCTATATTTATGCATTCCTTACTTAAGTCTACCACCATTTTAGTTAATTTAGCTAGGATCATAGAAATTTGTTTACTCCAGAGGTTGTATCAAAAATTACTAATAGAAATCCATGATTTGGATTTTTTGCTCATAATAATATAGTCTTTTTTCTTTGGACATTTACATGCTAGGCATGCTTGAGCCAATGGTTACCATTTTGAGTTAGAGATAAGAGGATAAGGCTTCAACCAGGAATCAGATCAAAAAAATTCATAACTCCCCTCATTGGACGACCATCTAATATGTTTTTTTATCAATTGCAAACATTTTGATATGAAGTTTCATGTTGACGATCCTTTGAGTAGAGTTATTTTCCTAAATATTTCATTGCATCAAGAGAAACTATATATTTTTTAAGTAATATTTTTACCCAATTATTTTTTTAATCTCTGAATAATCTTCATCCAAGATTTGCTCCTACTGCCAAATTCATAAGTTTGTAACTACACAAGCCTACTCCTCCAATATTCTTTCCTTTACAAACTATATCCCACTTACAAAGAGGAAACCTAAGTTTTCCTGTACAACCTTTCCATAGAAAGTTTCTTTGAATTTTATCAATTTTTGATGCAATACCTATTGGCAGTCTTGAAAGTGATATCATATAAATATGAATGGATTGCAATGTAGTATTTTTGAGTTGTAGCCTTCCTACCATGGTTAAGAAATTACCTTTCCAACCTGCCAAACAAGTTTTCATTCTATCGAAAAAGGATACCTAAAGCTCCTTTTTATTTTCTTTTATCATACAAAGGAACACCCAAGTAGTTTGATGTAAAATTTTCAATTTTAAACTGTAAAATATTCACAATAATTTGTTGTAAATCAAGGGCATTATTAAGAAAAAAATATTAGGTTTTGTAGTATTTACCAACTATCCAGAAGCCTTCTCATAGCATGATAAAATTGATTTAAACTCCATGGCCTCAATGACTAAGGAATGGCCCAAAAGAAAAGTATCATCAAAAAATTGGAGATGATATTTAGAGGGACCACTTTTTACAACTCGAATACCCTTGATTTTTCTTCGATTTTTGCCTTTGATAAGGCTCTTCCTAATGATTTTGCAAGAATAATGAATAGATAAAGAGAAAGTGGATCACCTTAATGAAGTTCACAAGATGACTTGAAGTAACCAATAGGAGAACCATTGATCAAAATAGAAAATTTTAGAGTGCTATAATAACATTTAATCCACTCACACCAACTATAATGAAAACCAAACTTTTTTAGAATAGCATGTAAAAAATTACAAGAAACACTATCATATGCTTTAACCATATTTCAATAAATATATATTTTTATTAATAAAAATATTATTATTATTTGTATATGAAGTATTTATTTTTATGAAAACAATAATAATTATATTTAAAATTAAAAAGCTTTCAAGTTATTAAAGAAAATATTTTTTACAACCCATAAACATTAGACTACCTATATTATTTGAAGTCCACTCCATATGCTACCCACCTCCTTTGGATAGAAGCCTTAGATTTTCTATCTAGATCACCCAAGCATTCGAGGTAAGGCCCATTTAAGTTGTATCATAAAAGTTTATTGAACCTTTTGAATAGTTTGAAAAAGTTGAATATCCCTAGAAGGAAATTAAACTTATAAGTGGGAGAATATCTACTTCATAGGTAAAAGAAATTTTATGAAAAAACTTAATATTATAATTTTTTTTAATAGATTGAAATATTGGGCCCACATGAAACATGGAAGCCACTCTCCTAGTGAATTGAACTTTGCTATGGAAGCCTCTCCTAGTGAATTGAACTTTGCTAGACTTGAGTCTCTACTAAAAGAGCTCGAGGAGAATTGAACTTTGCTATGGAAGCCTCTCCTAGTGAATTGAACATTGCTAGACTTGAGTCTCTACTAAAAGAGCTCGATGCCACTTTACAGTGTCCTATAAAGATTACTTATAATTATATTAGTGTCTATCTTAAAATTGAAGATAAAACAAATTAAATATTTACATATTAAATACTATTAAATGTACAAAATTAATTTAAAGTTTTTTAAAAACTGCTTTATATTTAAAATATTGCATTTGCACTGAATTATTGTTTTATAAATTTTTCTTTATTTTTTTCTTCTTTAATAGTTTTTGCGAAGTTCTCCAAATTAAGCTGCCGAGTCGCAAGTTTTAAAACAATGTGTCCATTGTTAACGTTCTCTTTTCCACATGTTCCCTTTCTACTGTTCTATGATGTGCTACAGATTGCCAGAAATCTCCAAAGCAAGGTGACATGTTTTACGATTTGAGACCACCTGCCAACTGTTGTTTGGAAGTAAAGGCATTGCTAGAAGTGACAACAATAACGACTTACGGGAGGACACTCTGCATCTAGCAAGCCCCATTCCACGTTCGTGTGTGAAGCCCAACTTCAACAGTTTTCTTCCTTCCATCTAGGGGGTCATACTTCCCTTGTTTTTTGAAGTATGTTTTTTTGGTTGGACTAGAGGAGATGGAGATTAAAAATAATATGTTTCCATGGACACCCATATGGTTAGAGCTTTGGGCTTTTTTTAAGAAGATTCAGGTTCAAACCACTGTAAGGTGTGTGTGAGTGCCTATGTTAATGAGTTTATGTTAAAAAATAAATAAATAATAATAATAATAACAAAAATAATTTAAAATTATTAAATAAAATATATAAATTTAATTAATTGATTTTCAAAAGGAAAAGATAATTATAGAAGCGTTTGTAAAATGTTTTAAATAAAGATTTTTCCTTGTTCATGTGAATCACAACTTAGTTCGATCTCTTCAATTTAGCTCTAATTACAATTTTAATGAAAAATGAAAATAGCACGCGTTGTTGCAGATCGCTTTCTAACTAGATCTTTTATGATTTCTATATTTCTCCAATGAGAAAGACGCTTTAGCGTATGAAGCCCAAGCCCAAGCAGCAACTGTGCTTCCACTGGATATTTCGATCAAATTATTCTTCTTTTCTGCTGTTGTTAACGGCACGCAAACGAGGAAGGGTACATTCTTAGCAATACAATAGTCTTTTGAGCTACGATTTCGTTGTGCAAATCGCCACATGTCTGTATCCCCATTTTAATATTTCAATTTAGCCTGCTCTACCATGTTTTCTTTTGGTCTAGTATCCCCTGTCCATTATGGAAATTGATTTTAGAATGAACGACTTCCTCATTATATCAATCGGTCGAGAAAACAAAATATCGAGAAAACGACAGACTCAAAGTAGTACCTCTTTTTGTTATTGTTCGAAGTTATCTTATAGTACCAAACAACTTTAAACTATCAAATAGCATTAGAATACAATAAATTTTAAATCACAGATTAAAACCATTTATACTCAGTAAAAAAGAAGATCAACACATTCAACAATAAAACATTCAAATTGATCTCAACCAATAATTAAATCCAACAATAAAATAACATCTCATTAATTTTAACACCCTTATAACTTTATAATATTAAAGTACAATGGATATAAAACCACATACCAACACATCAAAAAATAAAAACATTCAGATTCATCCTAAGCATAATTAAATCCACATCGTGTCAATTTCCATGGCAGGTACTAAGTCGTTATCGATCTCTTCTTTATATTAAATGTGATATAGTTCAACATATTATCTACAATAAATAGGAATAGGAGGTAAACATACTAGGTTGTTAAAAAGTCAAGATTGGCATATAGAGCTTTTATTTGTGAGTGTAGGCGGTGGCCTTGCTTGATTCGCAGGTGTGATAGCCCTTTTACCGTTAAAAATATTGGAATATATAGTACACTACCTTTGAACTTTTATTGAGAACTTAAGTTTAAACAAATAAAATGAATGGAAATTTTAATTATAAACTATACCTGATATTCACCCGCAAAAACATTATTTATTTATTTATTTTGCATTTACATAATGGAATCGGTAGCTGGCCACGAATCCGGGTAGGCTGTTCAGTTTTTTTGGCCGTTATGAATCCGGGTAGGCTGCTTTTTTGGCCAGGCTGTCCAGTTTTTTTGGTAGTTACGAATCCGGGTAGGCTGTCCAGCTTTTTTGGCCAGGCTGTCCAGTTTTTTTTGGCCGTTACGAATTCGGGTAGCTTGTCCAGCTTTTTTGGCCGCCCCGTCACAGTATTTTGCGTCGTTCACCTTAGAAACCGCTACACAGATCTTCGTGCAGTTCGTCCCTATAACCACCATGCCATAATCATTTTAAACCTTTTACGTCACTAAAAGCACCAAACACCAAGAAAGGGACAAGCGTTCAGTCCGATGAGACCCGAGATTTGAACCTTGGACCTCCGTCCCCTTATAGGATTTGGATGAAATTAGTCTACATATGATATCTACTATGAAAGAATGTTATACCTATCTTTTTTTTTCTCATTTAATTAGCAAATTAGATGCAAATATCTACCCCTGAGATATTCACCAGATCAAAACACAATGAGAAGGACATCATTTAATTAGCACATTACGTACAAACATCTACTTGCCATCTTTCTCATTTCATTAGCACATTACATGCAAACATCTACTTGCCATCTACTTCGAAAATGGATGCGCTACGCGTTAACAGGGAGTGTTGGACACGCAACATTCGAAAAGTCTTCTTATAACTTTATCTATAAAGTGAGTGGCCATAAATAAAAGGCAACTTCACCTGTGTAAGCAATTCAACAGGTGAAAGGGAACCTATTTAAGCGATATGTCTCCATCCGAGGCATGGCTTCGCGCTGGACAAGTCCAACTTCGCTATGAAGATTTTGTAGTTTGTCATTGATATAATTGCAGCACAATATTGTTGACTAGATGTACGCGACTGATATGCACTGCCACACATCTTTTATCTATCTACTCTTTTATCTATAGATAAAATTTGGTAGATAGATAGACATTAATGTAAATGGAATTTCAAGAGGGTCAGTATCCCACATACATACTTAAACTCATGTTTATAAGGGTAAGGAATCCCATAAAGTCCTGTCATGTTTTTAGGGGTGAGGAATATTGGACCTTTCTGCTTGTTATTCCATTGGCAAAGACTATGGGTTTAAAAACCACTCAAATCCCACAACACAACACAGTAAATTTAAAATTATTCACAAACACACATAAACTACACTAACAAAATAAAACAAACACATAAACTACACTAACAAAATAAATAAATATTAAAGTGAACGTAAGTTCAACCATGGATAATCTTCTAGGATAAGATTTGCAGTTGTGTTTTACTTCACCCGTGAACAAGTATAACTTCGCCCTCAAGATTTTTTAGTAGGCCATTGAAGTTATTGCATCACAATTTTGTTGACACGTAACATGCGATAAATAAGGGTATTTGAATAAATGAAAAGTAAACAATTGCGTGTTATATTTTCGCTAGACTCTGTGTTCTCTCTCTGTCCTCTGTGTATTGTGACTTAGAGCCAACAAAAAGAAAACTAGATTATCTCGAATGATAGACTAGTGTTACTGTGTAGCTTCTGCATCATGGACAGCAGTAGCACACCCCTGTCTTGGTATTGCGTGGTACTCGCCAGTATTGCTGCCATATTGTTCTACTGGTTTTTACTGTTTAATGGATGGAGAAGAAAGAAGACAAAGACTCGTCTTCCACCAGGACCTCCTGGTTGGCCCATTGTGGGCAACCTCTTTCAGCTGGGGAAAAAGCCCAACGAATCACTCTGTGCCCTTTCTCGCCAATACGGCCCTCTCATGACACTCTCTTTGGGCATGAAAACTGTGGTGGTGGTCTCCTCTCCTGCCATGGCCAAGGAGGTTTTCAAAACCCACGATCAAATCTTAGCCGGGCGGACCGTGATAGAAGCAGCCAAAATCCTTTCCCACCACAAATCCTCACTCATCTGGGCTGAACATGGACCTCGCTGGCGGAAACTCAGGCGTATTGCCACTACCGAGCTGTTCAGTCACGACAGACTGCAAGGACTGCAGCATCTGAGACGAGACCAAACATTTCGCATGATCCAACTGATGTTGTAGATATTGGGCATACGGCCTTCTGCGCGTCTCTGAATTTGTTGGGCAACATGATCTTTAGCACGGACGTCTTCGATCCCCACAATCCGGCTTCCGCAGAGTTTAAAGATACTGTGTGGAGATTGGTGAAGTTGGGTGGAACGGCCAATTTGGTGGACTTTTTCCCATTTCTTGGGTTCCTGGATCCTCAAGGCGTCTGCCGTCAAACGGCCAAGTATACGAGGCGATTGTACGACTTTGTCGATACATTCATAGAGAAACGGCTGGCTTCCAGAAGCGAAAGCCCTGAGCAGACCGGGGCAAAGAAGGATTTTTTAGATGTTCTCCTAGACTTTAGGAGGGAAGACTTCACTCTCGAGGATGTTAGAGCTTTGATAGAAGTAAGTATTGCCTAAACTCCTCGTAAAATTTCTGAAAGTATCTACGTTACGTTGTGAATAATAATTATTTGTGATGTTGTAGGAACTGTTTATAGCTGGTACCCAAACGACCACTACCACAATAGAATGGGCTGTGGCAGAACTGTTTCATAATCCGCAGAAAATGGAACGAGTACGTGGAGAATTAGACGAGGTAGTTGGCTGCAACAGAAGAGTGGAAGAATCTGACCTAGAGCACCTGCCTTATCTCCGTGCAGTCGTAAAGGAAATCTTCCGATTGCACCCGACTGCTCCTCTACTTCTTCCTCATAAAGCTGAGAGATCATGTGAAGTCGGAGGATTTCTGATACCAAAAAACAGCCAGGTGATTGCAAACGTGTGGGCAATCGGGAGGGACCCGGCGATCTGGAAGGAGCCCTCAACATTTAAGCCAGAGAGATTTTTGGAAGGTGAGAATCGTAATGTGGACTATAGAGGGCAAAACTTTGAGCTGATTCCATTTGGAGCAGGGAGGAGAATTTGTCCGGGGCTTCCACTGGCGAGTCTGATGGTTCATTTGGTTTCGGCTTCCCTACTCCACTCGTTCGAGTGGACACATCCGGACGGAAAGCGTTGGGAGGAGATGGACATAAGTGACGAGTTTGCAATAACATTAAAGAAGACCGTGAACCTGAATGCAATCCCTACACCACGCCTGTCCCATCAAATATACCAAGAAAACTCCAAGTAGCCTCTCTTAACAAAAGCTTACCGCATCTGGTCGATGTTTATGTTGATTTCGAGGGTGTAATGTGCATTTATTAGAAGTTGCAGCCAGCTTTTTCTGAAGACTCAGTTTTTGCTTGACCCGTTTTAAGTGCATGTATATTGTAATACGTGGTGTAACATACTATTTTATATTCAGTGAAGTCTGTGGAAAGGCGTTGTAAATTTTTTTAGTGATGACCAGCATGCTTTCGAAATCTCTCTACAATCTTGTTTATTGCCTTCCTGGGTCGTCAATGTCGACACGTTTACATTATCCATCATCTCAGTTGACAGCCTTTAAGGGTTGGATTGCTCATTTTAACAACAGCTGAACTTAAAACATAGATACCCTCTCACACTAATTTATACTATAATTCAAATCTTAAACTTTCATTAAAAATAAAATAAAATAAAATAAAAAATAATAATTAATTATTAATGCATGTAAATTCTACATAAAAATATTTAACCAAAATAAATACTCTATAAAAATAAATATATTCTATATTAATGAGTGATATTAAAAGATATATGACAACTAAAGAAATCCTTGGTGGTCAACACCAAATGTGAGAGCCTGTTTTAGACAAAGGCAATGAGAGAGCCGGTTATTATTTCTCCATATTTTTAAATTGTTTTTAATAAGTAAAAAATTAAAAAGCTTGTTGTATATTTATAGATAAATGGTGAAAGGCCTCGATTGCCTTTGAATCTAGTAATTATAATTGAGCTATTTTTGTAGTGGGCTCTCGATCTCATTAGGAAGATCAACCCTTTCCTAGGTATTATCTATGCGTGGTTTGTAACTACTATAAAATGTTTTACTAAATGGATTGAAGTAATATCAAGAAGTTATTAGACAAATTTTAAAATATATTATCAGATTAGAATGCTGTTAGTTATAGTGATTGATAATATTATATTATTAAGTAGGGTTAAACTAATGTTTTTCGCATTTGAATATGGTTTGTATTGAAAATATTTTTCAATTACTAACTTTAAGGTAATGGTTTAGTAAAATTAACTAATAAGAACATTGCAAGGATACTAAAAAGAGTGATTTTTGAATAACAAAGTGACTAATAGATAAAGTTAAAAAGAGCATTACAGGAATATAGGGTAACACCTAAAGTTTTTATAGGATTATCCTTGATGATCTCATCTTTGATAAAGAAGTGATGTTGTTAATCAACTCAAAGCTTCCTTCCCTTCAAATGTCTCAATAGTTCGAGCTCAAAGACATGGACATTACCCCTATGTAGTCTTGTTTGAATGCTATATTGACATTGGAAGAAGAAAGGGAAAATGTCTTTCCAAAGTTACTTTGGCATCAATTGGCAATAAAATGATGGTTCTACTCTGAATATTACATATTCACCTTATGGTTATAGAGGTTATGGAAAGTTGGAAAGTAGTTATAACTACCAACCTCATACCTTCTTGATTTCACATGTATATACACTTCCATCACATCAATGCAAATATTGATCGCAAGTTGATATTAGAATGAAGCTGATATCAAAATGAAGCTTCTATTTGTAAAGCTAATATAGTTTCCAAGGAGTAGGAGATACCTCTCAAATTTTGTTAGAGCATGTTGTCACTAGAGAAAACAAAAACGAGGATATGGAAGATTGACTGAGAAGAATATATATTTTTTTCTTGTTTATGTTTGTAGGTGTTGTAGACATGTATTTCATCTTAGAGGAGTTGCAAAGTAGTCTAAGAAAATTTATGTTTGTACTGAAAGAGTTCTCATTACCAAAACTAATTATTGACATCTAAAAAAATGTGTTGTCATCTAGCGTAAGAAACTTGTTGCATGAAGAAAATAATGAGCCATTTGGAACATTGCATTGGAGTTTGAACATGCTGGAAATTCTATTGCATCTAACATTTCCATATGGAATATCCATTTGATTGTATCATTTAGAAAATATTGCCATATAAAGTTATCATCTAGAAGAGTCATCTGAAGTTATCTAGAAAAGAGTTATTATATAGAAAATAGGTGTTGTAAAACTGCCATCTAGAGATATTATTATCAGGATCTACTATCTAAAGATGTTTTTGTCTGGAGTTGCTACCATCTAAAGTTTCCATCTAAAGCTATTACTCTTTCAATATTCTATTATTAGGATATGCTACCATCTAGAACTATTTTCTAGAGCTACTACCATTAGGAGATACCATTTAGAGTTGTTGTTATCTATTGCTACTATCATTTGAAGTTGTTTTCATGTATAGTTTTCATTTGGAGTTGCTACTATTTGAAGCTATTATCTAGAGCTATTATTTAAAACTATCGTCTAGATTTGTTGTCATATGCAACTACCATTTGGAGTTGTTTCTATATAGATCTACTATTTGAAGCTACTGTTGTTTGAATATATCATGTAGAGCAACCATAAAGAAAAAAATGTCATCTAAAATGAATATAGACTATATTGTCTATTGACGTGTTTATCTAACAACAAGGTTATTTGAGGATGCATGCAAAGCCATCTATTGTGAAGTTGTCATATCAATACATAGGTCATCTAAAAGTAAGTCATGTTGGTCGAAGGCTTGTGCCACAAATTTTTAATAACAAATAAAAACACCTATTACAATTAGTTTATTGGGAGAAAAGTGGTGATCTACTACATGCAAAGGTAATTTGGAAATGGAAAGGAGACACAAATGTAATTAAATAAATAAATCAATAATAAAAAGAAAAACAAAATCCGATATGCTCTATGGGAAGACTATTTGAATCCTTAAGAAAATATTTTTATTTACGTTGTTGTTGAATGCAGGCGATAATACTGTGATTTGGTATGTCTTATTACCCTAGAACCTTGATGGAATATTTCAAAATAATTTCTTGAAGATTCAATTTTAAGGGAAAAACTTCAAATCCTTGTGCCTTATTTTTTGCCCAACGAGGCCCTACTATTTTCCTGTAGTTAGAGGTATTGATCATTATATAAGTACATGTTTATATATACTTGTTGGAAAGTTATTTTCAAATTCATTATAATGGAAGAATTTTTTTGTACATTTTATGAAAAATTAGCATGCATGTTATTGCCACAAAGATGTTATTTTCTTGCTTACAATTGTTGGAAGGTGACAACTACTCTACTTGGAAGAAAAAATTAAATATTTACGTAGAGTTTGAAGGCTTATGGGGAGTGGTATGTGGCACTATAAAAACACATGCTACTAACCCAAATGAACAATGAAAGTTTGATAAAGTTGATCAAAAAATCATTTTGATCATGTTTGGCATATCTGATGAGATTCAACTATATATTTGTGATGTTATAACCATGAAGGATGTATGGAAAAACTTAGTATGATGTTTGAGTGCAAGAACCAAAATAAAATTCTACACCTACAAAGCTAGTTGTATTCCTTGCAGATGAAGAGTGGTGAGAAGCTAGAATGCTTTCTATAATGGATTGCTAAGTTATGAGTCTTGCTACAAATATTAAATAAAATTATTAGTGATGATGTACTTGTTGTAATAGTGCTACATGCACTAACACCAACATTTAATATTTTGGTAATGACTCTAAATATGACAAATCAAAGTCCCACTTTTGAGACTTATAAATTTACTTCAATAGGAGGAAGGGATTTGAGATGCAAAGATTGAAGATGATCATTTTTTGCTCACGCATAAAAAGGGTAAGAATCCAATGTAATAAAATGAAGTTGGAAGACCCTCCCCCCCCCCCCCCATTATAAGCAAAAAAACAAATAAAAAGGTAAAGGAAAAAATGTAACAAAATAAAGGATAAATAAATATCACATGTTTGATCTATGGGAAACTAGGTTATAACCTTGAAGAGTGTCAATACAACAAGTTCTCACAAGGATCATCCAAGAATCAACCAAAGAATTCATCGAAATGTAAGAAAAAAAATTTCATTGTCAAAGGATGAATGCACATCATTGCCAAAATGACAATATAGCCAATGACACTGAATAAAATTTAGGATATGACTATGTTAGTTTAGTTAAATCTCATGATGTTGTTTCAAAATTAATCCCACTTTGGTACATTGATCTATGAGCTACCAAATACATGACATATCCCTTACCTCAAGTTCTTTATGTGTATGGTCTTATGAAGAACTGTATATTCTATGAATCAATTAATTGGTCACAATTTGCATGATGAAATTTTGAAAATAGGTGTAAATAAACTTTGTCTTATTTGAAATAAATTTAAAGGTTTGACAATTATTTGTCATGCTACTAGCATAGGCAAGATGTTTTAGCTTGTGGTTGTAATGCAAAACAACCAAGGATTGGCAATAAAATCAAATGAAGCTACCTCACTATGGCATAGGCAATTTGGACATCTAAGTTTTGGATATTTGAAGTCACTCATACATCAAGGTATGGTACATGGACTTCCATATTTGCTAAAGCCTTATGACCTTTATATGAAATATGTGGCCAAAAAATCACCATAAAACTCTATTTTTCTCAAGCACTTAACGAGCAATTTGTCCATTCAACCTGGTGCATATTGATATGTGTACATACATGGATATCATTTTTAGTGGCTATAAACATTTTTAATTGCTCATTGATGATTATACATGACAGATTCAGGTGTACTTATTGAAGACAAAGGATGAAGCTTTTCATTATTTCTAAGAGTTTAAAGCTTGTGTGGAGAAGGTTTTTAGTCATCCCATTCATACACTTAGATATAAGGGGAATACACTAGTAATAAATTTTCTACTTTCTTCAAGTAACATAACATCAAATGATAACTAAACAATACCTCCACACCTCAACAAAATATAGTTGTAGAGATGTAAAATCATACTATTCAATATATGTTGTGATGCATGTCAAGTTATGCCAATTTGGAGTTAGCATTTTTAGCAAAATATATTCATACTATGGTCTACTTCCTAAACCATGCACCCACACTTCCATTTAGTGGTGCCACACTTGAATAGGTATGCATAGGAAATAAACATTTTGTGTCACATATCCATGTGATTGGACCCACTGCATTCATGCACATTTCAAAGCAAAAGTAGATGAAGATAGAGGAAAAATCCAAGTGATATATCTTCATTGGATATAGTAGTGAGTTGAAGGGATACCATATTACACCAAGATGTTGTATATTGGCAATGGTTTTTAATGAGAATGTGTGCACCTCGTTTTCTAAACCATATGTTGTTGATAAAGCACCTATTTCTCTCTTGTTTGATGATGATGAAGTCTTTGAGAGAGAGGATGTTAATTTTGATGAATATGAATAATATATTCTTTATGTATATAATGATCTAGGACCATCCACTTCAAGTACCACTTATATTCCTAAGTGGTATCTTAGGACAATTCATGATGGACTTAGATTGTGTTCCAAATAATAGTTCTACACTAAGAATTCAGAGTAAATTTTGAAATGAGGTCAACCTAGCCTTGAAGAGCACTATGGTGTAGACATATGAACCTTCAATGGTTCATGAATCTCTTTTATCAAAGGAGTGAAAGAATGCCATGAATGTCATGTATAAAGCATTATTGAAGAACAAGACATAATTACTTGATCTTCCACTTGAAACCCATTGGTTGCAAATGGGTATTCAAGACCAAATACAAATATAATGGGAGCATCACTAAATACAAAGTAAAACTTATTACAAAGGGCTATGCATAGAAGGAAGGAATTTACTATGGTGAAACATTTACACCAGCAACTAAGATCAAGACCATTCATATGGTTTTTGCAATGGCTACATATTATGGATGGAAGTTGCATCAAATGGATGTGAAAACTGTATTTCTCAATTATTACCTCAACAAAGAGATCTACATAACATAGCTAGAGGTATCCATCATACCCAATCAAGTGAAAAAGGTATTTATGCTCATAAAATCTCTCTCTGAGTTAAAGGAGACACCTAGAGTTTGGTACATGAAGATCGATGAACATCTTCTATGACATTGATTTCATCACAGTCCATATAATCCAAATTTATATTTCAAAAGGCAAGGGAGAGAGATCACGATCATCGTTGTGCATGTCAATGACTTGGTCATCATTTAGAATTTTATGAAGTTGGTTGAAGAGAGCAAGAAAGAATTGAAGCATTCATTCAACATGATTTATCTTAGGCTAATGCACTATTGAATTGGGTTGGAGGAATGGAAAAGTGAGAACCATATATTCATGTCCTAAATGAAGAATGCTAGGACGTTACTCAAGAATTTTTATATCATATATTGCAATCCTGTGGACACTCTAATGAAATAAGGGTTACAACTATCATGTTATGATATATCTATACAGATGAATGGAACTCTCTATTGCCAATTTATTGAGATATCACTTACCTAACATGCACCAAACTTGACATCAACTTTGTTGTGAGCTATCTTTCATTATTCATGCAAGAAGCAAAGGTGTATAATCAAAATGCAATAAAGTGAGTACTTAGGAATATCCATGGAACAACTGAGTAAGGTTTGAAGTACAAGAAGAATGATCAATTCTTCTTGATAAGTTTCATAGATGTGGACTATGCATGATCCATTAATGATATGATTTTGACTTTTGGATATGTATTCTTTATAGGATCTAGTACAATTTCTTGGGGAAGTAAGAAGCAACATGTTGTTGTTTGTTCTTCCATAAAGACTGAATATCATGCCATAAGAGGAGCTATTTGTGAGGTGATGTGGTTATGCGCATATTGTGAGGAATGGGCAAAAAGAAACCAATGATATTTATTTGTGATAATCAAGGATTTATAAAGTTTTTTTGCAATCTAATTTTCCATGAGCACATGAAACACATTGATTTTTAGTGCCAATTCATATGCAAACTTGTTCAATAATACAACATACATATCTATTTTTGTCCCATAGGGGAGCAATGTGCATACATTTTGATAGTCTCTTGCACATGTAAAGTTTGAAGAATTTAGAAAATGTCTTTTATGTACTTTGATTGAGTATGATGTAATAAAAGGGGAATGTTGTGAATATAATCTATTCACCTTATGATTACAAATTTTATGGCAAGTTGTAAAATAGTTGTAACTCCCAATATCATATCTTCTTTATTTCACATGTATATATACTTGTATCACATCAATGTTAATAGTAGTACATAAATATATTTTGTGTTTTTAATAGTTCAATAAGAAGTCAACTAAAATTGAGTGGATTTTCGAGGACTGCGCCATAACCACGTTAGAATAATTATAAGAAGAGGTATTAAAGTGGAACAAAATTCCAACATATGAATATGCCACTGAAAATAAATAGCTTGTATGAGAACACAACATCACATGAACAGATTAAAAAGCAAAAGGGGCAAGTGGGTGCGCTATAACCACTTTAAAATTATTGAAAATTCTTACTATACCTATGTAATAAATTCAACATTTATATAACATTAATGAAAGACCTCGCTGGCGGACACTCAGGTGTATTGTCGTTACCGAACTATTCAGTCACGATAGACTGTAAGGAATGCAACATCTTAGACAAGACCAAATATATAGCAAAATTTGACTGATTTTCGAGGATAATGGAAAGGATGTAAATATTAGGCGTATGACCTTCTGCACGTCTCTGAATTTGTTGGGCAACATGATCTTTAGCATGGATGTTTTCAATCCCCACAATCCCGCTTACATGGAGTTTAAAGATATTGTGTGGAGATTGATGAAGTTGGGTGGAATGACCAATTTGGTGGACTTTCTCCCATTCTTGGGTTCCTGGATCCTCAAGAAGGCATCTCTCATTATACGAGGTGAATGTACGACTTTGTCGATACATTCATAGTAAAATGGATGGCTTCCAGAAGCGAAATCCTTGAGTAGCCCAGGGCAAAGAAGGATTTTTTAGATGTTCTCCTAGACTTTAGGAGCGAAGACTTCACTCTTGATGATGTTAGAGATTTTCTAGAAGTAAGTATTGCCTAGACTCCTTGTAAATTTTTTGAAAGTATCTACATTGTGAATAATAATTATTTGTGATGCTGTAGGAACTGTTTATAGCTGGTACCCAAACGACCACTACCACAATAGAATGGGTTGTGGCAGAACCGTTTCATAATCCACAGACAATGGAATGATTCCATGGATAATTAGATGAGGTAGTTGGCTACAATAGGAGTGGAAGAATCTAACCTAGAGCATCTGCCTTATCTTCATGCAGTCGTAAAGGAAATATTGTGATTGCACCCACCCTATTGTTCCTGTACTTATTCCTCATAAATCTGAGAGATTATGTGAAGTCAAAGGATATTTGATACTAAAAAACAACCAAGTGATTGCAAACGTTTGGGAGGAACCCGACGATCTGGAAGGAGCCCTCAACATTTAAGGAAGAGATATTTTTGGAAGGTGAGAATCGTAAAGTGGAATACAGAGAATAAAGTGGAGTAGGGAGGAGAATTTGTGTGGCACTTCCACTGGCAAGTTTGATAGTTCGTTTAATTTCAGCTTCCCTACTTCACTTGTTTGAGTGGTGTTGAGTGGTATTTTCACCCAATTGTGAAAACACACTCTCCGATAGGATTTGGGTTCTAAATCCTCTCTTGCAAAGAAATTTAATAAACAATTTCTCCAAGGTTCCGCTATATTAGCATTTTACATCTGTGTATTAATGATCTCAAATGAAGATATTCGATTAAAATGCTTGGAACACCTTAGTGGTTGCAAGTAACTGAAAACAAGGGGCAATGTTGGTTTATTTTATTGTGAAACTTTAATGATTGTTCTTTGAACCCTAATAAAGCAAATATGATTTGATCTCTATATGACCAAGTTGTAATTTCAAAATGGAAACTGATGAAATGCCTTGAAACATAACCCCTTCAATGAAATTGGAATTTTATGAAGGGAATATCATCATCTGCTCATGAATGAAAAACAAAACTGTAAAATGAAATTCTGGCCTAGAAATGGAAATTTTCTATTTTTTGACTTTGGAATTTTTTAGTTTTTTTATTTTTATTTTAATGCCTGGAAATAAAATAAAATGCAAAAAAAAAAAATGAAAATAAAATGCAAAAGGAAAATGAAAAGTGCATTCAGTATGATGTTATTCTGCTCTGACAAAACCAAAGACAATGAGGTTTTCTGCATCCAACCTAACCTATTGAACCTGCAAAACATGCACAATCCAAATAAGTTAGGTGCTGGTCTCTGGGGTTTTACTGTGATTTTTCAGATTTAGACATTTGCATGAAGCAACCAAGAGAACTTGCATTCAACTTCACCTATAAGCCTAGAAATCTGAAAAGGGGAAAGATAAACATTCAAACATGCATGCAGAAAATAATTCCTTCTTTCTTGCCAATGAGGTGCAACTCTCTGAATTTTTTGTATTAAAAATTGGTCATTATACAATAACAGAATATTTGGTTTCCCAAACCCAGTCTATGGAAGAAAACAGCCTCAAAGTAGGCCCAGAATGACCCTCTAGCCTTCAGCACTGCAACTCTGCTTACAGTAAATTCCTACCCAGTCCAATGTAAAGGAATATCCAGACAAAGTGGAAGAAAAACACCACAAAAGAAGGCCTAGAATGGCTTATGGCCTTTGGCTCTGCAACCCTGCCTGTAGTGGTTTTCTGACCTTTGTACCAATCTGTGCTTCTACTTTTATACTTTCTGGCAATGCTCTCTGTTTTGCTCTGTGACACATCGTTTCATTTCCCAAACTGCATCGCTTCGTCTTCCATGCCTCTTCGTTGTCTTTGAATTTATGTTCTACGTCGAAACGTTTAATATTTTCTATGAACTATAACACCTTTGTAACCCTTACACCTTTATGCCATGTGTTCCACGCTTTTCTGCATGTTTAGTAACTGCCCCTATAAATTGCGACCAAAAATAGCATGTCATGATATCACGACATTTTTATGTATGCAGCTTAGCTTTTCTTCTTTCACCGTGAAAATGAGACATGTTGCGATATCGCGACATTTTCCTGTCAGCAGCCTTGTTTGTCATCATGCATCACGAAAATGAGACATGTCACGAAATCACGACATTTTCTGTCAGCAGCCGAGCAAATGCAACCTGTAGCGAAATCGTGACGTTTTTCTCTTTCGGGTTGTGCAGATGCTACCTGTCACGAAATCATGACGTTTTTCTCTTTCAGGTTGTGCATATGCTACCTGTTGCAAAATCATGACATTTTCTCTTTTTGTACCACTTGGCTACTTTCTGTCATGAAATCATGACGCTTTTCATCTTTGTACCCCTTGGCTGCTTCCTGTCGTGAAATCGTGACACTTTTCATCTTCGTACCCCTTGGCTACTTCCTGTCACGAAATCATGATGCTTTTCATCTTTGTACCACTTGGCTGCTTTCTGCTGCTTCCTATCACGAAATCACGACATCTTTAGTGCCTTGCCTGTTTGACTAGTTTGACTACGATTTTGTGACATGTCACGATTTCGCGACAATTTTCCATTCTGTATTTCTCTCTCTTCTATGACCCGTGATTTCACAACACGTCATGATATCACGACATTTTCTCTTCATGATGCATTATGCTGCTCTTGGCCGCGAAAACGTGACATGTCATGAAATCACGACAATTTTCCATTTCTAGCCGCGATGGAGCGACATGTCGCGAAATCACGACAATTTTCCATTTTCGGCCGCGACGGAGCAACATGTCATGATATCATGACAACTTTTCATTTTCGGCCACGACGGAGCAACATGTCGTGATATCGCAACAAATTTTCATTTTCGGCCGTGACGAAGCAACATGTTGCGATATTGCGACAACTTTTCATTTTCGACCGCGACGGAGCAACATGTCGCGATATTGCGATAACTTTTCATTTTCGGTCGCGACGGAGCAACATGTCGCGATATCGCGACAACTTTTCATTTTCGGCCGCGACGGAGCAACATGTCACGATATCGCGACAACTTTTCATTTTCGGCCGCGACGGAGCAACATGTCGTGATATCACGACAACTTTTCATTTTCGGCCAACATGTCGATATATTTTGCTCTTACTTTGATTTTTTAGCATCTGGGCCACTGCGGTCTTCTTTGAAAGCATGCAAAAAATGTGGGTCCCCAATTTTGGGGTGTGTTATGGATCAGCCACAACAAATGGCGACTCTGCTATCAAATGCTCCTGAGCATTTTGGTGAGAACCCAACCTGAAATATAGAAGCTTAGATACAAGCGTCAGCACATAAAGGATAAACTAATATCGATAGATCAGAAATACATGAAACATCAGAATCATTAAGTATCAGCTTGGTGTGTGCAATGTGTTTTCATTCCCTATCGCTTGAACTTGATCAACATTCCATTGTTAGTTTCACTTATGATTTGTATGCAAGGCTATGAATAATTTGTGCAGGATTTGATGCATGATGAAGATGCTAAAGATATGACAACCTGCATTGCAAAGGCTCAAACCTTCTAATATCATGTACAAATAATTAAAGCTGTCAAACCCTCTTAGGACCAAATATATGTCTACTAAATTATTTATTAGATCCCAAAGTTGGTTATGTGTCACTACCATCTTGAACCCATGTGCAAGTGTAAGTGAAATCAGAACTTTGGGGAATAGGATTCCCAACCTAAGCGAGATGGTATCCTTACTATTCTGATTTAGAGTTCATTACCTCATCTTAAACAAAATGATTTAACCTGTTTTGGATGAAATGGTCAGGCTAGTCTATCCATATGAGCAATCAGTGGTCTTGCTTTTAGACAAGACATGTTGCCACACATGAGCATACTTAACCCCATAATCCCTGGTTTGTCTTCATTCATTCTTTTTCTTTTATTTCTTGGACCTTTGGGATGACTACCCATCCTTGCTAGGGACATGTAGTACAATCCTTCCAATCCAATATTGAGATGAAATGGGAAATATTAATTTTTTACTTCTTGGACCTTGGGGATGACTACCCATCCTTGCTAGGGACATGTAGTACGATCCTTCCAATCCAAGATGAAAAATGGGAAATATTAATTTTATTTCTTGGACCTTGGGGATGACTACCCATCCTTTGCAGAGGACATGTAGTACGATCCTTCCAATCCAATACTTATGATGAAATGAGACATAGGATATTTGGGGAATTAGATTCTCAACCTAAGTAAGATGAGAATTTATGCCCTATCCTTACTACTCCATGTAGGTCAAATAAAAGCTTTGGGGAGTTGGATCCTCAACCTAAGTTCGATGAGGATTTAGCCCTATCCTTACTACTCTGATTTTAGTCTTTAAGCTTTATGGAAGTGGTCAAAACCACTATTTTAAGGATCATGTTGCATAATAGGATAGACATGAAATACTTCCTTCGCCCAACCTTTTCTTCCAAGCAAGGTTTTGATCATTTTTCTCAAGATCCTTTTAATGTGTATAAAATGTGCTTGGTTCTAGATATCTCAAGACTCAGTTCCCAACCTTAGGATTTTCTTCTTATTTATGTGATAGCATAACCTTAAGAGGATTTGACACACTTTAATTATTTGTATTTGAAATGCAAATGTAACTTGAGATGACATGTATATATGCCATGTGGAATGTGACATGAGATGTGAATGCACTGCTTCTTTTGGAATATATCATCTACTTTACCATAATGTGCAAAACCGACAACTTCATGCATCACAAGATTCAAACGATATCATTTAAATGTTTGTGTTACTTGTGGAGCTTTCTACAACACAATTCCAATGTTTCATATTCTCCTGATTTTAGGCATAAGTTGACATCTCAAAACCAATTTTTTTTTTTTTTTCATAAACAAACCAAAAATGTCCAAAGGACCAACACATAACTTAAATCCAAATCCAAATAGCAATCCCAAAATGAAACTTGAAAACACAAACCAAAACCAAAAATCAAAACCTATATACAAATGTACAATATAATACAAGATGATGCAAAGCTTGGATTATCACTTTCTTGGATCCCAAACATGATTAGAACATTTCAACAAAAATATAACATGATATGCATGCCAAATGTTGTGGGAATCCAACAAAAATAATATTAGACCAAACAATGCAACCCACTTCAACTTTCCTCTCTCACCCCACCAATTAAATTTAGTTCCATTAGTATTCCCATAGGTGAGCTTCAAATTTTCAAATTGATTAGACAATGATTGATATTCAATTTTATCTTGTCTATTCTCTAAAACTTCCATTTCAAAACTCAATATTTGATTTAGAATTAGGCTATCTTCTTCCAATATGCAATTTTGTAAGTAGGAGCCTATTTCTACAAATTTTAAAGCCAAATTATTTTCCAAATTTGTAGGCCAATCAAATTTGTGTAACAGTTTGCAAGCATCTAGGATATTTACTAAATTAGGATCATTAACGCTTTTTACCCTAGATTCGATTAGCAATTGTTGATGAATTTGATTTAACAATTCAAGTGCATCAAATTCTTTTCCATTCATTAAAACAATGTTATTAAAGGTATGATTAAAAATTATACCTTGTTTTTCATTTACCTTTAATGACATTTCACCATAAACATTATTTAAATTCAAAATATGGTCATCCTTTTCAATCCTCAAACATTCTTGGTCAAAGTGTATGTCCCATGACTCATCTTGATGATCCTTCATTTGATTTTCTTCCAATTGATCAATGTCTTTGTCATTTGGTTCCAATTCTTTGTTCACTATCCATGGTATCTCTTCATTTGAATCCTCCAAATCATCATGCAAACTTGCATCCGCACCTTCAATGAATTTATATTCAACATGATCGAATTTTGTCACCTTTTCAAATCTTGTGAATATGAGATCTTCGTATGATGTAGAAGGTTCAACATCCTGCATATCAAGTGAAATATGAGTTTCATCTATAGGGATGTGAGAAAAGAATGCATTATCATATCTCCCCCAACCATTATGAAAATCGTCATCCAAATCTGTGAGATGAAACTCCATGGTATTTGTGACATGATCTTTTGATTCATTCATCAATTCCTTTTCTTCTTTGTCCTTGGCAATAGGATTATTATAATCTTCCAAAATTTTATGAGATTTGAAATCCTCTTCCAAAACATCCTCAAATTGTACAGGAGTTGTAATATCTTCCTTTGAGTAGGCGATTATGTTGTCCTGTATATCAATTGGCACACAAGTTTCATTAGTAGTTTTGGAATGAGTGAAGTCTTCCCACTTCTTCCAAGCATCATAATAATCATCTTCCAAAATCAAGTGGTGACGTTCAACTATTTCTTCAACATCTTCCAATTCATCAATGTGTTTCGCATCAAATTCATCTTCACCTTCCTTAGATGGTTCAATTATTTCCAAAAGTGGGTTATTTCTTGAATTCAAATTTATAAGGCTATCATCGTCCAAATTAGTAACCCATGATTCAATTTTATCATAATTTGGAGGGTGAAGAATTTCTTGATCGTTAATTTTACACATCTCATCAATAGTATCTTCCAAGAACAAGTGGTGAAATTCTATCATATCTTCAAATTTATTTATTGATTTTCTTTCCATTTCACTTTCAACCACTTCATTCAATTCTATGGTGGTTCCGTCCTATCACATATATCAAACATTGTTGAATTTAGAACCCCTTCATCCGGATAATCGTGTATCTCTATGAATGAGATAATTTCTGCATAATCCTCACTAGCAGATGTTGGCTTAGCAATTTGCACCTCCCATTGGACTACATCTAAGGTGGTTTTTGAAAGCACGAGATTTCGGGCAAAGGAAACACTAGTTATGCAACATAAGACGAAAATGTAACGCTTTGATCCTATGCACTAAAACAGAGAAAGGAGACAACTTGGAAACGAAAGACAAGATGTAAAGAAATCACAGCCCTCTTTATTCAAATATCTTATCCTCGGTTACATAGACGTCTCCTCCCATTTTGGGGGCTAGGAGCGTTAAATTTGTCTTCATTACAATGTGTGACCTAGTCTTCCTCTTCCCGCGTGCCCACGATTGCAATGGGCGGGCCAAGATGCTGCCGTCGCTGATGTGGATAAGTTCTTCACCTCTGATTGCTTTTCCTGCAATCAAAGAAACAATAAAAATGTCAGTAGCACCTGCTGCAAAGGAAAGGGGTTCGTTCTCTAAAATCAACGAAATATGCATGTAAACATCTGCCTGAAACAGTAAATACAGTGAGTCCAAATGGCTTGAAAACTTGACAGAAGACAAAAAATGTTACCAAAAGGCCATTGCCCCTGAGACAGCCGGCCAATCTGCTTTTACCTGGTAATCGTCCCTCGGAAGGACGATTGCTGCTGTTAATCGTCCCCTGAAAGGACGATTGCTGCTGTTAATCGTCCCCTGGAAGGACGATTGCTGCTGTTAATCGTCCCCTGCAGGGACGATTGATACTGTGTTGAAGAAGCCGACCTGCCGCTGCTCCAATGTCGATTCCCGAGACCTGCAAAATGCCTGCAAACAAGGGGGTTATGTAATTGGGGCCATTTTGGGACGACCCAGATGGTCGGATTCTCCCAATTTGGCCTCCATCACCGAGAAATTGGACGTTGTTACCTGCAAGTCAGTGGGACAACCAAAATAACAAAAGCATGATAATATTCGATGAAAACCTTTTGAAATCAAGATTCAAGATTCTGAACTATTGAACAAAGCAGAGAATAACATGGAATATGAACAAAATGATAGAAAATGAACTACAACTAAATCCAAAAGGTGCGGGGTGCCCAAGTGGGCAGCCCACCGATGGAACTTGATTTTGGCACCAATCCACTTGGGATGGGCCCAAAATCTCTTAGGAGTGGGGGGTCGGCGAATTGGTTGGTTCAGGTGTCCATGTGTTGGATTTGGGTGAGGTTCGAGCTTCCAAAGGCCACCCAACAACCTCCCTTGCAAAAGAGATTGGTGGATGTGGGAAGGTGAACCAAAAGGGATGCAAGTGGGTCTTCAACTCGGCAACACTTCGTTGCTTGAAAACTCCTTCAACCTGTCTATTTTGGGTGAGAAAAGTCTCACCTTTTATAGACCCAAGGGGTCTCCTTTGGGAAGGAAGCACAAACGCCATGTGTTGGTCATAGGCGCCATGTG
This sequence comes from Wollemia nobilis, assembly GCA_028583015.1. Lineage (NCBI taxonomy): Eukaryota > Viridiplantae > Streptophyta > Pinopsida > Araucariales > Araucariaceae > Wollemia > Wollemia nobilis. The sequence continues at coordinate 1,324,166 of JAQPPZ010002582.1, forward strand.
GCAGTCATGTCTCCTCATGAGGGAGGGGAGTCCTCCATTGACTTGTGTTTTCATAATTGCTTCTTGTGACAGTCCTCTAACGGCCCTTCGGTCCACCTACACACGCGTGCAAGGCGAGAGTCATCAACCGACCGTTCGGGCTGCCACTTGGCGTCGTTTGTCATTTTGCCCGTTAAACTTGGTAATCGTCCCCGGGTGGGACGATTACAACAATCGTCCCTGGGTGAGACGATTGCAAGTTAGTAATCGTCCCTGGGTGAGACGAGTATCGGGCAAAGTGTCTAAATGTACCAAATTGCTTCCTGACCTTACAAAATTGCTATGGAAGTGGTTAGGACCACTGTTTGACCTCTGAGGGCTGCCCTGGGGGCTGTGTTTGTCAAAGCGATCAGTGTTTGCAGTCACATAATCGGATTGGTGCTGTTTTGGTGTCTACGAGATGCCCCTTTTTGGGAAGCGCTGCGGGTGACGCAAGGTGTTGAGCAAAAATAGATAACCAAAGCACTAATGATTAGGGTTTCTTGGTAACCTAACCAAATTTTGATGCCCCAAGTATGGAAAGGGCATGCATTCTTGAATCCTTGCTTCTGACGAGCTAAGGAATTTGATTTCAAGTGTTAACCTGTTTTGGTGAGGTGTGACTTGAACTTAGACATTGATCAATCATGAATAGGCGAAGGGCGTTTTTACCTCAGGGGAACCTTGTATTCATGATTCACGAAATGCCAAGTGTTTGATTGATTTGATTGTTGCTTGTTTATTGCCCCAAGCAGGAGCGTGATTGTCTTTGTCAATGATTCTTTGAATGCATGTCGTTTTCCTTAATTGGGTGTGTGATTGTTGGTTGGTGACTAAGTGTGACTACCCCCTCAAGCGACGAATCGATGAGGGAATGACCTTTGTGAGAGAAGCGACGAGTCGCTTGACCCAAGATGACTTGTGCAAGGGTGCCTTTAGAGGGTTTACCGTTAAGCGTGTGCAATTTTTCCAACATATGGACCTATTTTTGGTGGGTGTTAACCCTTTTGGTGATGTCATAATGAGGTGAAATCATCGAAAACCTAACTTCCCGTGGAGCGGTCCGGCTATGATAGCCTTCTTGGGGAATTAGGAGAGTGATAATTTGAACCTCGACATCTATTTTTCTATGCCAAGAGGTTAAGTGCAAGAGCACTTGTGTCTGGCAATGTTTATTGCTATGTTTTTGTGTTGCTTTTTTTGTGATGTTTTTGTTGTTTTGTGACACCATTTGGGGATTTAATTGTCTGAAATCCGTTTTCCCGTGGAGCGGTCCGGCTATGGTAGCCTTCTTAGGGAGTAGGATAGTGACAATGTAAACCTCGATATCAGTTTTGCTATGCCAAGAGGTTAAGTGCAAGAGCACTTGTGTCTGGCAATGTTTATTGCTTTTTGTTTTTGTGTTGCATTTATTTGTTGTTTTTGTTGTTTTGATATTCTTTGATCTTGTGCATGATGGTTGATGAATATGGATGTATTATGTTGATTTATTTTGATGGATGCATATGCTATGATGACTGCAAATGTTTTTGATTTATATGTGATATGCGGAGATGAAATGGATGAATGGGATTTGTGATGTTTGGCTATGGCACCATAGATTGTTTAGAACTCTGTTATTTTGTTTTTAGGCGATTGTTGTGATGCATGAATTTGTATGTATACATGTGGTTTTTCTTTTTTTTTTTTTGTATTTTTTGATGGTATTGCAAAGACGAAAAGTAGCGCAGTTGGTTTAGAAATGTAGCTAAGTTTTTCTGAGACTCAGACAGTTCTAGCTCTCTAGCCACGACTGTACTTTATCTTACATGATTTTTGAACAAGGTATGAATCAGACCTATTTTTGACCAAGCTATTTCACATCCCTGTGTGTGCCATTGAGTTCATTTATGTGGTATTTATCAGGATACCGCCAGTGCCAGATGGGGGATCACCTAACTAGCTCCACTAACTCCTTTGTTATGTTTAGTTAGATTAATCCGCGATGTTTTCTAGGATGTCATAAGCTAGCTTATCCACATGCAAACATTGATCTGTACGCAAGTTAATGTGATAGATATATCGTCATGCGAGAAGACCTTTAGAATGCTGAGAGTTCCAGGGATTCAAGTTCAACTCCCTTCTTTTCTTCAATTGTAATAGGATACTTGCTCGTTTGTAGTGATAAGATCATTGTTTATTTTGATTTGTTTTCTTCTTTTTTTTTTTTTTTTTTGAGCAAGGGATTGGAGTGATAAAAATCACTGTTTCTTAGTGCATTTTGATGTGTGCACTGTAGGATGTCAAATCTTGATGTTTTGACGTTTTGCAAATTTTTTTGATTTTTTTTTTTGCAACTATTGAGATTAGGGATTTTTGGGAATTGGGTAGGGGTGATGCTTGTCCTTTTGCCAACTCTCAAGCATTCTTTGGGTCATCCGCACAGGGGGATGAGCAAGATAACCGTTTCGCTTATGGTGACCTAGATTACTGTGCAGTTCATCTTTCTTTCACATAACTCCGAAATTGTTAATGTGTTTAGTTTGTGTTGGGATGTTACGTATCAAGGTGTATTTCAAGTATGACTCTACCTTCGTAAAATCTGTTCGACTTGATACATTACATGGCTAAAGAGGAAAATTTTGGCTGAACTACGAAAACTCGTGATACATTAAAAGACCACTGACTCTAGTGTGGTGGAAGCAATGCATGGTGTGTCTGTTGTTTTTATGAAATGGAACAGTGGGGAACAAGATGGACTGTATGAATGCAATGCTTAATGCAGCTACATATTTTTGTATTTTCGATGAATTGAGTTTGGCGAATATGAAGATGAGATGTGAGAAAACTCTCAATTGATGAATTTGAGAATGCGTAGAAATGAGATGCAAATTTTTGTTGTTTTTGATGTATTTTGTTGTTTTTGAAAATTTTTTGTTGTTTTTGATGTATTTTTGTTGGGTTTTGACCAAGTGATTGCGATAATCCTTGGAGCTTTTTGGGTTTGACCAAGTGATTGCGATAATCCTTGGAGATTTTTGGATTTGACCAAGAGATTGCGATAATCCTTGGAGCTTTTTGGATTTGACCAAGAGATTGCGATAATCCTTGGAGCTTTTTGGATTTGACCAAGAGATTGTGATAATCCTTGGAGCTTTTTGGGTGACCAAGAGATTGCGATAATCCTTGGAGCTTTTTGGATTTGACCAAGAGATTGCGATAATCCTTGGAGCTTTTTGGGTGACCAAGAGATTGCGATAATCCTTGGAGCTTTTTTGGTTGACCAAGAGATTGCGATAATCCTTGGAGCTTTTTGTATTTGACCAAGAGATTGTGATAATCCTTGGAGCTTTTTGGGTGACCAAGAGATTGCGATAATCCTTGGAGTTTTTTTTTTTTTTTTTTGGTATATGGCTTTCTTAGATATGAAATGGTCGCAAATGACTGATATTCAAGGGTTCTGTTTCCTTGATACCGTCAAGAGAAGCTAGCCTGTACGTTCCCGGTCCTATTTTGCTATCAATGACATAAGGACCTAACCAATTTGCCGTGAATTTGTCCCTCATATGGGACGGCAAATTAGAGTTTTGTTGGTTTTCCTTCAGAACCAAATCACCAACCCGAAAGTCTCTTAGGTGAACTTTCATGTTGTAAGCTCTCTTAAGCCGCTCTTGATAGATACGTAAGTGCTCGAGAGCATTAACGCGTCGTTCGTCAAGCAACGTAAGTTGGTCTAATCGGGCTTGCCGTGCAGTGTCATCATCGATGAACTCCCGCATTGATATGCGGAGGGAAGGAATTTCCAACTCGAGAGGCATTATCGCCTCTGAGCCATACACTAGTGAAAACGGAGTTGCCCCAGTTGGCGTCCGAATGCTAGTGCGATAAGCCCAAAGTGCAAGTGGGATTTGTATGTGCCAATCCTTATGACTGTCTGCGACGGTCTTTTTAAGGATGGCAACTAGTGTCTTGTTTGATGCCTCTGCTTGCCCATTTGCTTGCGGATAATAGGGTGTTGAAAAGCTGTGCTGAATTTTGTACTTTGTGGTCAAAGCACGCACGTCTTTGTTCTTGAATGATGGCCCATTATCCGAGATTATTTTGGATGGAATACCAAAACGACATATGATGTGATGCAAGATGAACTCCGCAATGCGGGGGCCTATCGTAGAGGTTAACGGAATTGCTTCCACCCATTTGGTAAAGTATTCTGTGGCCGTTATGATAAACGTGTGACGGCTTGACGATGCAGGGGAGATCTTTCCGATTAGATCGAGGCCCCACTGCGAAAATGGCCAAGCAGACTGGACTGTCTGTAGGGCCTGGGAAGGTACGTGCATTAAATTGGCATGATGTTGACATTTTACGCACCTCTTGACATACGCGCAACAATCTCGCTCTAAAGATGGCCAATAATAGCCCATGCGAAGAATGCGCTTTGCAATGGCCATACCACTAAAGTGGCCACCACATGTACCGTCATGCGCTTGGGCGACTGCCCAAGTGGACTCTTGTTGGTCCAAACAACGAAGAAGAATTCCGTCATAGCTTCGACGATACAAAATGTCTCCTATCAAGACATATTTTGCCGCTTTCTGTTTGAATGTTCGTTTTGCGGCGTGCGTCAATCCAAAGGGAAGATTACCTAACTTGAGGTAGTCTCTTATGGGTAAATACCAGTCCTGTTGATCAGAAACCTCGACAGTATGAACAGCCAATCCCTTTTGAAGTTCTTCCCTAACAAATGCTGATTGGGATAGAACTTGTAAGAATAGCGTTGTGTTGCTATTAATGGGAGTGGGGGAAAACAAAGACCCCCAGTTGGCACGTTTCAAATAGTCTCGGATTCGAAAGAACTTATCCGAAGATGGTTCGATCTGGATCATGTGGACTTCTGGCATCAAGTCTGAGCTTGCGCGCTCCATCGCGGGTTGCGATAAGGTTTTGACCTGAATGGTTGTTATATCACCGGAAAGGTCTTGCGGGATTAGTGACCCCAAGGAGGCCATTGTGTCCGCAAAATGATTCGATGATCGAGGGAGTGCCTCGATGTCATACCACTCAAGTTTTGCCAGGAATTTGTCCACGAGGGCTTTATAGGCCTTTAGAACTGGGCATTTGCATTGATATACCCCTTTGACTTGATTGACGATTAACAGCGAATCACCAAAGATGTTTAGTCTTTTGATGTTCATGGCGATTGTTGTTTGAAGACCTAGGAGCAAGGCTTCATATTCTGCATTGTTGTTGGTGCACTGGAAGTTTAATTTAAATGACAGGGGCATTGGAGCACCCTGCGATGTGAAGAATACAATTCCTGCGCCACCACCTTGCTCGCATTTAGAACCATCAAAAAATAAGGTTATGTCGGCTGAGACTCAGGCTCTTCAGAATCTGGCGATTCTGAGACATGGAAGACCCCATCGTCGGGTAGTTCTATAGCCAGAGGCTGATCGTCTTCAAGAGGAGCCTCTGCTAGTTGATCGGCTATGACTTGTCCTTTGATAGATTTTTGCCCAATAAACTCAATGTCAAATTTCGTCAACAACATGATCCATTTCGCCGTGCGACTACTATGATAAGTACGACTCATCATGTATCGCAATGGATTCTCCTTAGACACAACATACGTAGTGTTGCTCAGAATGTAGTGGCGTAGCCTCTTGGTAGCAAACACCACTGCCAAGCATAGTTTTTCAACGTATGCATAGTTAAGTTCGTAATCGACCGTGGTGCGGCTAAGATAGTAAGTAGCCTTGTTCTTTGTGAAGTTCATTCTTCCGGGCTAGCATTGCGCCCAGTGCCACCTCGCAGTCGAGATGTATAAGTAGAACGGCACACCTGGTCTAGGTGGTGCCAATACGGCGGCGAAGCCAAGTACTGTTTGATTTCATCAAAGGCCGATCGGCACTCGTCATCCCAATGAAATGTGACCCCCTTGTGCAATAATTTGTTCATTGGTCGGCATTTGTCGGATAATTGCGCTATGAAGCGTTTAATCGACGCGACCTTTCCTTGCGGACTTCTTAGCCGCTTGATAGTGGTTGGGGGAGCCATTTCAAGGATTGCCTTGACTTTGTTTGGGTCCACTTCGATGCCTCTCTTTGAGACTATAAAACCCAAGAGTTTTCCGGATGTGACGCCGAACACGCACTTCTTGGGATTCAGCTCGACCTTATGCTCTATGAGGCGATCGAGAATCTTGCTTAAGTCACCGAGATGATCTGAGCGCAAGAGAGACTTGGCTAACAAATCATCCATGTAATCTTCCAAAGTTTTGTGCATGTAATCATGGAAGATATAAGTCATAGCACGTTGGTATGTAGCGCCAGCATTTTTAAGGCCAAAAGGCATGACCTTATAGCAAAATGTCCCCCAAGGCGTTGTGAATGCCGTTTTGAGTTGGTCTTCAGGATTGATACGAATTTGATTGTATCCTGAGAAACCGTCCATTAGGGAGAGCATTTCGTGACCTGTTGTAGCGTCTACCAATGCGTCGATGCTTGGCAAGGGGAAATCATCCTTAGGACTCACTTTGTTTAGGTCTCAAAAGTCAGTGCATATGCGAATCCTCCCGTCGGGCTTCTTGACGGGAACCATGTTGGACAACCATGGCGGATAATCCACGCAGATGACAAATTGTGCATCCAACAACTTTTGCAATTCGTCTTTGACCATCAAGGCCACTGTTGGGTGCATCTTTCTTAGTTTTTGCTTTACAAGCTTGATTTTCGGATCAAGCGTTAAATTGTGCATGACTAGCTGCGGGTCTAGTCCTGGCATATCCTTGTACGACCATGCAAAAACCTCCTTCTTTTCTTTAAGAAGGGCAATGTAATCGGCTTGCTCTTTAGGGGAAAGACTTACCCCCAACTTGAGAATCCGTGGATTCATTGGATCCGTGCCGATGTCTACGTCAGTCGTCTCCTCGACTGACATGTGGGATCCGTCCTCCAACTGATGTGGAGTTGGGATCAAATGGATATCATCAGCTGAGTTAAGATCTACGTTTGGAACCTCGGGTCCCTCTTCAGCTTGAAAAATATCCTGAGTTGTCCTTGGGGTAAAATGAAGCATTTCACCGAAAGGCCGATACTCTGATGGTGACAATGGTGAATTGACGCGATCCCAGTCGATGGCATCCATGTCTAGATGCAATGACCATGATGGATCGGTCGGATTGCGGATGGGTGTGGTCAAATCAATGGAGATCATGTGGATGGAATGAATTTGGTCTCCAAAACCGCGGGTGTGATGACTTGATTCTTTTAGATGTTCCCTATACTCTGGATCTGGCTCTACGGGAACAGGCACGAATGGATCCTCTCTAGGTGCAAACTCATCTCTATGTGCGAAAAGGAAGGCGGGGTCTTCCCTTGGCACTGCTATCATGATGGGATCTCGAGGTGGACGATGCTCATCTTGAATTTGGAGCCATAGGTCTAACACTTGGTCCCACCTCGCTGGGTCTACGTGCCATTCATGTCCTAACCGTATACCCATTTGTCCCATTAGATCTTCATGAGTTAGAGCACGGTGATGTCGTCGCGCATGTCTGAGATAGTCCATTTCAGTTTCGTCTTCTGAATCACTTTCATAGATCCAAAATTGTTCATCCTCTTCAAAGATCTGTTGCTTGTGACGTTGAGGACTCTTCCTGTTCCAGTGAATTAATCCGGTCCCATTGCGGTTGTTCCACTCTTAGTGGAGGGACCTGATTCTCTTGAGACTGTGTTATTTCGTCTGGAACCTCTAAGGGGAACAGTTTCAGAAAGATGTCTGGCAGCCGTTGATGTTCTTTTTGAGGATTAATCTCTGAACTTTCGCCTCTCTCTAGCAAAGGAGAGGGATTATTGTTATTTCCAGGGGTGTTTGTTGACCATGGGAGGTAGTCTCCCAATGTGTATTCTGTGTTTGGATTGGCATACAGGTCTTGTGCCAATCCCCCCTTGTTGCCTATTTCTAGGCCTTGCATATTTTCAACCAATATGTCTAAGGGCAAGGGGTGGTTGAACCCCACTCCTGACTTGTCATATGGCATCTGATATCTTGGTTGGCAAAGGATTCGCGTCCCTTGCTCATATCTCCCTAGCCCATACCCATGCCAATTGCATTGTTCGAGATATTTTAGGGCAAATTCTGGGTTCGACAGATAATTGATGTTTTCGAAAAAAGGCTCTTCATCTGTTTCCTTTTGTTCGCATGGTTCAGAACCATGATCAAGGCCCCCATACACAAAATTCGTCTGGTTGGGAGGGTAGCCTAGTGGAACAATTGTCCCTATGGGAAGGCGAGGTCTTCCCATGTCCTGCACTGACTCCAATGTGGGGGTTGCCACAACGTTTTGCACTAAGTACTCCCCAGGCCCGTATTGGCCATCTCAAAAGTGATTGTTGATGATTGGGTAGGAGGAAACGGTAGTCCTTCCTGAGTCCATTCCATGTTTGGTTGTTCAAGAGTCTTGGTTTGTGTTGTGTTGGGTGTTTCCTCTATTGATATCGTTGAAATCATGGGCAACCCCTCTTCTAGAGGCTTAACCTCTTCCATGATTTGCTTTCCCTTGTCCTTCTCGTTGGGCCACGATAGGTGGCGTTGATGATGAAGGAGTAGGTGATGAAGTCTCACCGGTCGGGATTTTGCCTTGTTGGCCACCGCTGGTGCTCGCGGTATCGGACCTCGTTTAGATGGATTTAATTGAAAATCCAAATGCGTTGATGGGAGGGTCGATTGAGGTATGAATTGTACCGCATTGCAATACTTGAAGGGCTCTAAGTCCATTGGGACTACATGTATTTGCCCTTCATAGGCATACTTCAAGCACCGGTGTGCGATCGAGGGGACACACTTCATGTCCCCGATCCAAGGCCGCCCTAGCAAGATATTATAAGCCATTTTGCCTTCCAAGGACATGGCACAGTGTGGGTATTGACTTTTGTCCTACCTGGATAGGCAGAACAACCGTGCCGACTCGTCGAGCAAATTGCATCGTTAAAAGCTCGCAGTGTGTACGTGGAAGCGGTGATGTGAGAGGCTGGCAATTTTAAATGTTTTAACGCTGCAGTGGTTATAATGTTACTGGACGAGCCAGTATCTATCAGCACTCTCTTGTACGGGATCCCGTTGACCCGCGTGATAACGTGCAGGGGTGGATCCGCCATGTCATTTGATATCGTTTTGACCTCGTCTTCTCTGAATGTGATGACAGGCTCCGTACATTGTTTCACATGTCCCACGAAGGCGTTGAAAGAATTTGCTTCGTGGGGTTGTACTTCAATGGCTTTTAAAATGTCCATAAGAGCTTCTCTATGGGGAGCTGATTGTTGGATAAGCTCGTAGATGGACAGCCTAGCCGATGTGGTCCGTAGACTCTGCATGAGTTTGGTCCGTATCGTGACCTCGGGTCTAGGCGGAGGCAACTGCGTTGGGCATTGTTGAGGCTGCGATGTCGACGGAACTTCCCTCGCAGCTACCTCGGGGGCAACTGCTGGGTATCTTCTGTTCCTTGTTACAATGCTAATCATTCCCACAAATCCTTGCGCGGGAAGATCTTGTCGCACCTCGTTAATCTGGAGCGGTTTTGTCTGTGCCTCGTGGGCAGGCAAGGGGTCCTTGAATACCCCCATTTGTTGGTTGTTTGGTGCGATGGGGTTGTCCACGACCAATGTTCTATTGTCGATCAAATCTTGGACTAGTTCTTTGAATTTCCAGCACCCATTTAGGTCATGTCCTCTGCGCCTATGGAATCTGCAATACAATTCCTCCCTATACCCCCTAGGCTTGGGAATGTTAGGGTCAAAAATTTGGATTTCTAGCAGAGTAACTAAATTTTCCACTGACAAGCGATCAAATAAGGAGTCCCTAGACTCTACATACGGGGTGAATTGTCGCCTAGGGCGACGCTGCTGATCATCGCTCTTGTCTTCTGTTATCTCTTTCGTAAGCAGGAGGCACTGCCTGGTAATTAGCCCTTTGGGGCTGCGTCTCTTGCATAGGCGCGGGAACATTTATCGCAACTTGATTGATTGCAGCGTGTTGTGGTTGCGTTGTCCCGATTTTAGTGGTTTTGTTCCACTCTTTCTTCTTAGGCTTGGCAATTGCGCCTTCGCCTATCTTAATCTCTTCTATAAGTCTGGCTTGGGCCAAAGCTTCTTCTAGGCTATCGTATTGTCGCAGCAACAATAGACCAGAGATTGATTTTAAGCAACTTTTTGCGAACATTTGCGTGAGATCCGACATGGGAGGACGGTAGGGTAACTTAGAAAGCAAAGCTCTCCATCGGTTCCCGTACGCTGCCATTGTTTCCTCCTCAAATTTTTTAAGGCTAGCAAGATCACTAAGTGATGCCTTCTTCCTTGTGTTGAAGGCGAAGCGTTCAAGAAACGCATCTACTAGCTGATCTAAGCTGCTTATGCTGTGTTTGGGCAGTTGTGTGAACCAATCCGAGGCAGGGCCTGCGAATGTGGTTATGAATGTTCTAAGTAGCAATGCGTCATTATCTTGGATTGCGAAGCACTGGCTTAGAAATCTTGTAACGTGCTCTTGTGCGTCCTCCTCACCTCTAAAAACTGCCAATTGAGGCAACTTGAAGTGTTCAGGGTAAAGAGGCGCAGGCACTGAAGGATGCACCGGATTACTACGGAGTAGACGTAATGTGGGTTTTTGATGCCCAGCAGCTTTTGTCTCCACGGACTCCAAACGCTCCAATAGCGCTTGGTATGCATCAGAAGATTTTATTTCTTCCTCTCTTGTTCGCTCTTGTTGCAAGTTACGGTAAACTGGAGGCCTATGGAGGGGTGGCCGAATGGCATCCCTCCTACCTTGATGGGGAGTTTCAACATATTCTATCTCTGGTTCGTACTCCTCATAAAATTCTTGAGGAGTTTCTAGGCGAAACCTCTGACCCTGATCAAGCTCTTGCTGAAGGTACCTATCATTGTTTCGAGGAGTTGCCTCCCTCTCGAATCTATGAGGTCTTGGAGGCAGAGCTTGACGAGGTCGTGGAGACCTGTCCTGCGTTAAAGGGTTATGCCTCTCATTTTGTTCGTCTCTTTGGACACGAGGGGTTGGCCCTCTCTCAAGTATTTCATATTGTAACTCATCCGCTTCACGTTGCATGTGTTCTTTATCCAAGCGGTATTGATACTCTATCTCTTGTTGACTTTGTTTAAGCCGCATGATTTGGGCTTGACGAGTGGTATATCTGGTGACAGCCGAGTCAATTTGATCTACCCTATTTTGTTCAGAAGGTTCAAATGTTCCTCCTATGGGTTTACCTCGGTTTTTATGCTCTAAAATCTCAAGGGGTCGCTTCCCTCTGTCGAGGTAGGCGGTATGTGCTCGAGGTTCTGGCCTCAAGGGGTGATCATGATATCCGGCTGGTGTAGAAGCATAAGGTTCCCGCATTGTATGTTGTTGTCCTTGAGGAATGCGATGATCTTCCTCATATTCTCTCTCATAGGTGTGTAAGGGTCAGGCGGAGTTAGGTCGCCCTGTGTAAGGAGCCCTACGCTCTGGATTTGGTCTCTCTGTTCTGATGAGAGGTAAAGAAGGGATGCCATATCCACGTTGTCCCTCAAAATGGACAGTGTGCCCCATTAGCGCTTCATCGTGTTGTGGCCACTCATGTCTAGCTTGAGAGGGTGATTTTCTCTTTACATTAAGGTCCGCATGTAGGGCGTCTTTTCGAGAGGGGCTGCTTTGAATGGGCATACCCCACCGAGGATTTTGAATTGGATTCTTTTGTAGGTTAGACCGATAAGGCGGTATGACCAAATCCTCAAGACTGAAGCGAAGGCGACTTGTGCCTGCTTCTTGTGTACCTTTCGGAGCTACTGCCCTTGATTGGGCTTGGCTACGGGTGTACACCATTGCGGTGCATCCACACTATCTAAGTAGATTTTTATCTTGTTTTTAATGATTTTTTTTTTTTGTCTACACTAAAAAAAATTAAACACACACATTCACAAAATCGTGATTATCTCTTTTAAGGATTCTTGGTGTGCCCTAGACTGGTTTAGTGTATTTTGGTGTTTTGTTTTGTTTTTGTAGGTTTTGTAGAACGTTTAAATGCATCATGTAGGCTCTTATAACTCCCAAAAGGTCGCCCCTTCAATATACCAGCCAGGCCGATATACCAACCTCTCTATATACCCGCCCTTACGAGAGGGAGACTATAGGTACGTGAGAGTAGAAGGTACATGGTACGTAGGTGGTACGAAAGGGGGATTGTCCTGTTAATGGCACCTACCATAGAAAACTTATCCTCGCGCGCATGGGAATCACCCCAGCTACGCTCGGTCTGTCTTCGTCAGGATTTACGCCTAACAACAGTTGACAATCAGGAAATGTATGCAAATCAAGCCAAGGTGGTGATTAAATCCACCAATGGTCTTGATCAAGGGTTGGGGTCTTACGACCAGCTCCTTGGTTTAAAATTGTTTCATGGAGTGTGTGAGGTTCATTTTATCCAACGAAAATGAAACATGCATGAATGACTTTTCCTAAGCAATGCAAGCTAAAATGAAAACAGATCAAAGAAACAGAAACAGAAACAAAAAATTTCAATAGAGATGATGAAAATCCCTACCTCTTCTCTGCCTGCTCCAGTTGCCTCTGAATTTTTGCTCTGAAAAGTTGCAGAAAGAAAATCGTCCCTTGGTGAGACGATTTCCGGAACAGAAATCGTCCCTAGCAGAGATGATTTTACAATCGTCCCAGGGTGAGACAATTTCCAGAACAGAAATCGTCCCTTGTAGAGACGATTAACAGTCTGCAAGAAAAAAAATGTACCTGTCAAGCACAAACACAAAAATTCAATCAGTTTCTGTGATTTTAAAAATAGGGGACAGGGTCCCACCGTGATCGCCACTAAAAGCACGAGATTCCGGGCAAAGGAAACACTAGCTATGCAACATAAGACGAAAATGTAACGCTTTGATCCTATGCACTAAAACATAGAAAGGAGACAACTTGGAAACGAAAGACAAGATGTAAAGAAATCACAACCCTCTTTATTCAAATATCTTATCCTCGGTTACATAGACGTCTCCTCCCCTTTTGGTGGGTAGGAGCGTTAAATTTGTCTTCATTACAATGTGTGACCTAGTCTTCCTCTTCCCGCGTGCCCACGATTGCAATGGGTGGGCCAAGATGCTGCCGCCGCTGATGTGGATAAGTTCTTCACCTCTGATTGCTTTTCCTGCAATCAAAGAAACAATGAAAATGTCAGTAGCACCTACTGCAAATGAAAGAGTTTCGTTCTCTAAAATCAATGAAATACGCATGTAAACATCTGCCTGAAATAGTAAATACAGTAAGTCCAAATGGCTTGAAAACTTGACAGAAGACGGAAAATGTTACCAAAATGCCATTGCCCCTGAGACAGCCAGCCAATCTGCTTTTATCTGGTAATCGCCCCTCGGAAGGATGATTGCTGCTGTTAATCGTCCCTTGAAAGGACGATTACTACTGTTAATCATCCCTCGAAAGGACGATTGCTGTTGTTAATCGTCCCCTGCAGGGACGATTGATACTGTGTTGAAGAAGCCGACCTGCCGCTACTCCAATGTCGATTCCCGAGACCTGCAAAATGCCTGCAAACAAGGGGGTTATGTAATTGGGGCCATTTTGGGACGACCCAGATGGTCGGATTCTCCCAATTTGGCCTCCATCACCGAGAAATTGGACGTTGTTACCCGCAAGTCAGTGGGACAACCAAAATAACAAAAGCATGATAATATTCGATGAAAACCTTTTGAAATCAAGATTCAAGATTCTGAACTATTGAACAGCAGAGAATAACATGGAATATGAACAAAATGACAGAAAATGAACTACAACTAAATCTAAAAGGTGTGGGGTGCCCAAGTGGGCAGCCCACCGATGGAACTTGATTTTGGCACCAATCCACTTGGGATGGGCCCAAAATCTCTTAGTAGTGGGGGGTCGGCGAATTGGTTGGTTCAGGTGTCCATGTGTTGGATTTGGGTGAGGTTCGAGCTTCCAAAGGCCACCCAAAAACCTCCCTTGCAACAGAGATTGGTGGATGTGGGAAGGTGAACCAAAAGGGATGCAAGTGGGTCTTCAACTCGGCAGCACTTCGTTGCTTGAAAACTCCTTCCACCTGTCTCTGTTGGGTGAGAAAAGTCCCACATTTTATAGACCCAAGGGGTCTCTTTTGGGAGGGAAGCACAAATGCCATGTGTTGTTCATAGGCGCCATGTGGCAGTCTTGTCTTCCCAAGAGGGAAGGGAGTCCTCCATTGACTTGTGTTTTCATAATTGCTTCTTGTGACAGTCCTCAAACGACCCTTCTATCCACCTACACACGCGTGCAAGGCATGAGTCATCAACTGAATGTTCTGGGCTGCCACTTGGCGTCGTTTGTCATTTTTCCCATTAAACTTGGTAATCTTCCCTCGATGGGACGATTACAACAATCGTCCCTGGGTGAGACGATTGCAAGTTAGTAATCGTCCCTGGGTGAGACGAGTACCGGGCAAAGTGTCTAAATGTACCAAATTGCTTCTTGACCTTACAAAATTGCTATGGAAGTGGTTAGGACCACTGTTTGACCTCTGAGGGCTGCCCTGGGGGCTATGTTTGTCAAAGCGATCAATTTTTGCAGTCACATAATCGGATTGGTGCTGTTTTGGTGTCTACAGTTGTAAAATTTGGATATTCAAATTCATCCCCTTGATCATTTACCTTAGATATCATTGGAGTGGAGGGTGCTATATTTTATGGTTGGTGTAGGTTGGCATCAATATATTTAGAAGGACAATCTCTCATGTGAACATGTTGTGCCTTTTCTTCTTCAAGACCTTGTCGTTCTATCTCTTCTAAGATTTCATGGATTTTCTCTAGAGACAAGCCACCCAGTTTTTCCTCAATGAGTGAAGCAAGTGTGGGGTGTATGGCTCCTAGGTATACTTCCATGGCTTCCTCTTCTAATGTGTTAAATTTTTCCCACATCTGGGAGTGCAACTCACGAAATCTTCCATTAAATTGACTCAAGGATTCATTAGGCTCCTTACATATGGAGGAAAACTGATTTTTCAGGATTTCTAAGTCAACCTGATTACCAAAATGATTAAGATAGGCTGCTTCTAGTTGTATCCAAGAAGTCTTAACCTCCATGGGTAGTTGGCTATACCAAAATAATGGTTTATCATCCAAAATGTATGCAAATAACCTACAAGCTACCTCCTCATAGAACACTTGGAATTGACATAATGTATTCTTGTAGACATGCAGTTTTTTCAAGTATCCTAGTAGCACCTCTTGATTAAAACATCGTAAAAAATCCAATAACATTGTACGAATTTGATAGGGTACCACAGGTATAGACAAACCCTTATAATGATCCTCCATTATTAATACCATTCTTTCTCTTAGAGACATCATTTATTTTCTCAAGGATACCATTTGCTCCTCAAGTGTTGCCATTAGTGAAACTTAAAATGTAATTTTAGAACCAAATCTGTTGAATATTCAACCTGCAAGGTAAAAAAAATCAAGTTAGCATCAACCAAGAGATGTAAAAATCAAATGAAAGTAATTGCATGAAACAACACTTTGTTAGTCAAGACCAAAATTTTCAAAATTAAATCAAATCACTTTATTTCTGTATGAACAATCAAAATGTGTTGTAAAGCTCTTAAGCAATTTTAAGCATTTAAAATCATAATGAAATAAACCGTTTCATGCCCTCCTTCTAGCACCAATCTGTTGAGTGGTGTTAGAAGACTAAAGATAACAATCAATAGGGCATGAAATATACAAAAATTTTAAATCTTGCTAAAATAAACCAATTTCATGCCCTCCTTCTAGTGCCAATCTGTTGAGTGGTATTTTCACCCAATTGTGAAAACACACTCTCCGATAGGATTTGGGTTCTAAATCCTCTCTTGCAAAGAAATTTAATAAACAATTTCTCCAAGGTTCCGCTATATTAGCATTTTACATCTGTGTATTAATGATCTCAAATGAAGATATTCGATTAAAATGCTTGGAACACCTTAGTGGTTGCAAGTAACTGAAAACAAGGGGCAATGCTGGTTTATTTTACTATGAAACTTTAATGATTGTTCTTTGAACCCTAATAAAGCAAATATGATTTGATCTCTATATGACCAAGTTGTAATTTCAAAATGGAAACTAATGAAATGCCTTGAAACATAACCCCTTCAATGAAATTGGAATTTTATGAAGGGAATATCATCATCTGCTCATGAATGAAAAACAAAACTGTAAAATGAAATTTTGGCCTAGAAATGGAAATTTTCTATTTTCTGACTTTGGAATTTTTTAGTTTTTTTATTTTTATTTTAATGCCTGGAAATAAAATAAAATGCAGAAAAAAAAATGAAAATAAAATGCAAAAGGAAAATGAAAAGTGCATTCAGTATGATGCTATCCTGCTCTGACAAAACCGAAGACAATGAGGTTTTCTGCATACAACCTAACCTATTGAACCTGCAAAACACGCACAATCCAAATAAGTTAAGTGCTGGTCTCTGGGGTTTTACTGTGATTTTTTAGATTTAGACATTCGCATGAAGCAACCAAGAGAACTTGCATTCAACTTCACCTATAAGCCTAGAAATCTGAAAAGGGGAAAGATAAACATTCAAACATGCATGCAGAAAATAACTCCTTCTTTCTTGCCAATGAGGTGCAACTCTCTGAATTTTTTGTATTAAAAATTGGTCATTATACAACAACAGAATCTCTGGTTTCCCAAACCCAGTCTATGGAAGAAAACAACCTCAAAGCAGGCCTAGAATGGCCCTCTAGCCTTCAGCACTGCAACTCTGCTTACAACAAATTCCTACCCAGTCCAATGTAAAGGAATATCCAGACAAAGTGGAAGAAAAACACCACAAAAGCAGGCCTAGAATGGCTTATGGCCTTTGGCTCTGCAACCCTGCCCGTAGTGGTTTTTCGACCTCTGTACCAATTTGTGCTTCTACTTTTATACTTTATGGCAATGCTCAATGTTTCACTCCGTGACGCTTCCTTTCATTTCCCAAACTACATCGCTTCGTCGTCCATGCCTCTTCGTTGTCTTTGACTTTCTATTCTACGTCGAAACATTTAATATTTTCTATGAACTGTAATGCCTCTGTAACCCTTACACCTTTATGCCATGTGTTCCACGCTTTTTTGCATGTTTAGTAACTTCCCCCTGTAAATCGTGAACAAAAATAGCATGTCGCGATATCACGACGTTTTTATGTATGCATCTTAGCTTTTCTTCTTTCACCACAAAAATGATACATGTCGCGATATCGCGACATTTTCCTGTCAGCAGCCTTGTTTGTCATCATGCATCGCGAAAATTAGACATGTCGTGAAATCGCAACATTTTCTATCAGCAGCCGAGCAAATGCAACCTGTAGTGAAATCACGACGTTTTTCTCTTTCGGGTTGTGCAGATGCTACCTATCGCGAAATCGTGACGTTTTTCTCTTTCGGGTTGTGCAGATGCTACCTGTCATGAAATCATGACGTTTTCTCTTTTCGTACCACTTGGCTGCTTTCTATCGCGAAATCATGACGCTTTTCATCTTCGTACCCCTTGGCTGCTTCCTGTCGTGAAATCGTGACGCTTTTCATCTTTGTACCCCTTGGTTGCTTCCTATCGTGAAATCGTGATGCTTTTCATCTTTGTACCACTTGGCTGCTTTCTGTCGCGAAATCGTGACATCTTTAGTGCCTTGCCCTGTTTGACTGGTTTGACCGTGATTTTGTGACATGTCGCTATTTCGCGACAATTTTCCATTCTGTCTTTCTCTCTCTTCTATGACCCGTGATTTCACAACACGTCGTGATATCGCGACATTTTCTCTTCATGATGCATTCTACTGCTCTTGGCCGCAAAAACGCAACATGTCGCGAAATCACGATAATTTTCCATTTCTAGCCGCGACGGAGCGACATGTCGTGAAATCGTGACAATTTTCCATTTCTAGCCGCGATAGAGCAACATATCGCGAAATCACGACAAATTTTCATTTTCGGCCACGACGGAGCAACATGTCGCGATATCGCGACAACTTTTCATTTTCGACCGCGACGGAGCAACATGTCGCGATATCGCGACAACTTTTCATTTTCGGCCGCGACGGAGCAACATGTCGCGATATCACGACAACTTTTCATTTTCGGCCGCGACAGAGCAACATGTCGCGATATCGCGACAACTTTTCATTTCTGGTCGCGATGGAGCAACATGTCGCGATATCGCGACACTTTATTTTTCTTGCTATATTTTTCTCTTCCTTTGATTTTTTAGCATCTGGGCCACTGCGGTCTTCTTTGAAAGCATGCAAAAAATGTGGGTCCCCAATTTTGGGGTGTGTTGTGGATCAGCCACAACAAGTGGACACATCCGGATGGAAAGCGTTGGGAGGAGATGGACATGAGTGACAAGTTTGCATTATCATTAAAGAAGGATATGATCGATGTTTATGCCAATTTTGATGGTGTAATGCATATTTATTATAAGTTGCATTTATTTCTAAAATCTCAGTTTTAACTTGACCCGTTTTTGCTTGACCACTAACTTTTGGGGCTAACATGCTATTATATATTCAGTGAATTTTTTTAGTAATGACCAGCATGCTTTCAAAACCTCTCCATTTATAGTTGTCTACAATATTTGTTTATTGCCTCTGTCCGAGGGTCTTCAATGCCGATACGTTTGCATTATCCATCATCTCAGTTGATGACAACTTCATGTGCTTAAAAAGGTCTAGGGAGAGACTTTAAGGATCAAATGTTATTACAATCAAAAAAATAAAATAAATAAAATAAAATAAAATAAATATATTTTGAAAAAATAAATTTTGATTGCTTTAAATTTTTATATTTTAAGTTGATTAAGTGTTATTTTTTTTCATAAATTTCAAATTCACTTATTCTTCTGTGTAAAAATTGATAAATAAAACTTTTTAAGAATTTTTGAATTTCATCTATAATTTGTTTGAATTTCTCTCATTGAACCCAATTACTTTAGGTAGAATTGCTCACCCACATCCGTCTCCTTAAAAGGAGAGGAATTTTGCCAATAGAATATTCTGCAATTTTGCTATGGCAGCCTCAAAAACCCAGTCGAATACTTGAAATAGTCATCGAATCAAGAGGAAGGTAAGTCAGGAATGAACAACATCATAATGCTGAATTTTGCTAAGTATAGAAAGATGCCAAAAAAATTGTGGTGATGATATTAACAAGCATGAAAACATCTAGCATATGGAAATCAAAAGCAAAAGAATCTATCTATTGATTTTCACATGAGACTAAAATTTTGACTAAATATGAAACACTATCAGAATCATAAAATGTTGATGTCAACAAAGGATTGATAAATTCCTAACATCCAAAAAACCATGGAAAATCATCTTATACGTTAAGGAACAACTATTTTCTAAGTATAGGTGAAAAATCGGCATCTAACATTGTAGCAAAGCCTCTCAGGTATAACAGATTTTAGGGTATGCAACAAAGAGTGCCAAACATTTTTGGGTACTAATGTCAGCAGGGGTAGCATGAAAACCGACATAGTAAGAGAGAGCCTTAATAGAGAATATTCTAAGGCATGAAACCCAACACACTTAGAATAGCATAGAATGATCCAACATCCAAAATTTGATGTTTGACAAAGTGCTTCACTTAATTAGCTAAGTGTCAAAGAGAGACAAGCATTTGAAATGTTGATGCCATCAAGAGGTACATTAAATTTTTGGAGAGATTGAGTAGTGTCAGATGAAGAATTGGTAAAGAGTAGAGCTTGGAAAATAAGTATCTAGATTTTATCTTACATAGTCATGCATAAGGATGTGACAAAGCAAAATGGTGGCCGAGTTGACATCATCAAGAGAAGATAAAAATCCTGACATTCGATAAAATATGATTGAGAACACTAGAAAGATATTGAAACTGAAGGGATAAAATGGATTGAAAGGCCTAAGCATGCTAATTAATGTTATGATATATTATCAAAAAATCTAAATAGCCAATATATTTCTTAACTAACACCTATGTTGATAAAGATAAAATAATTTTGGGGTAGCTAAAAGCAAAATAAGATTGTCAGAGGATCTAGTGCACTAGATGAAGCCACTTTAGCCACCACTCCCTTGGATGAAATATAAGCAATCTACTTCAACACCATGATGTCAAACCGATTAAAAAAAAATGAGCTAGAATAGATGCACATGTTCTACAACAACTTGGCAAACCTACAATCCACTCTTAGAGCAATGATTCTAAGCTAACATAATGCATTATAAAAACTATATATACTTGAATGTAACCCATTCAAAGGATTTGCTCTTTATATTTTACAATTACATAATTATATGATAACTATGCTATAAACCTCTTGACTAAATATTAAATTGTTGTTTGACACATTTTTGAACTTAGTATAGAACATGTATGTATGTCTACTAAGTCATTAAGCATTTATGTTATAGTTATATGAGTGGTTTATTCTACTAAAATTATTCTAATTTCTAGATTTATCCTTGGATTTGATGTTCATTAGTTATTAGAATGATTGATAATGCTAAGTGTTTATTATTATTAAATATTATATAATAATAAAATTAAGCTAGTCTACTAGGCATGTCTAGTTCAGTTTAGAATGTAAGACTTATACTTTGTGTCTCTTGATGTTGCTTCTAACTTGACGCATTTTGTACTTTAGTCTACAACCATTTTAGTTAGTATAGATAGAATCATAGGAACCTGCCTACTCTAGAGGTTGGCTCATAAAAATTTTCATTTTTGGGTCATCCAATCTTGTTTGAGGTCTTGAGAGTGCAACTTATCAACTTAGGCAGATTTTAGACAAAGCATTTTTTTGCATGCCTAATGGGACCCAAATATCATCGACTCAATTTAGTAGAACTATGGTGATATTTTTCTCTAATAGATCAAAACCCAGTCACCTAGAAACTCCGTCAAAATGATATTGTAAAGAAATACAACCACCATTTAACTTGTAAGATTATGCTCACAATAGTAACAACTAAGAAACTAGATGTAGATCCTCATCATATCCTACATAACCATTCTCTCCAAGCCCTACAAAAAGTTAAGGATCTACACATTTCACTTCACTACCATCAATCAATTTAGCAAGATCTAAATAAACAACTCAAAAACTACCTCCAAAATTTTTTCCCAATTGGAATAACACAAAATCACTCAACTTGGTAAAGCAAAACCCCATTCCTACAATAGAACTAAAGGCCGACAACTTATGATGGCACTAAAAAATAACCTATAGGCATTGTCAGGATGTAGCCTCCTTAGTTGCAATACATAATATCTAGGATGAGGATATCATGATGAAATTGTTGATAATATCATTCAAAGGTAAGGTACTTTATTGGTACCAGACCCTTAAATATGATTGCATTAATTTATGGGTACAACATGTTGGTAGAATTGTGCAAGAATTTAATGAACAAGGAGATCAATTGTTAGGAACCTACTATTAAAAATAAACTCACTCACACAAAATACTGAAATTAAACAAAAAATCATGCAATAACACAATATCACAATGTGAAAAGTAAATGCAGAATTAAATGCTCTCACTGTAAACATATTATTGCAGGCCTCTTTGAGGGAGAAATTTCCTTCAATATTCATTAATTGATAAAAATATACATTCGTACATGGCTCAATGTCTTTTAAAGAATTTTTTCATGCAACCCTAACATAAAGCTTAAGAGTTGGCTTACATGCAAAATTCCACTCGAGCTAGAATATTCTACCAAACATCGGTTATATTCTTGATAATGGTTACATGAAATGACCCCACTTGTCTAGGTGCCTTACTTGCCACATACCATTACAAATTATTACAATATAATATTATAAAGGGGGTCCCCACATTGGAAGTGGGTCATAACATAATCAAATGAGAATTACAAAAATAATAATGTTAGGATGGGGTCCTAACATGTCCTTCCCCTTCAAAAGGCTTTATCCTCAAAGTTGTAGATGAGGAAACTAGTGCTAGAGCTATTGAAGAGACTCCCAGGTAACATCTTTCTATTGTAGACCATGCCACTTAAAAATTGACCTCAATAATGGCTCAGTTACGAAGAATTCATGTCCTACATTACAAGAATTGTTCTGGATTGAGTAAGATAGAACATTATTCATTCATTTTTGAGAGGGCAGATCGAACTTGTACTTGATTTCCCATAACCTTCTTGAGATAGGATAAATGAAAAATAGGGTGGAGCTTGGATGTAAATGATAAGGCTAGTTTTTAGGCCATGGCATCAATTTGCTATAAAACTTGATAAGGCCCATAGTCTTTGGTAGTGATTTTATGGTACCTATAAAGTTGGAGGGATGACTATTTGTATGGCTACAAGTGTAGGAAGACCATAGTGCTGATCAACTTATTGGTGCATCTGATTCTAGGTTACTTACAAATTCATATTTAGCTGACAAAGGATGTTGGCATGTTGTCTTAGTGTAGTTTTGACTGTATGGACCTTGGAGTTGCCTGGAATGTAGGAGGAGGGCATGAATGGAGGCCATCCATAAACTAATTCAAAATAGGTTCCCTTGGTTATCGTGTGATAGGAAGTGTTATACCACCACTCATCCAAGGGAAACCACTTCGTCCATTATGCAGGATGATCAGAGAAAAAACAAAAAAGATAGGTCTCCAAACTTTTTTTGATAATATTAGTCTTGTCATTCATTCATGGATGATAATTTGAACACATTTTGAGCTAATTTACCTACAACTTAAAAAATTCTTGCCAAAAATTACTTGTGAAGGTAGGGTCATGATCGAACACAATGGAGGTAATCATGCTATGAAGATGAAAGATAGAATCAAGAAAAATCTAGACAACTGTGGAGGTTGTGTAAGGATGGGAGATGGAGCAAGATGAGCATACTTAGAAAAATGATCCACTACCATGAAAATAATTGATTTACCTCCATACTTAGGTAACCCTTCAATAAATGCCATAGAAATATATGTCCAAACCTATTCGAGAATATGCAAGGGTTGTAGAGTTCCTAGAGAATGCATTGTTTTACCTTTCATCTATTGATAGGCATCACATGCTACTACAAAATTATGAATATCCTTTATACCTTTCCAAAACAAAAGTACGTATAATCCTTCCATATGTTTTAAGGAACCCAAAATGGCCTATAGTGGGTAAAGCATGCATTTCCTTCATGAGGAGTTACCATAGTGGGGACGTGTGAGGTACAACAAGGCACTAGTGGTAGCATAAATCTCGTCCATCCCAAGTGTATCTGGGATATGAGGTAGTCTTTGTTTGAAGGGAGGAAACCAAAGTTTGTAAGATTAAATCCTTAAATACCTCCTCACGAAGAGAATTTATCCACTATGAAATGGATGAAGAAATGGCACATAACATAATATGAGCCTAAAATTGGTGAGAGAGGGAATCATAACATAATAAGAGGAGAATGAATTTTCTCCTTGCCATTTTTAAGTAATATCATAATCATAGCCCATGAGCTTAGAGATCCACTTTTGTTGTTTGGGATGGAAACCCATTGCTCCAAGAAATATTTGAGACATTGAAGATATGTTTTAATAGAGAAATGATGTCGAATGAGATAAAGTTGCCAATGAATGACCACATGCAAAATTACTAGAATTTCCTTAGCATAAGTTGATTTGCATAGATTGTGATTAGAGAGTGCTTTATTAGTGAAAATCAAGGGGCACCCTTCCTGCATCAACACCACATCAATACCATTGCCTAAAACATCACTTTCATTTATAAAAGGCTTGAAAAAATTAGTATTTTCTAATACCATAGTGGTTTTCATAGTGTGCATCAATTGAAGTAAAGTCTATTCAGCTGGACCAGTGTAAGTAAAAGAATCATTTCTAAAATTGATATTAAGAGAGCAGGAATTTAACCATAATTATGAATAAATTTGTGGTAATAGCCTGTAATCCCCAAAAATCCATGAAGACCTTTTAGAGTGTGAGGTTTTGGCCACTCTTTAATTATTTGAATCTTCCTAGGATCAACTTTAAATCCATATTTGGTGACAATGTATTCCAAATACTCCACTTCTATTAACCGTTCAATAAAGTCCATGGAAATATATGTCAAAACCTATTCGAGAATATACAAGGGTTGTAGAGTTCCTAGATATTGGATTTGATGTTCATTGGTTCTTAGAATGCTTGATAATGCTAAGTATTTATTATGATTAAATGTTATATAATAAGGAAAGTAAGCTAGTATACTAGGTAGTCTAGTTCAGTTTAGAATGCGAGACTTATACTTTGTGTCTCTCGATGTTGCTAAATCCATGTCATTTTTAGCTTAGCTTCTAACTTAAACATTCCTTACTTTAGTCTACAACCATTTACATAGTTTAACTAGGATAATAGGAACCTGACTACTCTAGAGGTTGGCTCATAAAAAATCCCATTTTTGGGTCATCCAATCTTGTTTGAGGTCTTGAGAATGCAACTCATCCACTAAAGGTAGATTTTAGACCAAGAGTTTTTTTGCATGCCTAATGGGACCCAAATGTCACCTACTCGGTTTAGGAGAACTATGGTGATATTTTTCTCTAATAGATCAAAACCCAATCACCTAGCAACTCCATCAATATGATATTGTAAAGAAACCCAACCACCATTTAAATTGAAAGCTTATACTCACAAGAGTAACAACTAATAAACTAGAGGAACCAATATTATTTGTAGAATTACCTCCATTAGCATTTAGAATATGTAGATCCTAATCATCTCCTACATCACCATACTCTCCAAGCCCTATAGAAATTTAAGGATGTACACATTTCACTTCACTGTCGTCAACCAATATAGTAAGATCTGAACAAATGGCTCAAAAAATACCTTCACAATATTTTACAACTGGAATAACACAAGACCACTCAACCTGGTAAAGCATAACCCCATTCCTCCAATGGCACTAAAGGCCTTACCAACTTATGATGGAACTAAAAAAAAAACTATAGGTATTATCAAGACATAGCCTCCTTAGTTACAATACATAATATCTAAGATGAGGATGTCATAATGAAATTGTTGATAATATCATTTAAAGATAAGGTACTATATTGGTACCAAACCCTTCAAGACGGTTGCATTAATTTATGGGTACAACTTGTTGGTAGACTTGTGTAAGGATTTAATGAACAAGGATATCCATTATTAGGAACCTACTATTAAAATAAAATCTCTCACACAAAATACTAAAATTAAATAGAAATTCATGCAATAACACAATATCACAATGTGGAAAGTAATTGCAGAATTAAATGCTCTCACAGTAACATATTATTGCAGGCATCTTCAAGGGGGAAATTTCCTTCAATATTTAATTATTTGATAAAATATACATTTGTACATGGCTCCATGTCTTTTAAAGAAAATTTTCATGCAACCCTAACCTAAATCTCAAGAGTTTGCTAACATGCAAAATGCCACTCGAGCTAGAATATTCTATCAAACATTAGTTATATTCTTGATAATTGTTACATGAAATGGCCCCACTTGTCTAGGTGCCTTACTTGTCGTAAACCATTACAAATAATTACATGAAAAAATTATAAAAGGGGTCCCCACGTTGGAAGTGGATCATTACATAAGAAAATGAGAATTAAAAGACTAATAATGTTAGGATGGGGTCCTAACATGTCCTTCCACTTCAAAAATCTTAGTCCTCAAAGTTGTAGATGATGAAACTAGTGCTAGATCTATTGAAGATACTCCTAGGTAGCATCTTTAAATTATACACCATGTCATTGAAACAGAACCTCAATAATGGCTTTGTTGCGAAGATTGCATGTCCTACATTCCAATAATTGTTTTAGATTGAGCAAGATAGAACCTTATTATTTCATTTTCAAGAGGACATATTGAAATTGTACTTGATTTCCCACAACCTTATTGAGAGAGGATACATGAAAAGTTGGGTGGAGCTTGGATGTAGATGATAAGGCTAGTTTTTAGGCCATGGTACCAATCCACTATAAAATATGATAGGTCCTATTGTATTTTGCAGCAATTTTCTAGTACCTAGGAAGTTAGAGGGATGACTATTTGTATGGATACAAGTGAAGGAAGACCATATTACAAACATCAAAACTATGCTCATAATGGTGTTGATCAAATTATTAGTGCATCTGATTCTAGTCCATTTCCAAATTCATCTTTAGTTGACAAAGGATGTTGGCATGTTGTCTTAGTGTAGTGTTGACTGTATGGGCCTTGGAGTTGCCTAGAATTTAGGAGGAGGACATGAATGGAGGCCATCCATAAACTACTTAAAAATAGGTGCCCTTTGTTATCATGTGATAGGAAGTGTTATATCACCACTCAACCAAGAGAATCCACTTCACCCATTGTGCAAGATGATCAGAGAAAAAGCAACAAAGGTAGGTCTCCAAACATTTATTGACAATATTAGTCTGGCCATTCATTTGTGGATGATAAGTTGAACTCATTTTGAGATAATTTCCCTACAACTTAAATAATTATTACCAAAATTACTAGTGAAGGTAGGGTCATGATCAAACACAATGGAGGCATGCATGCTATGAAGGTGAAAGATAGAATCAAGGAAACTTTGGACAACTATGGAGGTTGTGTAAGGATGGGAGAAGAAGCAAAAATGAGCATACTTCAAAAGAATATCCACTACCATGAAAATAATTGATTTACCTCCAAACATATGTAACCCTTCAATAAATAACATGGAAATATATTTCCAAACATGTTCAATAATATGCAAGGGTTGTAGAGTTCCTAGAGAATGCATTGTTTTGCCTTTCATATATTCATAGGTGTCACATGCTACCACAAAATTATGAATGTCCTTTATACCTTTCCAAAAAAATACGCTTAATCCTTTCATATGTTTTAAGGAAACCATAATGGCCTATAGTGGGTGAAGCATGCATTTCCTTCATGAGGAGTTCCCAAAGTGGGGATGTGTGAGGTACAACAAGGCGCTAGTGGTAGCATAAATCTTGTCCATCCCAAGTGTATCTAGGATATGAGGTAGGATCTATTTGAAGGAAGGCAACCAAAGTTTGTAAGCTTAAATACTTAAACACCTCCTCACGAAGAGAATTTATCCTCTGTGGAATGGATGAAGAAATAGCACATAACATACTATGAGCCTCAAATTGGTGAGAGAGGGTATCCACCATGATGTTTCCTTTACCCTTTTATAATTAATATGATAATCATAGACCATGAGCTTACAAATCCACTTTTGTTGTTTGGGAATGGAAACCCATTGCTCCAAGAAATATTTGAGACTTTGAAGATATGTTTTAATCGAGAAATGACGCCCAATGAGATAAAGTTGCCAATAAGTGACAACATGCAAAATTTCAAATATTTCTTTAGCATAAGTTGATTTGCCTAGATTGTGACTAGAGAGTGTTTTATTAGTTAAAATAAAGGGGCGTACTTCCTTAATCAACACCACATCAATACCATTTCATAAAACATCATTTTCAATTACAAAAGGCTTGGAAAATTCATGCATTGCTAATACCAGAGTGGTTTTCATACTGTGCTTCAATTCAAGGAAATTTTATTTAATTGGACCGGTCTAAGTAAAAGAATCATTTTTTAATATGTATTTTAAGAAAGCAACAATTTAACCATAATTGTGGATAAATTTGTGGTAATATCCTGTAATCCCCAAAAATCCATGAAGACATTTTATAGTATGAGGTTTTGGCCACTCTTGAATTTTATGAATGTTCCTAGGGTCAACATTAACTCCATATTTGGTGACAATGTGTCCCAAATACTCCACTTATATTAACCCAAAATAACACTATGACCACTTAGCATAAATTTGATGCTGTGCCAAAAGTTGTAAAGTCTAGTCCACATGGGATAGGAAGTCCTGCCAAGAGAAACTATAAACCAAAATGTCATTGAAAGAACGAGGATACGAAAGCGAAAAGGAAAGCAAAGATGCGATGCAAACCGAACCAAACTTAACGCTAAATCCTAGGAATTGAAAGCGCATGAAAAGAGGGAAAGCATGAACGAATCGAAACTTGAACAAGAAGCCAATAAAGAAGACAACCATTTTTATTGATATGTTTCACAACTCGGTTACAATGCGCATCCTCCCCTTCCAAGGGCTAGGAGCGTTTAAGTATGTGTTCTTGTTACATCCACGGATGCCCTTCCTTCTTTCGCGTGCCCACATGTAAAATGGGCGGACCAAACGTCACCGTTGCTTGCATTGATGAGTATTGACTCCTTGCTGCTCCTTCGATGTCCAGACCCTACGTTCAAAGGAACAAGAAATAGTCAGTAGCACCTGTAGGTAAAATTAAGCATGCAATCCCCAACCCTATGATAAGCGAATGAGAAAAATGGATTAAACTATGACTAAAATGAATCCAAATGCTCTGAGAATTAGATAGGGGCATCAAAACATCCCAAATAAAATACTGCAAATGGAACAGTAAGGAAATTCCTTGCCAATTTGAATTCGCTCCGGGGCGGGACGAATTCACTTGCAACAAAATGCCGAAGAGGTACTGTCCCAAATGTCTTATCTAGGAAGCTCCAAATGACCTACAAACTTGGGGTTAGCTAATTGGGGGTATTTTGGGAAGACCCAGATGGTCAGATTTTCCTAATTTGGCATTCGTTAATGGTAATTTTATGATGCTACCTACAAGTTAGTAAAGGCGAATGAAGATAGAAACATGATCAAAATTATTCAAAACGAAATGAAATTTAAATGGCAACCTATCTAAGCAGCATAGAATTGAATGCAAAAATTAAAGAAAGCAATCTGCCATAGATTTCCAATTTCTCTGAAGAGGGGCGATTAGGACTGTAGCAGTGTGGGAGGGGGGCGCCTGGGGCAGGCCGCCCACCGTTTGGGGCTTGATTTTGGAACAAATCCACTTGGGATGGGTCCAAAACCTATTGTGGGGTATTGTCAGAAAATTGGGTGGGATATTGTGGCCAAATTTTGGGTTTGGTTCCGGATTTGTGCTTCCAATAACCACCCTATGACCTCCTCTCCAAAAGAGATCAAGGATGTGAAAGACACAACTCAAAATGGTGTAGGTGTGAAAGTAAAATGACAGCACTTCGTTGCTCCAAAATGCTCCTTCCTTGTATATCTTGGGGTGAGGAAACTCACCAATTTATAGACCTAGAGGTCTCTTGAAATGGGCATGTAGAGGTGCCACTTGGCAATCATGCCTTCCCAGGGGGAAGGAGATTCCTCCCTGAATAGGGACTTCATGACTGCCCTTGTAACAACCTCTAACGCTTGAAAACGCTCACCCACACTCCCATGCAATGAAGGAAGCATTAAGTGGTGGATCTGAGCTGCCATTTGTCAAGATTTGAATTTTTGTCCATCAAACCTGAAATTCACCCCACCCTGGAACGAATCTGGAATTCGTCCCTGGGTGGGGCGAATCCCAGTTTGAATTCGTCCCTGGGTGGAACGGACATTGAAAAAAGTGCCTGATGGTGCAAAATTGATCTCTGACCTTCGAAAACTACTGTGAGAGTGGTTAGGACCACTGTTTAACCTCTAGGGGATGCCCTTGGGGCTGTGTGTGTCAACGCGATTAGTGTTTGCAGTCACATAATCATATTGGTGTTGTTTTGGTGTCTACAGATGCCCCTTTTTGGGATGCGTTGTGCAAGGCACAGTGCCGAGCAAAAATAAATAACCAAAGCACTAATGATTTGGTTTTCTCAGTAACCTAACCAACTTTTGATGCCCCAATTATGGAAAGGGTATGCATTCTTGAATCCTTGCTTTTGACGAGCGAAGGAACTTAATTCAAGTGTTAACCTTTTTCGATGAGGTGTTACGTGATCCTTGGACATTGATCAGTCATGAATAGGCAAAGGGCGCAACCTTTTGTCTATGGGAACCTTGAGTTCATGATTCACAAAATGCCAAGTGATTGATAGCTTGTGATTATTGCTTGTTTACTGCCCCAAGCAGGAGCGTGATTGTCTTTGTCAATGATTCTTTGAATGCATGTCGTTTTCCTTAATTGGGTGTGTACTTGTTGATTGGTGACTAAGTGTGACTACCCCCTCAAGTGACGAATCGATGAGGGAATGACCTTCATGAGAAAAGCGACGAGTCTCTTGACCCAATATGACTTGTGCAAGGGTGCCTTCGGATGTTTAGCATTACATGTGTGTGTAGTTTTCTGACATTTAGACCTATTTTTGGTGGGTGTTAACCCTTTTTGGTGATGCTTTTTGGAGCTGAAATTGTAAAAATTCGTCCTCCCGTGGAGCGGTCCGGCTATGGTAGCCTTCTTAGGGAGTAGGATAGTGATAATTTGTGGCCCTAACATCTATTTTGGATTCCAAGAATGTCAGGCGCCAAGGTGCCTTCGTTTGGCAATGTTATTGCTATTTTTGGTGGGATTTTGACCCTTTTGGCGACGCCGTCTGGGGATGAAATTATCAAAAATCCGTACTCCCGTGGAGTGGTCCGAATATGGTAGCCTTCTTAGGGAGTAGGATAGTGAGGATTTGTGACCCCGACGTCCGTTTTGCATGTCCAGAATGTCAAGTGCAAAAGCACTTTCATTGGACAGTTTTATTGCTTGTTTTTGGTGCATTTTGTGCATTTTTTTTTTTATGTTTTTGAATTTTTTTTGTGAGGTCAGAGGACCGTTTTATTGTAGCCCGCGGGCATGTTGACTATATATATATACATGAATTTTATTTGTGTTTATACACTTGTCATGGTTTATTTTTATGTTTATGCACCGATATTTATGATGATGTATGCATGTGGTATTATGAATGTGATGTTTCGAATTATATGATGTATGCATATGGAATGAATGAAATGAGTTGTTGATAACTTGTCGATGGCACCATAGACTGTACAAGATTTACTGGCTTCCTGTACTTATGGGATGGCTTTGTGGAATGAATTTGCATGTGATAACTTTGTTTTTGTAGTTTGCATATTTTTTGATGGTGATGAATGTAATGAAATGTACCAGTTGTTTTAAAATGTAGTTAAGCTTTTTTGAGATTCAGATATGTTAACTAACTAGCCAAGACTATACATTTGTCTCACAAGACTTTTGAACAAGGTATAAATCTGACTTGTCTTTGACCAAGTTATGTCACAGCCCTGTGTGTGCAATTGAGTTCGTTTTGTGGTATTTGTCAAGATACCGCCAGTGCCAGATAGGCTGTCAACCAAACCTGTACTGAGGATCACCTAATTAGCCCCACTAACTCCTTTGTTGTATTTGCTCAGATTAATCTGCGATGCGATCTAGGATACCATAAGCTTGCTCATCCACATGCAAACATTGATCTGCACACAAGTTAATGTGATAGATATATTGTCATGCGGGAGGTTTGCCACGAGTGACCGATAGGCTATCAACCAAACCGATACTGAGGTTTATCTCATGACCTTCTGAATGCTAAGAGTTCTAGGGATTCAAGTTCAACTCCCTTATTTTCTTCAATTGTATTGGGATACTTGCTCGTTTATAGTGATAAGAATCACTGTTTATTTTTGTTATTTTTTTCTTTTGAGCAAGGGATTTGAATAATGAGTGATGAGGATCACTATTGTTTGTGCCTTTTGATGTATGCACTTCGGTTATGATGTCAAATTTTTGGAGTTTTGATGTTTGCAAATTTGTAGATGTTTGCAACTGTTTGAGAACTTTGGGATTCTTGGGGAATTGGGTAGGGAAGATTCTTGTCCTTTTTCCAACTCTCAACATTCTTGGGGTCATTCGCATAGGGGGATGAGTAAGATAACCGTTTCTCTTATGGTGACCTGGATTGCTTTCCAGGTTTCATATTTCGTTCACACAACTGGGGAATTTTTATGTGTTTTAATGTGTTGGGATGCTACGTAACAAGGTGTGATCCAAGTAGAACTCTACCTTCGTAAAATCTATCTAACTTTGTACAGTATTTGGCTAAAAAGCTATTGATAGCTAAATGACGAAAACTCTTGATACATTAAAAGTCAACTGACTATAGTATGGAAAAAATATGTGAATGGCATTTATTTGTGATGGACTGTTTATAAAGCAGAAAAATATGGAACAAGATGGATTTGCCAAGTAATTACAGTCTATGGTGCCCTGACTTGGATGACCAAAAATATGCAATGTATGTGTGCAATGCCTAATGCAACTATATGTTTGTGTTTTTGGATGGATTGATATTTATGAGTATGAAAATGAGATGCAAAAATACCTCTTTCTTTTTGTGATGATTTTGAGCATGCATAGAAATGAGATGCAAATTTTTGTTATTTTTGATGATTTTGCTATTTTTTGGATTTTCTTATTTTTGACCAAGCGATTATGGGAATCCTTGGAGCTTTTTGGTTTGACCAAAGGGGTAATGGGCACCTTTGGGGCATTTTGGGGATGACCAAGCGATTATGGGAATCCTTGGAGCTTTTTGGGATGACCAAGCGATTATGGGAATCCTTGGAGCCTTTTGGTTGGGTTGTGGCTCTTCTAGATATGGAATGGCCACAAATGACTGATGTTCAAGGGTTCTAGTTCCTTTATTTCATCAAGAGAGGCTAGCCGGTATGTTCTAGGTCCTATTTTACTATAAATTACATAGGGACCTAACCAGTTTGCCATGAACTTGTCCCTTAGATGGGGCGGAAAGCTAGAGTTCTGTTGGTTCTCTTTTAAGACCAAGTCACCAACCTAAAAGTCCCTCAGGTGAATTTTCATGTTGAATGCTTTCTTCAGTCACTCTTGATAGATACGTAAATGCTTGAGAGCATTTAAGCATCATTCATCAAGCAACGTAAGCTAGTCTAACTGAGCCTATCGTGTAGTGTCATCATCGATGAACTCTTGCATTGATATGCACAGGGAAGGAATTTCCAACTCGAGAGGCATGACAGCCTCAAAGCCATACACGAGCAAAAACGTAGTTGCCCCAGTGGGTGTACGAATGCTAGTGCGTTAAGCCCACAGGGCAAGTGGGATCTAAATGTGCCAATCCTTATGACTGTCCATGACTATATTTTTGAGGATGGCAACTAGCGTTTTGTTTGATGCCTCTGCTTGCCCATTTGCCTACGGATAATAGGGTGTCAAAAAACTGCTTGCACATATTTGTTCTTAAATGACGTCCCATTATCCGAGATGATCTTGGATGGAATACCAAATGACATATGATGTTATGTAAAATGAACTCCACAATGCGGGTTCCAATCATAGAGGTAAGCGAAACTGCTTCCACCCACTTGGTGAAGTACTCTATGGTCTTTATGATGAACGTGTGATAGCCTAACGATGCAGGGGAAATATTTTTGATTAGATCTAAGCCCCACTACGAAAATGGCCAAGCCAACTAGATTGACTGCAAGGCCTAGGAAGGTACGTGTGTCAAATTAGCATGGTTTTGAAAATTCACGCACTTCCTTACATATGCGCAACAATCTCACTCTAAATATGGCCAATAATAGCCCATGCAAAGAATGCGCTTGGTGATAGCCATACCAATGAAGTGGCCACCACATGTACCATCGTGCGCTTGGGTGATTGCCCAAGTGGACTCTTACTGGTCCAAGCACCGAAGCAGGATCCCTTCATAGTTGTGATGGTACAAAATGTCTCCTAACAAGACATGTTTTGCCACTTTATTCTTGAATGCTCATTTTGCGGCATGCATCAATCCAAGTGGGAGGTTACCTAGCTTGAGGTAGTCCCTTATGGGTGAATACCAATCCTGCTGATCGGAAGCCTTGACGGTATGAACAACCAATCCCTCTTGAAGTTCATCCCTAGCAAACGCTAAGCGGGAAAGAACTTGTAAGAATAGCGTTGTGTTGCTATTAAGGGGAGTAGGGGAGAACAAGGACCCCAATTGGCGTGTTTCAAATGATCATGGATTCGAGAGAACCTATCCTAAGGTGGTTCAATTTGGATCATGTAGATTCCTAGTGCTAAGTTAGAGCTTGCACACTCCATTGCAGATTGCTATAATGTTTTGAATTGAATGGTTTTCATATCACCAAAAATGTCTTACGAGATTAGTGACCCCAAGGAGGCCATAGTGTCTACAAAATGATTCGATGACCGAGGGAGCGCCTCAATGTTGTACCATTAAAGCTTTGCTAGGAATTTGTCCACAAGGGCTTTGTAGGCTTGCAGAACTAGGCATTTACATTGAAATACCCCTTTGACTTGGTTGAAAATTAGCAGTGAATCACCAAAGATGTTCAATCGTTTGATGTTCATGGTGATTGTTGTCTGAAGACCTATGAGCAAGGCTTCATATTCGGCATTATTGTTGGTGCATGGGAAGTATAATTTAAATGACAGAGGCATTGGAGCCCCTTGCGGTGTGAAGAATACAATTCTCGTGCCACCTCCTTGCTCACACTTAGAACCATCAAAAAATAGGGTTATGTCGACCTGTGACTCAGGCTCATCAGAATCTGGTGATTCTGAGACATGGAAGACCCCATCATCGGGTAGTTCTATGACTAGAGGTTGATCGTCTTCAAGAGGAGCCTCTGCTAGTTTATTGACTATGAACTGTCCTTTGATGGATTTCTGTCCAATAAAATCTATGTCAAATTCCATCAATAGCATAATCCATTTCGTCGTGTGGCTACTATAATCCATTCTCATTAGACATAACATAGGTAGTGTTTCTCAGCATGTAGTGGCATAGCTTTTTGGTCGCAAACACCACTGCCAAGCAGAGTTTCTCAACGTATTCATAGTTAAGTTCGTAACTGACCAAGGTGCGGCTAAGATAGTAAGTAGCCTATTCTTTGTGAAGTTCATTCTTACGGGTTAGCATGGCACCCAAGTGCCACCTCGATAGGCTGAGATGTATAAGTAGAATGACACTCCTGGTCTAGGTGGTGCCAATACTGGCAACAAAGCCAAGTATTGTTTAATGTCGTTAAAGGCTAATTGGCGCTTGTCATCCCAGTGAAATGCTACCCCCTTGTGCAATAATTTGTTCATGGGTCGGCACTTGTCAGATAGTTGCACTATGAAGCGCTTGATTGACGTGACCTTTACCTGTAGGCTTCTGAGCTGCTTGATGGTAGTTGGGGGAAGAATTTCAAGGATTGCCTTGACTTTGTTTGGGTCCACCTCGATGCCTCGCTTTGAGAATATGAAACCCAAGAGTTTTCTAGATGTGATGCCAAATACGCACTTCTTGGGATTCAGTCTGACTTTATGTTCTATGAGGTGATCGAGGATCTTGCTTAGGTGGTGGAGAATAGATCTAGCACAACACAAAGAAACAAGAATAACAAGAGCCAATATTTTTATCCCATAGCATTTGAAAGAATTTACAAAAAATATACAACAATCTACCATTTTTCCAACCCCTTCTCATTACAATCCTTGGGTTTTTATCATGGTCCCGATCCTCTATGTTTTCAAACTCCCCACGATCTGCAATTGCCACTTGGAACAATACTGGAAAGTTGCATTGATGAGACTCTGGGTGAGGTGTGCGACTGGCTGCCATACCTCAATGAAAACTTCTTCTCGATATGTTGCTTGTTGTTGGTTGCTATAAATGCGTCTCTAGATATCTTGCACGAGTGGCCAACATGCCTGTTGGAATCTTCCCCTGAAACTACTGCTTTACTATCGCTAAATTTCCATGCATGAAGGGACGATTTTATGAAAACCTGGAGTGCGTGTTTTTCGTGACATGTCGCGATATCATGAAAATTCCTCTTGACGCCTTCTTTTCCCTGTTTCGGTCACGATATCGCGACATGTCGCGATATCACGACGTTCCTTCCTCCATGCCTTCTCGCTTTCGTTTGGCTGCGATTTCATGACCTGTCACGATATCGTGACAATTCCTCTCGGTGCCTTCTCTTCCCTATTTCGGTCATGACATTCCTTCCTCCATGCCTTCTTGCTTTTGTTTGGCCGTGATATCGTGACCTGTCGTGATATCGTGCCATTTTTCATTCGAGCCTTCGTTCTTCAGTTTCGGTCGTGAAATCACAACATGTCGCAATTTCATGACCTTTGGTCCTCCATGTCTTTGCTCCCTGCGTTGGTCGTGAAATCGTGACGTGTCATGATTTCATGACCTTCGATCCTTCGTGCCTTTGCTCCCTACGTTGGTCGTGAAATCGTGACATGTCACGATTTCGCGACCTTCGGTCCTCCACGCCTTTGCTTCCCTGTGTTGGTCGTGAAATCACGACATGTCATGATTTCATGACCTTTGGTCCTCCATGCCTTTGCTTCCCTGCATTGGTCGTGAAATCGCAACATGTCATGATTTCGCGACCTTTGGTCCTCCCCGCCTTTGCTTCCCTGCGTTGGTAGCGAAATTGCGACATTCCGTTCACTGTTTCCCTATCTCCTATTTTTGTTGCGATATCGTGACACTTTTTGTGTTGCGATATCGCGACACATATTTTTCCTTAGAACACTTAGAAAAAAATAACCAAAAAAAGTTTTGTTGATGCTCGATTGCTTTGCTGCCCTCGGATGCTCCTGCATCAGACACCCGGGGTGGATTGAGAAGTGATCTTCACTTATGATCTTTGAGAGGGAGGCCCAGGTGCTCAACCTCTATTTTCGACAACCAAGTTGCATCTTCTATAGGTCTGCCCTTCCACTTGATCAAATATTTAGAGTATTGTTTGTTCCTTGTGCTTCTGCCTTCACGAGTATCTAATATTTCCTCTATCTCGTCTTTGGTTGGGTTAGACACTGGAATGCTCCACAATTCTTTACTTGGTGCCTCTGTACTGTCTCCTTCATGATATTCCACTAAATTTGATATGTTAAAAATAGGTGAAATGTCAATCCCACTTGGCAATTCCACTTCATATGCATTGCCTGAATCCTGTTTTTCCAGTATTCTGCATGGTCCAAACTTTTTCATCTTCAACTTGTTATAAGTTTTGGCTGGAAATATTTCTTTCTTGAGATGGACCATGACTTCATCTCCCACTTCAAACTCTTTGACCCACCGCTTTTTGTCTGCTCTTGCTTTATACTGAGTATTCATTTTTGTAATTTGTTTCTTCACTTCTTCATGCAGTCTTTTCATCTATTTCACAAATTCCTCAGCCTCTGCACTGCACTTTTCTCCTTTATCTAATTTTCTCAGCTCAGAAACGTTTCTTGGGCTGTTTCCATATATGACTTGAAATGGAGATTTGTTTGTGCTCTTGTTGATAGAATTGTTGTATGCAAATTCCGCCTGCGGCAAAACCAAGTCCCATCCCTTGGGTTTATCTGCTATCAAGCATCTTAATAAATTACCCAGACTTCTATTTACCACCTCTGTCTGTCCATCAGTTTGTGGGTGGTATGCAAAACTGAATTTCAGATCTGTCTTTAACTTCTTCCATAATGTTCTCTAGAAATAACCAACAAACTTTGTATCTCTATCAGAAACTATGCTTTTTGGTAGACCGTGAAGTCGTACCACTTCCTTGAAAAATAACCCTACAATGTGAACCGCATCACTTGTTTTATGGTAGGGAATAAAATGTGCCATCTTGGAGAATCTGTCAACCACCACAAATACTGAGTCATTTCCCCTCTGTGTTCTCGGCAACCCAAGAATAAAATCCATGCTGATGTCCTCCCATGGCCTCTCAAGTACAGGTAATGGATAGTATAATCCTATGTTCTGCCTCACGCCTTTTGCCATCTGGAATATTCTGCAACTTTGCACAAACCTTTTCACATATTGCTGTAGTTGCGGCCAGTAGTAGTTTTCATTCACCAGGGCAATGGTCTTATCCCGATCAAAATGTCCAGCCAGTCCCCCGCTGTGTTTTTCCTTGATTAAGTTCTCCCGCATGGAACTCCTTGGAATGCATAATTTACTTCCCTTGAACATTCCATCTTGGATTAGAAAATCCAACCACTTTGTCCTGTCCACGATGTAAGGTGCCAAGCAAGCCGTCCGGGCTTCGCAAAATCGGGATCTTCGGGATACTGAGACCCTTGAGTTCTTCGAATCCTACCACTTCCACTGTCATTTCAATCAGCAGATTCTGCCTTCTACTTAAGGCGTCTGCAACTTGGTTTGATTTTCCACTTCTGTGCTTCAACACAAAGTTATAGCTTTGGAGAAACTCAACCCACTTCAAGTGTCTTTGATTCAGTTTTGTTTGGCTGTTAATGTACTGTAACGCCTGATGATCAGTGAACAGAACAAACTCTTTTGGCAACAAATAATGCCTCCACTTCTTTAGAGCCTGAACTATAGCATAAAATTCCTGGTCATAAACAAAATACTTTTTCCAAGCATCATTGAGCTTCTCACTAAAATAAGCAATAGGTCTGCCTTCCTGACTAAGTATAGCCCCTATTGCACTACCATTGGCATCACAGTCTACTTGAAATACTTTGTTAAAGTCTGGGAGTGCCAAAACAGGTTGTTCTATGACCTTTTTCTTTAGTGCATCAAAGCTCCTTTCAGCCCCTAAGGTCCACTTAAATTCTTTTTTATCCCCTCTCATTGTTTCTGTGAGGGGTGCACAAATCTTTGTTGAAATTTCTAATGAATTTTCTGTAAAAGCTGGCTAGACCATGAAATGATCTTACCTCTGTAGTGCTTCTCGGGGTAGGCCATTCGATGATAGCTCTCACATTTTTTGGGTCCATTTTTAGACCTTCTACTGAGATGACAAATCCCAGGTATACTAACTCTTTTTTTACAAAATTACACTTTTTTAGATTAATTAACAGTTGTTCTTCCCACAGCTTCTCAAAAACCCTTCTGATGTGCATCATGTGCTCCTCCAGGGTTCTGCTAAATATTAATATATCATCTAAATAAATAATGACAAATTTTCCTAAAAACTCTTTCAGTACCTCATTCATCAGCCGCATGAAGGTACTTGGGGCATTGGACAACCCAAATGGCATGACCAACCATTCATACAGACCCTCTCTGGTCTTGAAGGTTGTCTTCCACTCATATCCTTCTCTGACACGGATCTGATGGTAACCACTCTTGAGGTCAATCTTGGTGAAGTATTTGGCTCCACTCAAACAGTCCATTATGTCATCCATTCTTGGTAATGGAAATCTGTATTTTATTGTGATCTTGTTAATGGCTCTAGAGTCTGTACACATTCTCCACTCTCCATATTTATTTGGTGCTAGCACTGTAGGTACTGCACATGGACTTAAGATTTCATGAATCAGTCCTTTCTCCAACAACTCCTGGACTTTCCTGTTTAGCTCTTTAGTTTCTACAGGTGTCATTATATGTGCAGCTTTATTGGGCAAGCTTGATCCTGGCACCAAATCGATATGGTGACTGATCTTCCTTACTGGGGGTAAACCCTCAAGCACATTATCAGATATAATATCTAGAAATTCCTCCAATAGATCTAGGACTTCTATTGGGGTATTTTTGCATTTTGTATCCCTAACTCTAGGAATCAATGCATAACACATATGTTCATGTTTTAAATCATCTAAAAAATTTCTCCCGTCAACCAAGCAAATTATGGCACTACCACATACCTTTTCTTCCACCTCCTTTAGGGGTTTCAACTTATGACGCATTCCATTCTTTGTCATAGAATAGGTGTTGGCACAACCATCATGAACCACACACCTGTCAAACTACCATGGCCTTCCCAACAACAAATGGCACGCATCCATGGGTAGAATTTTGCACAGGACCTCATCATGGTAATTCCCAATACTGAATTTTACCAGGCACTATTCATTGACCAAAACCTTATGGTATTTCTGCAACCACGCGATCCAATATGGATGCGGGTGTCTCTTCCTCTCCAGTTGTAGCTTTGTAACCATTCCCTCTGAAACTAGGTTATCCGTGCTACCGTTGTCAATAATAATATTGCAAATCTTACCCACGCATTTACACCTTGTGCGAAATAAGCTTTTCCTTTGATCTGTGGCCCCCTCTTCATTCAGTAGGAATCTCCTCACAATCATTAGTTCTCCTCTCTCAGCTTCTTTATAATTCTTAGATCCAGCATCTTCATCAATGACTGCGACTCTGGCATTTCCTTTCGGCCTCCTATTATTCCTTTCTCGTTTTTGTGGACACTCGTATTGGTGATGTCCTTCTTCTCCACACTGGAAACAAGTTCCACGGAATCTTCCTCTTCCTTGGCCACGTCCAGCTCTTCCCCTTCCCCCTCGGTAATCATTATTCTAATTACAGGGGTGGTAGGTATTTTCTCTCCTTTGTTCCTGATTACTGCTACCCTCTCCATTCTTCTGAGAATATTCATTTCTTATTCCATCGGTCCTTCCGCCGATTCTTCCGCCATGACCTCTTCCTCTTTGCTTGTTCTCAAACCTCCTATTGAGCTTTTCTTCAACCTTTAATGCAAATTGGTAAGCGTCCTCTATGGTGGTCATCTGGACCAGACTTAATTCTTCTTGAATATTTGCTCGTAACCCATTAATGTAACGGGCTACCTTCTCCTTGTTGGCTTCTGAGTGGCCTGTTCTGATCATAATTTTATGAAACTCTTTTGTATATTATTTCATAGACTTACTTGATTTCCTCAAACCTTGCATTTTCTTTAGCAGGTCTAGCTCATAATCACCAGGGATGAACTGCCTCTTCAGCTTTTCTGCCATCGGTTCCCATTTTGTTATTCTATTTTTTCCTCTTTTATTTTGCTCCAGCTGCACTCCCTTCCACCAAATGCTGGCATGACCTTTCAGTTTGGTCTTATAGAATCTGACCCTATCAGGATCCTCAACCTCCTCATACTCAAAGTACTCTTCCAGATCGTTGATCCAGTCGATTAGTTCCTCTAGATCAAGGTTCTCGAAATACATGGAAACCTCCATCTTCGGCCTCTTCCCAATCTGGGATATGGCTTTGTATAGTCTAGCTTGAGCAGGATCTACTACTTCTTCTTCTTCCTCAAGCTGGCCTTCTTCTTCGTCATCTTCCTCTTCACTACCTTCATCTCTTCTTGGCTCCAATATTCTATGCATTTCCTCTTGCAGGGCTTGCATTTGCTGCTGCAAAGCTCGGACATCTTCTGCTGCCGCCATGCCTCTCCCACCAATAGGGTTTCTTCTTGGAGGCATTCTTCTCCCTCACTAACAAGCCCTCCCATAGATCCTGGTGTAACTGCCTCACGTCCGGCGATCTGTTACACACTCAGGAACTTCTGGCTCTGATACCACTTGGTGGAGAATAGATCTAGCACAACACAGAGAGACAATAATAACAAGAGCCAATATTTTTATCCCATAGCATTCAAAAGAATTTACAAATAATATACAACAATCTGTCATTTTTCCAACCCCTTCTCATTACAATCCTTGGGTTTTTATCGAGGTCCCGATCCTCTATGTTTTCAAACTCCCCACGATCTGCAATTGCCACTTGGAACAATACTGGAAAGTTGCATTGATGAGACTTTGGGTGAGGTGTGCGACTGGCTGCCATACCTCAACGAAAACTTCTTCTCGATATGTTGCTTGCTGTTGGTTGCTAAAAATGCGTCTCTAGATATCCTGCACGAGTGGCCAACATTCCTATTGGAATCTTCCCATGAAATTGTTGCTTTACTACCGCTAACTTGTCGTGCATGAAGGGACGCTTTTATGAAAACCTGGAGTGCATGTTTTTCTTTTGGGCACGATATCACGACATGTCGCGATATCATTATAATTACTCTTGGTGCCTTCTCTTCCTTGTTTCGGTCGTGATATCGTGACATTCCTTCCTCCATGCCTTCTTGCTTCCGTGTGGCCGCGATATCGTGACCTATCGCGATATCACGACAATTCTTCTCGACGCCTTCTCTTCCCTATTTCGGTTGTGATATCGTGACATGTCGCGATATCGCGACGTTCCTTCCTCCATTCCTTCTTGCTTTCGTTTGGACGCGATATCGCGACCTGTCGTGATATCACACTATTTTTCATTCGAGCCTCCGTTCTTCAGTTTTGGTCGTGAAATCGCGACATGTCACGATTTCACGACCTTTGGTCCTCTGCATCTTTGCTCCCTGTGTTGGTTGTGAAATCGCGACATGTTGCGATTTCATGACCTTCGGTCCTTCACGCCTTTGCTCCCTGCATTGGTCGTGAAATCGTGAAATGTTGTGATTTCATGACTTTCAGTCCTCCACGCCTTTGCTTCCCTGTGTTGGTTGCAAAATCGTGACATGTCGCGATTTCATGACCTTTGGTCGACTTGGTGGAGAATAGATCTAGCACAACACAGAGAAACAAGAATAACAAGAGCCAATATTTTTATCCCATAGCATTTTGAATAATTTACAAAGAATATACAACAATCTACTATTTTTCCAACCCCTTCTCATTACAATCCTTGGGTTTTTATCGAGGTCTCGATCCTCTATGTTTTCAAACTCCCCACGATCTGCAATTGCCACTTGGAATGATACTGGAAAGTTGCATTGATGAGACTCTGGGTGAGGTGCGCGACTGGCTGCCATGCCTCATCAAAAACTTCTTCTCGATCTATTGCTTGCTGTTGGTTGCTATAAATGCATCTCTAGATATCCTGTGCGAGTGGCCAACATGCCTATTGGAATCTTCCCCTGAAACTACTACTTTACTACCGCTAACTTGTCATGCATGAAGGGACGCTTTTATGAAAACCTGGAGTGCATGTTTTTCTTTTGGGCATGATATCGCGACATGTCGCGATATCACGACAATTCCTCTCGATGCCTTCTCTTCCTTGTTCTGGTCACGATATCGGGACATGTCGCGATATCGTGATGTTCCTTCCTCCATGCCTTCTCGCTTCGTTTGGCCGTGATATCGTGACCTGTCGTGATATCATGACAATTCCTCTCGGCGCCTTCTCTTCCCTGTTTCGATCGCGATATCGCGACAT
The DNA here is from genome assembly GCA_028583015.1 of Wollemia nobilis. Lineage (NCBI taxonomy): Eukaryota > Viridiplantae > Streptophyta > Pinopsida > Araucariales > Araucariaceae > Wollemia > Wollemia nobilis. The sequence goes on from JAQPPZ010002582.1 coordinate 1,367,072, forward strand.
GTCGCGATATCGCGACGTTCCTTCCTCCATGCCTTCTTGCTTTCGTTTGGTCGCAATATCGCGACCTATCGCGATATCGCACCATTTTTCATTCAAGCCTCCGTTCTTTAGTTTCGATCACGAAATCGTGACATGTCACAATTTCGTGACCTTCGGTCCTCCACGTCTTTGCTCCCTGCGTTGGTCGCAAAATCGTGACGTGTCACGATTTCGCGACCTTCGGTCCTTCATGCCTTTGCTCCCTATGTTGGTCGCAAAATCACGACATGTCGCAATTTCGTGACCTTCGGTCCTCCACGTCTTTGCTTCCTTGTGTTGGTCGCGACATGTCACGATTTCGCGACCTTTGGTCCTTCGCGCCTTTGCTTCCCTGTGTTGGTCGTGAAATCGTGACATGTCATGATTTTGTGACATGTCGTGATTTCGTGACCTTTGGTCCTCCACGCCTTTGCTTCCCTGCGTTGGTCGCGATTTCGTGACATGTCACGAAATCGTGACATTCCGTCCGTCGTTTCCCTATCTCCTATTTTGGTCGCAATATCGTGACACTTTTTGTGTCGCGATATCGCGACACATATTTTTCCTTGCAACACTTAGAAAAAAATAACAAAAAAACGTTTGGTTGATGCTCGATTGCTTTGCTGCCCTCGGATGCTCCTGCATCATTAAGTCATCAATATGATCTGGGCGCAAAAGAGATTTGGCCAACAAATCATCCATGTAATCTTCCAAAGTTTTATGCATGTAATCATGGAAAATGTATGTCATGGCACGTTGGTAGGTGGCGCCAGCATTTTTAAGGCCAAAAGGCATGACCTTATAACAAAATGTCCCCCAAGGCGTTGTGAACACCGTTTTTAGTTGGTCCTCGGGATTGATCTAAATCTGATCGTATCCTGAGAAACCATCCATGAGGGATAGCATTTCGTGACCTGCTATAGCGTCTACCAATGCATCGATGCTTGGCAAGGGGAAATAATCCTTAGGACTCGCTTTGTTTAGATCTCAAAAATCAGTGCATATGTGAATCCTCCCGTCGGGCTTTTTGACGGGCACCATGTTGGACAACCATGGTGGATAATCCACACAGATGACAAACTGTGCATCCAACAGCTTTTGCAATTCATCTTTGAACATCAAGGCCACTGTTGGGTGCATCTTGCATAGATTTTGCTTAACCGGCTTGACTGTCGGATCAAGCGTTAGGTTATGTGTGACTAGTTGTGGATCTAGCCTCGACATGTCTTTGTAGGACCATGCAAAAACCTCCTTCTTCTTTTTGATAAGGGTAATGTAGTCGGCTTGCTCTTTGGGGGATAAGCTTACCCCCAGCTTGATAATCTGTGGATTCATTGGATCTGAGCCGATGTACGTTAGTCATATCCTCAATCGACATGTGGGATCCGTCGTCCAACTAGTGTGGAGTCGAGATCAAATGGATATCATTTTCAGAGTTTAAATTTGAATTGGGAACCTCGGGTTCCTCTTCAGCATGGAAGATATCCTGAGTTGATCCTGGGGTAAAATGAAGCATTTTACCGAAATTCCAGTACTCTGATGGGGATGGAGGTGAATTGACGCGATCCTAGTCTATGGCATCTATGTCTAGATGCAATGACCGTGCTAGATCGGCCGGATTACGGATGGGGGCGGTTAAGTCAATGGAGATCATGTTGATGAAATGATTTTGGTCTCCATTACCACGGGTGTGGTGATTTGAACATTCTAGATGATTCATGCACTCTGGATCTAGCTCTGCAGGGATTGGCATGAATGGATCGGCCCTATGAATAGGTTCTACCCTTGGCACGAATATCACTCTAGGGTCTCAGGGTGGAAGATGCTCTTCGTATATCTAGAGCGACGGATCCAACACTTGGTCCCACCTCGTTGGGTCTACATACCACTCATGCCCTGGCACTATGCCCAGCTATTCAAATATGTCATTAATATCCAAGGGGTATGGTTGCTGCATCTGCCACATGTGATTAAGATATGTCATTTTTGTTTTGTCTTCGTAATCACTATCAGAGATCCAAAAGCCCTCATTGGCTTCGACAACTATTTGAGGTATTACAGGCTCGTCCTACTCAAGAAAATTAATCTGGCCCCATTGTGGTTGTTCCACTCTCCGTGGGGGGACCTTATTCTCTTGACGCGACACTAGCTCGATTGGAGCCTCTAGAGGGAACATTGTCAAGAGGCTCTCTTGATAGTCATTCATGGGGATCACTTGTGAGTGATCACTATCTAATTCGAAGGGATCATATGATGCTGGTTCATACTCTGACTCATCCTTCGAAGATCGTTCTTGACACTGTCTATACTCTCCTTGAAAGTGAGTCCTCGAACTTTCGCCTCTCTTTAGCGAAGGGAAAGGGTTATTGAGGTTAACAAGGGTGGTTATTGACCATGGGAGGTAATCCCCCAATGTATATGTTGTGCTAGGGTTGGCATAGGGATCTAATGCCAATCCACCCTTGTTTCCTATCCCTAGGCCTTGCACGTTCTCTACCAAGATGTCCAAGGGTAGGGGGTGGTTGAACCCCACGCCCGACTTGTCATAAGGCATTTGGTATCTTGGCTGGAAAAGGACATGCACTCCTTGTTCATACCTGCCTAGCCCATATCCATGCCAATTGCATTGGCCAAGATATCTCAGAGTGAAGTTCGGGTTAGACTGATAGTTGACATCTTCTACAAAGGGCTCTTCAGCTTTGTCCTCTTGCATGCATGGCTCAGTACCATGATCAAGGCCCCCATACACAAAGTTTGTCTGGTTTGGCGGGCATCCTAAAGGAACAATTGTACCGATGGGGAGGCGAGGTCTCCCCGTGTCCTGCATGAACTCTAGTGCGGGTTTTGCTACAAAATTCCACACCAGATACTCCCCTAGGCCCGTATTGGCCATTTCAACAATGATTGTTGGTGATTGAGGGGGAGGGAACGAAAGCTCTTCCTGAATCCACTCCATGTTGGGTGAACTAGGAGCCTCAACTTCCATTTTGCTAGGCATCTCTTCGGTAGATATGGTTGATACTGTTGGCAGCGCCTCTTCCAGGGCTGTCTTCCATTTGTCCTTATGTTTGGCCATGATAGGTGGCATCGTTCGTGAAGGACCAGATGATGAAGATGGACCTGGCTGGGGTTTTGATGGATTTATCACCAGGATGTTTGCGGAATCGGACCCTGTCTAGATGGATTTAACTAAAAATCCAAATGTGTCGATGGAAGGGTCGAGTGCGGCATCAGCTGCACCACATTGTAATATTTGAAGGGTTCTAAGTCTGTCGGGACTACATGTACTTCCCCTTCAAATGTATACTTCAAAAACTGATGCACTATCGAAGGGACACACTTCATATCCCTAATCCATGTCCGCCCCAGCAATATGTTATAAGCCATCTCACCTTCCAAAATATGGCACAATGTAGGTATTGTCTTTTGTCCTACTTGAATGGGTAGGACAATTGTGCCAACTGTCGAGCATATCACATCATTGAATGCTCGTAGTGTATAGGTGGAAGCCATGATGTGAGAGGTCAAAAATTTTAGATGTTTTAATGCCGCTGTGGTAATGATGTTACTGGACGAGCCAGTGTCTACTAACACCCTCTTATACGAGATCCCGTTGACCCGTGTGATAATGTGCAGGGGTGGATCTGCAATGTCATCAGACATTGATTTCACCTCGTCTTATCGGAAGGTGATGACTGGCTCGGTGCATCGTTTTACATGGCCCATGAAGTTATTAAAGGAATTCGCTTCGTGGGGCTACAACTCGATGGCTTTCAATATCTCCATTAGAGCCTCCCAATGGGGCATTGATTGCTTTATAAGCTCGTATATGGAGAGCCTAGCCGACGTGGTCCTCAAACTCTGCATGAGTTTGGTCCGAATCATGGCCATGGGTCTAGGCGGAGGAGGTTGCGTAGGGTGTTGCTGAGGTTGTGACGTCGATGGAACCTCTCTTGTGGCTGCCTTGGGGGCAACTCCTGGGTATCTCTTGTTCCTAGTCACTATGCTTATCATTCCTACATACCCTTACATGGGGCAATTTTGTTGCACCTCATTGACTTGAAGGGGTTTTGCCTATGCCTTACGGGCAGGCAAGGGGTCTCTATAGACTCCCATATGCTGGTTGTTTGGCGCTACGGGGTTGTCCATCGCCAACGTATTATTGTTAATTAGGTCTTGTATCAAACCTTTGAACTTCTAACATGCATTCAGGTCATGTCCCCTTCGCCTGTGGAACCTACAATACAAGTCCTCCCGGTATCCCTTAGTCTTCGACAAATTGCATTGGGATATATGGTTTGAATCTCTAGAAGGTTGATCAAGTTTGCCGCTGAAAAGCGATCAAATAGGGAGTCCCTAGACTCTGTATAAGGTGTGTATTGTCACCTAGGGCGACGCTGCTAATTTTGCTACTGCTTCTAGTTTTCTCTTTCATAATTATTAGGAGGCACTGCCTAATAGTTAGCCTTTTGATGCTGTATTTCTTGTGCAGGCTTAGGGACATTTATGGCAACTTGATTTATCGCAATGGGTTTTTGTTGCGTAGTCCCTATTTTTGTGTTCTTGTTCCATTCTTTCTTCTTAGGTTTGGCAATCTCACCATCCTGTATCTTGATCTCTTCGATGATTCTGGCTTGTGCCAGAGCTTCCTCTAATGTGGCATATTATTGCAACTACAATAACACAAAGATCGATCTCAAGCAGCTTCTTAAGAACATCTATGTAAGGTCAGACATAGGAGGGAGGTAGGGTAGCTTGGAAAGCAGAGTCCTCCACCAATTCTCGTAGGCCGCCATAGTTTCTTCCTCATACTACCTGAGGTTGGCCAGGTCACTTAGTGACGCCTTCTTCTTGGTGTTGAAGGTGAAGCGTTCAAGGAACACGTCCACTAACTGATCCAAGTTACTGATGCTATGCTTCGGCAACTGAGTGAACCAATCCAAGGCAGGGCCTGCGAATGTGGTTATAAATGTCCTTAGCAACAACACATCATTGTCATGAATGCCAAAGCATTGGCTCAAGAATCTGGTCACATGCTCTTGGGAATCCTCCTCACCTTTAAAGATTGCCAACTGAGGTAGCTTAAAGTGTTCGGGGTAAGGGGGTGCAGGCACTGACGGATGCACATGATGACTGCGGAGTTGGCATAACGTGGGCTTTTGGGGCCTAGAAGCTTTGGTTTCCACAAACTCCAAACACTCTAGCAGCACTTTGTATGCATCGGAAGATTTAATCTCTTCCTCTTTAGTTTGCTCCCATTGTGGGTTGTGGGAGACTTGAGGCCTACGGAGGGGTGGTCGGATAGCAACCCCTCCACCTTGATAGGGAATTTCGGCCCGCTCTTATTATTGTTCATACTACTCATAGGCTTCTCGAGGAGTTTCTGGGTGAAACCTATGACCATGGGTGGGTCCTCGCAAAGGGAGCCCGTCCTTTGTTTTGAGGAGTGGCCTCCCATTCAGGTCTAGGAGGTCTTGGATGCAGCACTTGGTAGGGTCATGGGGACCTGTCTCGTACCAAGGTGTTGCACCTCTTGTATGGTTCTGCCATTTGGGTGTGACGGGTTGGAACCCCCTCAAGCACCATGTTATGGAGTAGCTCATCTATTTGGTGCTGAATGTGCTCCTTGCTAAGGCGGTATAGATGCTCTAGTTGCTGTTGATCTTGCTCAAGCCACGTAATCTATGCTTGGCGGGTGGCATGTCTTGCGACTGCCAGGTCGATCTGTTCTGCCATATTGAGTCTAGGAGGCCTAGATGCCTCTCCTACACATTTATCTCGATCTTGGTGATCCGAGATCTCTATAGGTCGCTTCCCCCTGTCGAGGTTGGCAAAATTCACTCGAGGCTCTAGCCTCGAAATATGATTTTGGTAAATAGTAGGTGCGAAGGCGCATTGCTCCCGCGCTGTATATTGCTCTTGAGGAAGGTAGGGGTATTCCTTGTTTTCCCTTTCATAAGTGTGATAGGGGCGGGTGGATTTGGCTCACCTTTCCAGAGGAGCCTTGTGCTCCAGATTTGTCCTGTTGTTTCTGACAATGAGAGGGGGAAATGGAGGGATGACATAATCCTATGGTCTCTCCTCATGGACCCTGTGTTGTTCTAGTGCTTCATCGCATGGTGGCCACTCATATCGAGCTTCTAAGGGAGCTTTCCCATTTATATTGAGCACCACATGTAAGGACTCATCTTGAAAGGGTCTATGCTGGACGTGAGTGCCCCTCGAAGGGGTGCCCCTATAGTCCCATTTTGAGATGCCATGATGTGGACTCTCTTGTGGTCCCGGTCGCTAAGGCAGAATGACCAAGTCCTTGGGACTATAGCAAAGGCGACTTGTGCCCCCTTGTACACTCTTCACAGCTTCCACCCTTGCTTGGGCTTGGCTACGGGTGTACACCATGGTGGTGCTTTCCTACAAGATGCATGATTTTTTTTTTTACTTATTTTTATAATTTTTATGCTACACTAAACAAAAAATATCACACACGCAAAGTGATGATTATCTTATTTAAATATTAAAGGTGTGCCTTAAATCTGGTTTAGTGTATTTTGATTTTGTTTTGAAAGATTTTGTAAATAACGTTTAAATGCAATATGACGGTTCTTATGACTCCCAAAAATGGTCGCCCCTTTGATATACCATTGCCCAACCGATATACCAAGCTCTCTATATACCCGCCCTTACATGAGGGAAACTATAGGTACGTGAGAGTAGATGGTACGTGGAACATAGGCGGTATGGAAGGGAGATCACCCTATTTTTGACACCTACCATAGAAGACTTATCCTTGTGCATTGGGAATCACCCTAGCTACACTCGGTCAGTTTTCGTCAGGATTTATGTCTAGCCACAGTAGCGATCGAGGTTTATGAATGCAAAATTCAAGCCAATGTGGTGATGAAATCCACCATTGGTCTTGATCAAGGGCCGGGGTTTTACAACCAGCTCCTTGGGGTTTATGTTGCCACGTGATGTGTGGGGTTCTTTTTATTTTGCATGAAAGAAAATAAACATGCAGCAAAATTTTCCTAAGCATGCAAAAAGAAACCAGGAAAACAGAAAAAGAAAAACAAAAAATGACAGGATGAGTTCAGGACCCTTACCTCTTCTCTGCCCAAACCGGCTGGTTCTGAGTTTCTATCCTGAAACTTCATAGATAGAAATTCGTCCCAAGGAGGAATGAATTACAGGGCTGTATTCGTCATAGGGTGGAGCAGATTCCCATTCATCCCTGGGTAAGATGAATTACAGCTCTGTATCTGCCTCAGGCTGGAACGAAAAGTAGTCCAGCGTCTAAAAACATGGTACCTGCAAGCAAAAACAACCAAGTTTTGATCAGATATTTGATCTTAAAAATAGAGGACAGGGTCTCACCATGATCGCCACTGAAAGCACGAGGATACAGAAGCAAAAAGGAAAGCAAAGATGCGATGCAAACCGAACCAAACTTAACGCTAAATCCTAGGAATTGAAAGCGCATGAAAAGAGGGAAAGCATGAACGAATCAAAACATGAACAAGAATCCAATAAAGAAGACATCCATTTTTATTGATATGTTTCACAACTCGGTTACAATGCGCATCCTCCCCTTCCAAGGGCTAGGAGCGTTTAAGTATGCGTTCTTGTTACATCCACGGATGCCCTTCCTTCTTTCGTGTGCCCACATGTAAAATGGGTGGACCAAACATCGCCGCCACTTGTGTTGATGAGTCTTGAATCCTTGCTGCTCATCTGATGTCTAGACCCTACGTTCAAATGAACAAGAAATAGTCAGTAGCACCTGTAGGTAAAATTGAGCATGGAATCCCCAAGCCTACGATAAGCGAATGAGAAAAATGTATTAAACTATGACTAAAATGAATCCAAATTCTCTGATAATTTGATAGGGGTATAAAGACATCCCAAAGAAAGTACTGCAAATGGAACAGTCAGGAAATTCCTCGCCAATTTGAATTCGCTCCTAGGCGGGACGAATTCACCTGCAACAAAATGTCGAAGAGGTACTATCCCAAATGTCCTATATAGGAAGCTCCAAATGACTTGTAAACTTGGGGTTAGCTAATTGGAGGTATTTTTGGAAGACCCAGATGGTCATATTTTCCCAATTTGGCCTTTGTCAATGGGAATTTGATGATGCTACCTGCAAGTTAGTAAAGGCGAACAAAGATAGAAACATGATCAAAATTGTTCCAAACGAAATGAAATTTAAATAGAAACCTATCTAAGCAGCATAGAATTGAATGCAAAAATTAAATAAAGAAAATCTACCATAGATTTCCAATCACTCTGAAGAGGGGCGATTAGGACTATAGCAGTGTGGGAAGGGGGCGCCCGGGGCAGGCCGCCTACCGTTTGGGGCCTGATTTTGGCACCAATCCACTTGGGATGGGTCCAAAACCTATTATGGGGTATTGTCGACAAATTGTGTGGGATATTTTGGTCAAATTTTGGGTTTGGTTTCAGATTTGTGCTTCCAATAACCACCCTATGACCTCTCCAAAAGAGATCAAGGATTTGAAAGACACAACTCAAAATGGTGTAGGTGTGAAAGTAAAATGACAGCACTTCGTTGCTCCAAAATTCTCCTTCCCTATATATCTTGGGGTGAGGAAACTCACCAATTTATAAACCTGGAGGTCTCTTAAAATGGGCATGTAGAGACGCCACTTGGCAATTATGCCTTCCTAGGGGGAAGGAGATTCCTCCCTGAATAAGGGCTTCATGACTGCCCTTGTAATAGCCTCTAATGCTCAAAAATGCTCACCCACACTCCCATGCAATGAAGGAAGCATTAAGTTGTGGATCTGAGCTGCCCTTTCTCAAGATTTGACTTTTTGCCCGTCAAACCTGAAATTTGCCCCACCCTGGAGCGAATCTGGAATTCGTCCCTGGGTGGGGCGAATCCCAGTTTGAATTTGTCCTTGGGTGGAATGGACATTGAGCAAAGTTCCTAAAGGTGCAAAATTGATCTTTGACCTTCTAAAACTACTGTGAGAGTGGTTAGGACCACTGTTTAACCTCTAGGGGCTGCACTTGGGGCTGTGTGTGTCAATGCGATCAGTGTTTGTAGTCACATAATCAGATTGGTGATGTTTTGGTGTCTACAAGTTATCAAAGAAAAATAGAATGAATTTATGAAGGAATGGGTGAAAAATGTTGTTCATGAGGCTTTGAAATATGGAAGGTGCATTGGTCAAGCCAAATGAAATAACTGAGAACTCATAATGATCCTCATGAGTATGAAATGTGGTTTTGGGAATATCTTCATCCTTGAGCGTGATCTAATGGTACCTAAAGCAAAGATCTAATTTGTAGAAAAACATAGTCCCATGTAGCTCATCCAGTATTTCATACACCATATGAATAGGAAACTTATCCTTAATGGTGAGCTTATTGAGCTCACAAAAATTGATACGTGGTCACCAAGAACCATATTTATTTCACACCAATAAGACATGAGAAGAGTAAGGACTGTTACTCAACTGAATGACTCCAGATTTTAACAATTCCTATACTATATTCTCTATATTTGACTTGAGGGCATGAGGATATCGATATAACATGATTTTAGGTGGTACACTACCAGGTACTAATGGAATGGCATGGTCATGGGAGAATGTGGTGGCAAGTTTGATGATTTGGCAAAAACTACATTGTGCTTCATCAAAAAAAGTTGCAAATATTTTAAAAATCTAGTCCACCTCTAAAGTAGGTGGTTGAAGTTCAAATATATAGGTGATGACCCCATGAGAAGATATTTTCAACTTCTCCATACAGTTTAAGCTAATAATCTAAGGAGGCCTGTTTGTGAACCCTTAAGAATGTAAGATCTTTCCTTCTATGAAAAATATATCCATAGCTTAGAAAAATTCCATGAGATGGTCCCCAATATACCTAACCACTAAGCTCCCAACACAAAATCACATCCCCCTAATTATAGAGCAAACATAATGGTTTTGAGCTCATAATCCCCTATTTTTACTTTAACATTGCGATATTTACCTTTGCAAGGCAAAGTCTCTCCATTGGCCACCATAATCTGAAAGGAATTATATATTTTTAGGTAAAAATTGGCCTACTTGGTAATTCAAGGATCAATAAAGTTGTGTAGTACAAGAATAGATAAGGATTTTAAGATGTTGTTCTTTGAAAAACCTACAACTTTCAGTGTTTGTGAAGTAGTAATCTCAAGAAGAGCATGGACATAATTTTTTTCCTGTGGTTCTTCATGTATTTATTTCTCATTTTGGAATAGTTCCTTGTAACAACTATCCTCGTACAACCATTGTTAGTAGATGAATTAATGAGTAATATTTTCCTTTCTGAGAATGTGGTACTGCTAATGGTAGTTGTGTTTGTAGGACCAAGCTGTTACCTTTGACTGATAAAACAAGGTTGATGGTAAAGGTAAGAGGGAAGTTATGATCTGGCTTGTGAGTACATGGAATCTCACGTAATTGCGTCATATAGGTGCATCATGAGTGTTTTCTATTGTGCATGTGCTTTGACTTAAATGAAATGGTTGATATTTAGGTGAAATAAATCATACATGTGTTTTTGGATGGCAACAAAAATGCTATGAACATGGGAGCTACTCTTTACAAAATTATATGATAAATTAAAATATTCACGTGTATTATTTTATGAAATGGAAATTAAAGAAATAAATAATTTTAATGGATATAAAATAAAATATTTTAAATTTTATAAAATGGTAACTTTAAGATTGGTTTACGATATTAGAGTGTGTGCATATGGTTATAAAGTAATATAAAATAAAATAACTGGGATTCTGATGGTTTTGTCATGATGGCTAGGAGTGAGCATTTAATTTTACTCCTAGTTGGCTTAATGCATGTAATATGAGGAGGTCAAGTCTTTAAGTTTTGGGAGTTGTGGAGTGTGGAATAAATGATATATGTATTGCATGTTGGGGATGAAGAATGAGATATATTTGGTTTTTATTTTCTATGTAAATTTTCTCTATATTGGAGCAGGTAGAAAATAGTGGGGGAAAAGTGTGTTTGCAATAACAAATACAGGTTCGATTCAGATCAAGAGAAATTACAAGTTGGATTATTTTATTTCTTTAGTTATGATTTGTTTTTCAAAGAATAAATTGATTCTCTTTCATTCTTGAAAATATTGGTTTACTTGCTGAATGAACGAGACTATATTCTTGCCTACTGTCTAAGTAAAATGAAAACTGAAACATATTTATATGTATGGCTAGAAATTGTATTCTTACCTATTGTTTGAGTAAAATGAAAATTGAAACATATTTATATGTATGGCCAGAAGGGCATGTTTGTTAGGAAAAATAAAACTATGTGCACTACTTGTTGATGATGCTCTTATCTGAAAAGATGTGGATAAATGAGTGAGCAACAGTGTGCATGTTGACTTGCATGAGAACATAAAATATATTGTGTTATTAAGAAGTAAAACAAATTTTAGAGAGCACTGGAATATTGTTGGGTGGTTATGAATGAGTTCAATGTAAAGTAATATAGTTAAATGCATTTATCTTTGCATTCATTTCATAAAATCTGTATCTTATCCTTGCACTATCAAAGACTAGAACATACGGATTTGATATTCAAATGAGCTAGATAAGTGTAGGAAGACAAGAAGATGATTGTGATACCGACTTCAAGTGTCACTTAGGTGATGAAAACATCAGCATAATGTCACTACTTGTTCTATTTCTAGATAGGTATAATGGAGAAATTTTTGTAACATGGACTTTAGATGTCTTTGGTCCTAAAATACCTTTAATAGTTTTGTGTTCTATGTTAGTTAACCTGCAGTATGAAATTATATTGAGTCGATAGTGTGAACAATAAAAACTTGTTAGAATAAGTCTCCTTTGAGCAAATTTGAAGATAGTATTGGGTTACAAACAATGAATTATCTCCATCTTATTTGATGCATTCTAATAGTTATGTATTCAATGGTATTGGTGATAGATGTCTTATTGCCTAAAATTCCTTTTGAGAAAGAAGAAATCATAATGAAGAATAAAGGAAGAGGGTTTGATTTATTTATTGTGTTAGCTGAATTTATTTATGGTGCAATTTGTTTATTGAATAATGTATTGCATTAAGTTAAACATCTATATGTAATCAACTATTGTGAATGGTAGCAACTCATTGTAGTTGAAGAGTTCAATATTCTTAGAATTTATTTAAATAAAGAAAAATAATTATAAACCTTAAACAAGAGGACTTCTAATAATAAAGGAGAGAATTTGTGGATACTTAAACATTTAATTGAAAATCATGTTTTCATTGCACCTTGGTTTTTGGTATAGAAAGAACACTTTTAGATATCCATGAGCAAATTGCAACAAAAACTTTCTATCGAAGAGTAGTCATTTGTATTAAATTGAGGGTTTATATATATAATCTTTTGTGAATTGAGGAGATTTCTAGCAAAATCATTTGAGAGCTCCATTATCCCGTTGGGATGAAAATTAATTGGGTTTATTTACCTACGTCAAGACATTAGTAAAGCATTCAAAAACCTATGGAAAAACTATCACAATTAGATAGAAACCTTTGGCTTCAAAAATGATTTTGAGAGGGTTTGTTTAGCTATTTTAAGAAGAATTATTATTATTTAATTGAAGTGATATTTATGATTATATCTTTCATAACGTAAAAATAGATTACCTATAGATTAATGGCTAGTTATGGTCAAACGTAGTGAAGAATATGCATATAATAATCTAATATTTTAATTTAGATGTGCTTTTGCTCATGTCATACCTTGAGTGAGTATTTGGAAAAGAATATCTTCTTTTAAGTTGTTTAAGTGTTTAATGTGGAGTATAGCAATGAAGAGATAAATAAAAAGAAAAGAAAAGTATATTACTCCAAATATATTTGTTAAGGATATTTGAATGAGTTATATTTCAATATTATAAGAATAAGACTTTCTTATATTTGTGATTTTGTGAACCATTATGGGTAGAGTAATGTTACTTTAGAATCTAAAACTAAGCGAAACCCAATGAAGAAACTAGACAATTTTGGACTTAGGTAATTGCCCTATCTTAAGGAGCTACGTTTAAGATTTAGACAATCTTTTGGCAACTAAATTGAGTGAGAATTATTACACTCAAATATGGATAGCTAAATGGGTAGTTAGTTGGGAAGACTCATTTGGTATATTGTTACAAACCCTATCCTTAGGGGAGGATTACCTTAAAACCTCTTTTAAACTCTCTAATAGATACCATGATGAGGAATGGTTAATGTATTCCTCATGAAGGAAATAAAATATGGACAACCAAAAATATTGAGATGCAGATAAGCATGCAACATGACTCGAGAGTGACCGTAGGCTAATGGGATGTATCAGAACAAGTGATTTAGTGAAAACTTGTAATAAGGGATGGTATGGGATGCTTCCTCTAGGTCATTTCTTGAGAGTACGATGATATTTCCTATGTATCATTTGACTAGATTGGACTAGCAAGACCATGCAACTAGCCCAACCATGACATCTGGTATAGGAAAAATTATCGTGAGTCATAATGGAGATTTGAGACTAAGCTCAGTGTTAGGGTAATGACATGGATCTAGTATCGTGTTAGGGTAATGACATGGATCTATCTAACTCCAAGAAGAGGATAATTAGCTAAATACTATACATATGTATGCTAACCCCCTTGCATGTTAAATTTAGAACAAGTTGACTAGTTAAGTTGATGATCAACATGTAAAGGGATGAGGAGAGTATGCTTCCTACCTTTAGGTGTTATGGGCCCTAGAGGATAACCCCATCCATGGATCAATCCTCATGTTGGAAAAATAGGAAGTTAAATGAGATAAACTAATTCCACAAATTGGCACCGTTCATGAAATTTGGCCAATCTCGTCCACTTGGGAGACTGTCTACAATAGGATTGATTTCCAAAAGTGGCATGATATACCCCGTACATAAAAATAAATTTATTTTGGGTGAAAATTAAACTAGGTAACTAAAATATTAACAATAGGGCAAAAAATTTTATGAAAGAAAAAGAAAATTCTTATGAAATTGTAGAGCAAAATGAATGATACAATTAAGTGAGAAGATTTGGGTTGTTGCATGTCGTATTAGAGTAGAAGAGATCCTTAACTTGCAGGACTCTGAATAAATATTTGTTTAGATAAATTTAAATCAATAAATTAAATACTTCTTTTACCTACAGGTCAGATGGTGCACATGCTATAACAACCCAAGTCTGCTCATTTAGTTGTACCATTCATTTTTGCTTTGTAATATCACAGGATTTTTTTTCCTTTCATCAAGTTTTTTGCCCTATAGTTATGTTTTTAGTTACCTAGTTTAATGTTCACCCAAGATAAATTTGTTTTTATGTACAAGGTATATAAAACCACTTTTGGGAATCAAGATTGTTGTAAAAAGTCTCCCAAGTGGACAAGATTGGCTAAATCTCGTGAAAGATGCCATTTTGTGGAATTGACTTGTCTCATTTAACTTCCTCTTGTTATGACATGAGAATCGATCCATGTATAGGGTTATCCTCTAGGGCCCATTACACCTAGAATGTGGATGCATACTCTCCCCATAACTTAACATTTTTATCTTCGACTTAACTGATCAACGTGTTCTATTTTAACATGCAAGGGAGCTAACGTACATATGCTTGGTGTCTAGCAGATGATCCTCTTCCTAGAGTGATCTAGAGCCATGTAATTACCATAACACTAAGCTTATTCTCAAATTTCCATTATGACTCATGATAATTTATCCCATACCAAATATCGTGGCTGGACTAGTTGCATGGTCATGCTAGTCCACTTCTAGTCAAATGATACATAGGTCTTATCACTATACTCTTAGGAAATGACCTAGAGAGAGCATCCCATATCGCTCGTCATTACAAATTCTGACTAGATCACTTGTTCTGATCCACCCCGTCAGACTACAGTCACTCTTGAGTCATGTTGCATGCATATATGCATCTCAACATCATTGGGTGTCCATATTTTATTTCCTTCATGAGGAATACATTAACCATTCCCCATCATGGTATCAATTATAGAGTTTAAAAGAGGTCTTAAGGTAATCCTTACCTAAGGATAGGGTTTCTAACAATCTACCAAATGAGTCTTCCCAACTACCTACCCATTTGGTTATCCATATTTTAGTGTAACAATTATCACTCAAATTAGCTACAGAACAATTGTCTAAATCTTAGACATAACTCCTTAAGACAGGGTAATTATTTAAGTCCAAAATTGTCTAGTTACTTCATTGGATTTCACTTAGTTTTAAAGCTAAAGCTACATTACTCTACCCATAATGGTTCACAAAATTACAAATATAAGAAATTCATATTCTTATAATATTAAAATATAACTTATGCAAATATCCATAACGAAAATGTTTGAAATAATAATTTTTTTTTAATATATCTCTTCATTGCTATACTCCACATTAAACACTTAACAAAATTAAAAGAAGATATTCTTTTTAAAACAGTCACTCAAGGAACGACATGAGAAAAAGAACATTAAAAGTAAAATATTAAATTATTATATGCATATTCTTCACTACGTTTGGCCATAACCAACCATTAATTTGTAGGTACTCTATTTTTATGTTATGAAATATATAATCATAAAGATCACTTCAATTAAATAATAGTCATTCTTTTTAAAACAACAAAAGAAGTCCTCTCAATAAAGTTTTGGAACCAAAGGTTTCTATCTAATTGTGATAGTTGTTCTATAGGTTTTTGAATGCCTTAACAAGGTCTTGATGTAGTTAAAGAAAACCAATTAATTTTCATCCCAACAGGACAATGGAGCTATCAAATAATTTTATTGAAAATATCCTCAATTCACAAAATATTATATACATAAACTCTCAATTTAATACAACTGACTACTCTTCGGTGGATAGTTTTAGTTGTAGTTTGCTCACGGATATCTAAAAGTGTTCTTTCTATCCCAAAAACCAAGGTGCAATGAAAAACATGATTTTCAATTAAATGTTTAAGTATCCACTAGTTCTCTCCTTCACTATTAGAAGTTTGTTGCTTTAAGGTTTATAATTATTTTTCTTTATTGAAATAAATTTTGAGAATATTGAACTCTTCAACTACAATGAGTTGTTACCATTCTCGAAAATTGAATACATACAAATGTTTAACTTAATGCAATACATTACTCAATAAAAAATTGCATCAAAAGTAAATTCAGCTAACACAATAAATAAATCAAACCCTCTTCCTTAATTCTTCATTACGATTTCTTCTTTCTCAAAAGGAATTTTAGGCAATAAGACGTCTATCACCAATACCATTGAATATAGAACTACCAGAATGCATTGAATAAGATAGAGATAATTCATTGTTTGCAACCCAATACTATATTCAAATTTACTCAAAGGATACTTATTCTAATTGGTTTTTCTTGTTCACACTATTGGCTCAACATAATTTCATACTATAGGTTAACTTAAATATAACACAAAATTGGAAAAACCTGCTTTGTAGGGATGGCAGTAGTTTATAGAGGAGGTCTGAATAATTGAAGGAATTATATAATGGCATTGGGCTCATCACATAGCATGCATGCTAACAACATTTTTCATCTAAACATGATTGGAAGGAATAGGATTTCTCATTGCATGACAAGAATCGCTTGTTAAAGAACAATGGATGTTTGGAATGATGTGAAACCAAGTTGGTTCTAGTGGTTCAACCAGACTCTGTGGTGGAATATGTGGAGTATTTAAATAAACATGCGCTTATTGTCAAACTTATGGGCATCCAAATTTCTCTTCCCTTTGTGGAGGCTTGGGTTAGGAAGACTTAAAACCCTAAAGGTGACGTGGAGGTGATGCTGAGTGCGAACAACTATTTTATGGTAGTTTTATCTTGTCTTGTGGATCATAAGAAAACATTTGAGTGAGGTCCATATTTCTATAACCAAGAAGGACTATTCCTTAAACCTTGGCATGTGGATTTCAACTCGTCATAGGAGTGGCTGTCGCGAGTTACAGTGTGGGTTCAACTTCTGTGGATCCTATTGGAATTTTGAAGAAATGACATCTTGTATATGATTGCCCTTATTTTTGGGAATTCAATTGGACCATCACAATATATGATGGATAAGGTAATATTTGTTACCCATACCTATGTTGAAATTTATTTAAACAATCTTATTCCAGATTCTATTGAAATGCAATTTGGATCGACTACATGGGTTCAACAACTTGACTATGAAGCTCTTTCATTTTGTTTCTATATCTTACATTAATATGACCACCTGCAAAGAAAATACCCTAAGTTTGTCATGCCCATGGCTTCAAATCCTAGGTCCTCTTAGTTTGCATAAAATTTAGATAAAGGAAAAGCCCTAATAAAATAAGGGGATTGGGATAAGGAAGGTTTTGTTTTGGTAAAACCTCGAAACAGAGGAAGAAGGGCAAAAAGAGACCTTAAGGATATCCAGCCAGATGTTCTGATCAACCATTTTGAAATTCTAGATAATTTTGATCAGTGCATGGAGATACCTGAAATGTTACTACCTGATTAAGATATAACAGGGCCGAATCATATGTCTCTTCTTGAGGTGGAACCTAAGGAATCATATCTATGGGGTTTAAATGAAGAATAAAGGGATTTGGTTCTGAGTATAGGTGATATGGTTGGCTCTAGCCTTGGAAAGAAAACTATTTTGGAAAGTGGCACAGATTTAGTTATGCCCTCTCAGGCACTGATGCAGTCATCCTTGGACTGCAAAACTCCTACAGTGTTGGGATTGTAGTAGAAAACAATTAAAAAAGGTGCTTCGAATAAGAATATGAAAGTGGGTCAAAATAAAGATAAGGATAAAATAAAGTTAATGAGGGAGATTTTGGTATAGTTAGGCTTGGTGAGAACATTAGACTCCCATTTTTCTAACCCCCAAAAATGATTATTCTTTCATGGAATGTAAGGGGGTTGAACAACATCCCCAGATAAAAAGTTTTTCGTGATTTGGTTTGTGTTCATTCTTTGAATGTGGTGTTTATTCATGAGACTAAATTGTCTATTGATAGTATGTTCAATATTGCTCCCAAGTTGTTGAGGAGGGGTCAATGCCAATGTATTAGTGGATGTGGATATGCTAGTGTTATTGCTCAGGATTTGGATAAGATCTCTCCTCTTACTTGGAGTTCCATAAGATGGTCTATTTCGATGATCGAACATGATAATGAATCTAGTGAAACCATCCTACTTACAAATATCTATCTAATGATTGAGCATGAAGGATATCCCATAACTCTTGGTAGAACTCAATGGCAAAACCATCAGGACCTGGGGTTTTACATTTTTACATTTTAAAAACTACCTATTGAATCTCATTGATAGTAATAGGAGTAGTCAAAATAGAGTTCTCCTGAAAAGTGATAAGAGAAAGGATTGCTTGAAGAACATTTTGTTGAGAAGTTGAGTCAAGAGGAGTAGCAACAAAAATATTAGAAAAGTAATCGACAACAATAGAGTTCATGCCATCCCAAGTATAGATAACATCTCTAGAATATGATTTTAGGGAAGAAATAAATTTGTGAGATCTTCGGGCTAGAAGATATTTGTGGAAGAAATTTGTGTTTCAATCTCCTTCTTTGATCCATTGAATTCTATATTTTTTCTTCCATAAGAGTTCTTCTCTTTTTTCCCATTCCTCTAACTGAGTTGTGAGTTTAATTTCATATGCACTTCTATTCTCTGTGAGGCCATCTAAACGTATTTTCTTATTCAAATTTTCAAGTTGAGCAATAACTTCATGTTTTTTTATGAACATCCCTAAAATACTTACAATTCCAAGTCATGATTTTGGATTTAATGTATTGCATTATTTTTGAAAAAAAAAACATCTTAGTCCCATGCCTAGGCTTACCTTCTGTCCACCATTGTTGCACATGAGGTCTAAAGGAACTTTATCTTAGCCACATTAATTGAAAACGAAAAGGAGAGAAACTCACATTGGTTTTCCACATTTCCACCATGACTGGCCAGTGATCCGAACCAGTATTGTTAAGAGTCTTCACTTTAGGAATGTGACCATGGATTAAGAAATTTTTAGAGAGACAAAACCTATCCAATCTCTCCATTATACAAGCTATGTCTTACCTTCTATTAGAACAAGTCATAAGGCCATTATCTGGATGGATGTCCATTAGATGGAGGTTTGTAATATATTCGCTCATGAGGTTAGTGCTTTTGTCCAAATTTCTATTTCCCCCATTTTCTAATCTAGAGATAGTATGGTATTGAAATCTCCTCCGATCAAGATCCAAGCTTCAATAAAATGAGAGATAATATGAGTAATATCCTTCCACTATCTTCTTTTTTCCTCCAAAGAAGTCGGAGCATAAATAGTAATACAAAACATAAGTTGGTTGGAATGTCTACTTTGAATAGCTATAGCCAAAATACCCGAACTATCAACCATATGGTGAATAACTACCTATTTTGGGTCCCAAAGACAAGCAATGCCACCAGAAGTCCCTTGGGAACTAAGGGAAACCACTTTTCCAACTAGCCAAATTTTACTAGCAATTGAGTCCATATCCTCCATTGACATATTCGTTTCTTGAAGGAAAACAAGATGTGGATGATTTATCTGAATCATTTTTCTAATTTCATTTTGTTTTGAAAGACTCCCTTTGAGTCCTCTAATATTCCAAGTGATGATATTCACTAATACCAGGGCTAAAAAAGTTGGTAAGGGCATTAATATTACCTTCCTCTACTAGCTTTTCACCTTCTTTTACCATATAATATTGATTGGTCTTGCGACCTGCCTTTTTATTATAATTCATCTTCAATTTTTTTTCCTATTTCTTGACTTAATCCAATTGAATCTGAGATAGCTTCTAACCTTGAAGAATGCTCATACACAAAAAAAAAATTACTAGAGGGTTCAATAGATTCTATATTGGGACCTATATTATTTGAAGTTTTGACATTTAAAAGATTATATTTCTTGTGTAAATTTTCTTCCTTTTTTATCTATTGAAAACCTTTGATTTGTTGGTTTGTCTCTGAGTTCTTCCCTTCATATTTAAATTGTGTTTCTAAGATTTTTGTTTCCAATATTTCCCCTTCCTCACTTGGACATCATTTGTGAAAAAAATTTCAAACATATTAGCATATGACTTTGATTGATCCTTCAAAACTATTTTTTTCTGAGTGTTCTTCTTCTTAGGCATTTGGAAACCTACTTAAGTTTATATCTTCTTTCTTTTTATTAGGAATTTTATTTGGGCAAGCACTAGCCAAATGACCATATTCATGGAAAATTCTACAACGAAAAGGAATGTTCTCATAGTCCACTACTTGCTCTCAAGTGTCTTCCCCAAATTGTAATGTGATATTTTTAGGTAGGGGTTTCTCAAAATACATTAAAACAAAAATTCGAGCACAAATAATATGTTCAAAATTTTGAGTACAATCAACAGTCATCATAAAATTTCCTAAAGAGTTTCTAATTGAAGAAAAGACAGTAGGATTCCAAAATTCAATAGGGAGGCCAAAGAGTCTAACCCACACGGGATTTGTAGAAGGCATCTCTTCTTCGGCTTTAAATTTAGTATGCTAAGGCTTCATGAAAAGCCCTGCCCTTCCAAAAAACTAGGGACCCCCTTGAAAAATTTTCTCTCTATTTTAATTATTAGCAAATAAAACAAGAAAATAACCATTTAGATAAATAGAGATATGTAACTCACCTTTAATTTTCAAGATTTTCGTAGCCCAAACTTTGAAAGCAAATAGGCTTGGAAAAAATTCCAAAAATCGATAAATTAGTCCTCTTTTTTACAAATCTTCAATGCTAGTCTGAATGTTACCCATATCAAGCTTAAAAATAGGAGTTCCATCAACTGCTTTAAGACATCCTGAATCTATTTTTATGGGATCAATATTAGGTATTCTTAGAGGTTTATGGGAAGCCCTAAGATTAATATTAGCATTGAGCTGAGGCTATCCACCATGGAGGGCATCCCTAAAATTCATATTTGGGACTGAGTCTTTGGAATTCCTACCCTTGATAGGGGTTTTCATAGTAGATTTATTTTGTGGGTGTACCTTAATACTAGATTCACTTGAGATCTAAGCCATTTTTTTATCAGCTTCTTGAAACATATTTGGTGATCTCTTTAATCCTTGCTTTAAACATCGTGGAAAGGTATGGTTTTCACTTTTATTTTGTGCAATAAATTGGAAGTTGTTGCCACTCAAGTTCATAGTATGATATGTTGAAATATAGATTTCTAACCCATATTGGATCCCCTGTAACATATCCTTCTAAAATATTGAGTATAAACCTCAAATATATTGGCCGCTAGGGCCCGAAGGCCCTAAAAACCAACCTCTGGAGATGCTTGCACTCAACCAGATGAAACCCTCGCACAACCGCTTGCCAAAACTCTCGTTCACACATAGGGATGCGCTAAGATATGTGTTGCTCCAAATGATATGAAAATTTGTGGAGACATTCTAGGGTTTTTCAAGTATCTACCCTCAACATTTTAGCTCAATATGAGTTCAGATGAGTGAAATATAGTTGAAACAAATTCGATAGTTTGGGCAGTCCTACAAAAAAGTCCCTCCTCAATTAGCTCTATTTGTTTTCAAAAATTTCGGTGGTTGAATTCGAGGAGACCCCATATAACCAGGTGATTCATATTATTATCTGACTATAATCCATTCACCTAATTAAATAGTCTTTGTCATCCACCAATCAACATGCAAAAAAGAGCTTGAATCGACTTGATAAGATATTTGTTATCACCAGGATAAACCGAATGGTTTATTCTATTATAATTATTCGTCTTTCTAGATTTCTCCTTGTATTTTTTGTTCATTAGTTCTTGGAATGCTTGTTAATGTTGAGTATTTATTATTATTAAATACTTTGTAATAAGAAAAGTGAGTTGATCTATTAAGTAGTCTATTTTAGTTTGATGTGTGAGACTCTCATACTTTGTGTCTCTTAATATTTCTAAATCTATATCATTTTTAGTTTATCTTCTAAATTTATGCATTACTTAGTTAAGTCTACTACCATTTTAGTTAATTTAGCTAGGATCATAGGAATCTACTCACTCTGGAGGATGACTCACAAAATTTCCTATTTCTAGGTCATCCAATCTTGGTCAATGTCTTGAGGGTGTAACTCATCCACTTAGGTAAATTTTGTACCAAGAATTACTAATAGAAATCCTTGATTTTGAGTTTTTGCTCATAATAATATAGTCTTTGGCCTTTGGACATTTACATGCTAGGCATTCTTGAGGAAATGGTTACCATTTTGAGTTAGAAATATGAGGATAAGACTTCAACCAAGTATCAGACCAAAAAAATTTATAACTCCCCTCAATGGATGACCATCTAGTATGTTTTTTTATCAAATGTAAACTTTCTGATATGAAGTTCCATGTTGACGATTCTTTATGTAGTTTTCTTTTCCTAAATATTTCATTGCATCAAGAGAACCTATATATTTTTAAGTAATATTTTTAACCAATTATTTTGTTAATATTTGAATAATCTCCACCTAATCTTCGCTCTTACTACCAAATTCGTAAGTTTGTAATTCCACGAGCCTACTCCTCCAATATTCTTTCCTTTACAAACTTTATCCCACTTACAAAGAGAAAACCTAAATTTTTTTGCACAACCTTTCCATAGAAAGTCTCTTTGAATTTTATCAATTTTTGATACAATACCTATTGGTAGTCTTGAAAGTAACATCATATAAATATGAATGGATTGCAATGTAGTCTTTATGAGTTGTAGCCTTCCTGCCATGCTTAAGAACTTACCTTTCCAACCTGCCAAAAAAAAAATTATTCTATCCAAAAAGGAGATCTAAAGCTCTTTTTTATTTTCTTTATCATAAAAAGGAATACCCATGTAGTTTGATGCAAAATTTTCAATTTTAAATAGTAAAATATTCACAATAATTTGTTGTAAATCTAGGGCATTATTAATGAAATAAATATTGGATTTTGTAGTATTGACCATATATCGAAAAGCCTTGTCATAGCATGATATTATTGATTTAAAATCCATGGTCTTAGTGACTAAGGAATGACCCAAAATAAAAGTATCATCAAAAAATTGGAGATGAGATTCAAAGAGACCATTTTTTGCAACTTGAATACCCTTGATTTTTCTTCTATTTTTGCCTTTGATAAGGTTCTCTTAATGCTCTTGCTAGAATAATGAATAGATAAACAGAAAGTGGATCACCTTAATGAAGTTCACAAGATGACTTGAAGCAACAAGTAAGAGAACCATTGATCAAAATAGAAAATTTTGAAGTGTTATAATAACATTTAATCCAAAAACCAAACTTTTTGATAATAGTATATAAAAATTTACAAAAAACACATTATCATATGCTTTAACCATATATTGGTAAACAAATATTATTATTAATAAAAATATTATTATTATTTTTTATATTTTTAAGTATTTATTTTTATAAAAGCAATAATAATTATATCTAAAATTAAAAAGCTTTCAAGTTAATTAAGGAAAATATTTTTTACAACCCATAAACATTAGACTACCTATAATATTTTAAGTCCACTCCATATGGTACCCACCTCCTTTAGTCCAAGCCTTAGATTTCCTATCTAGAGCACCAAAGTGTTCAAGGTAAGACCCATTCAAGTTGTATCATAAAAGTTATTGAACCTTTTGAATAGTTTGAAAAAGTTGAATACAAAAAATTTAAACTTATAAGTGAGAGAATATTTACTTCACAAGTAAAAGAAAGTTTATGAAAAAAGGCTTAATATTATTATTTTTTTAATAGGTTGAAATGTTGGGCGAACATGGAAGCAAGCAACTCTCCTAGTGAATTGAACTTGGGTCTCTACTAGAAAAGCTCAATGCCACCATTGCAGTGTCCCACAAAGACTACTTATAATTGTATTATTATCTATCTTAAAATTGAAGATAAAACAAATTAAATATTTACCTATTAAATACTATTAAATGTAGAAAGTTAATTTGAAGTTTGTTAAAAACTGCTTTATATTTAAAATGTTGCATTTGTCATTTGCACTGAATTATTGTTTTATAATTTTTTTTTTCTTCTTCTTTGATAGTTTTTGCGAAGTTCTCCAATTTAAGCTGTGGAGTCGCAAGTTTTAAAACAATGCAATCCAGTGTTAACATTCTCTTTTCCACGTGTTCCCTTTCTACTGTTCTATGATGTGCTACAGATTGCCAGAAATTTCCAAAGCAAGGTGATATGTTTGACGATTTGAGACCACCTGCCATGTTGTTTGGAAGTAAAGACATTGCTAGAAGTGGCAACAAGAATGACATACGGGAGGACACTGTGTATGTAGCAAGCCCCATTCCATTCGTGTGTGAAGCCCAACTTCAACAGTTTTCTTCCTTCCATCGACGGGATCATACTTCAGTTTTCTTCCTTCCATCGACGGGATCATACTTCCCTGGTTTTTAAAGTATGCTTTTTTTGGTTGGACTAGAGGGCGTGGATAAAGTCAGAGATTAAAAATAATAACAAAAATAATTTAAAATTGTTAAACAATAAATTTGATTGAGTGATTTTCTAAAGAAAATATAATTATAGAAGGGTTTGCGTGATAAAAATAATCAAATAAATATCCATTTATAAATGACATTGGTAGGTCAAAGGTGTATACCAATTGGTTCATCCAAACCCTATAAGGTGGCGGAGGTCCAAGGTTCAAATCTCGGGCCTCACCAGACTGAACGCTTGTCCCTTTCCTGGTGCTTTCAGCTGCTTAAAAGGTTTAAAATTATTGTGGCATGGTGGGAAGATCTGTGTGGCGGCTTTCGGGGCGGACAGCACAGAATACTGTGGTGGCCATAAAAACTAGACAGCCTGCTCGGATTCGTGGTGGCTACCGATTCCACCATGTAAATACAAAAAATAAATAAATAAATAAATGACATTGGTAAAATGTTTTAAATAGAGATGTTTCCTTGTTTACGTGAATTACAACTTAGTTCGATCTCTTCAATTTAGCTGTATAATTACAATGTTAATGAAAAAATGAAAATAGCACGCGGTTGTTGAAGGTCGCTTTCTAACAAGATCTTTTATGATTTCTACATTTCTCCAATGAGAAAGACGCTGCAGCGTATGAAGCCCAAGCCCAAGCCCAAGCAGCAACTGTGCTTCCAATGGATATTTCGATCAAAATATTCTTCTTTTCTGCTGTTTTTAACGGCACGCAAACGACGAAGGGTAAACTCTTAGCAATACAATATTCTTTTGAGCTACGATTTCTTTGTGCAAATCGCCACATGTCCTTATCCCCATTTTAATATTTCAATTAAGCCTCCTCTACCATGTTTTCATTCGGTCTAGTATCCCCTGTCCATTATGGAATTTGATTTTAGAATGAACGACTTACTTATTATATCAATGGGTACTCAAAAAATTATCTTGGAAACCTTTGTTCGAGAAGACGACAGAGACTTAGTATTTTTCTCATGTTCTAAGTCACAAGATATTTTATAATATTAAATATCTTAAACTATCAAATAATATTAAAATACAATAAATATAAAACCACAAACTAAAATCACCATACAAATCAACGCTGAAGTTTCAGATATTACCCTTCTATAATTATGCTATTTTCAAAGCGCTACACGCTTGGCACTGCTAGCTGAAAAGAAAATTAAAAAATAGATTCAAAAATAATTTTTTTTTAATTATTTTTTTAAATTTTATATATTATATTAATAATAAGAAAAAATTATAATTAATGTCAAAAGGTGAACAAGTTTTATTAGAGAACCATCACTTGCTTACAGAACTAAAGACTAACAACAGCCACTATATATCCTAATAACATTAGGATATATAAAACACTAAAAACATAACTACAAAACTAAAAAAAACAACAGATAATTTCTTTTGTTATTTATTTATCTTGCAACACTATAACCAGTGATTTAGAGCAAATAAGCTTTCTCACATGCCACAGGAAATATTAAATAGTTTGAACCAACATCCAAATTACAGCCTAAGAATAAAAACATTCAAATCTCAACCAATAGTTAAATCCAACAATAAAGTAACATCTCATCAATTTCAACAACCTTAAACTACTAAATAATATTAAAATATAATAAATATAAAACCACCGACCAACACATTAAAAAAATAATAACATTCAAATTGATCGTTAACCAATAATTAAATCCACATTTAAGTAACATCTCGTCAATTTCTTTACAGGAAAAGGTACACTTTATAAAACCATGGCAGGTACTAAGTGGTTATGAATCTGTTCTTAAAGAGTGATGTGGTTTAATATTTATCAACGATTTTTTATTGAGTAAATATTTCTTATATATACATATCCGCAAATACTTCTTATATATACATATCCGCCGTGGGGATTGAACTCGGGTCATATCATCGATAATGCAAGTGGCATCCTTGCCAGTAGACCACAAGTGGCATCCTTGCCGGTAATAGCATTTAGTGTTATCATCTATGTGGTTGTCAAGTCCATTCCTCTTGTATTTGCTCGAACAAACGCCGATATTTATAAATATTTGTAAACATATTTATAAATATTTGTAAACGATGTTCAATATAAAAAATATATATTATCTACGATAAATAGGAGGTAACATACTAGGTTCTTAAAAAGTCAAGATTGGCAGTGTGACTTTAGTATTCGCAGATGTGATAGCCCTTTTATCGTTAAAAATATTAGAATATATACTATCGTATGAGTACGGTAGTAGTATAACTTTGATCTTTTATTAAGAATTAAAGTTTAAATAAATTAAATGGATGGACAGTGAAAACAAAAATTTCAATTATAAAATATATCATATAGATATTCACCACTATGAAAAGATGCTATACCTATCTTCTTTCTCATTTAATCAGCACATTAGATGCAACTATCGACCGCCGGAGATATTCACTAGCTCAAAACACAATGAGAAGGACTTCATTTCATTAACACCTTACATACAAACATCTACTTGCCATCTTTCTCATTTCATTAGCACATTACATGCAAACATCTACTTGCCATCTACTTCGAAAATGGATGTGCTACGCGTTAATAGGGAGTGTTGGACACGCAACATTTGAAAAATCTTCTTGTCACTTTATAGTGAGTCGTCATAAATAAAAGTCTATTTTTTTTTGGTAAAATTAAAAAAAGAGGGTTTTGAAAGAGGTTCCAAAACCTTTTACAATAAAACAACAAAACAGATTAGTACAACCATCACTAACAGGAAATAAAAATAAAAACACAACTCTTCAAAACCATACAAACCAGAACATACACTACCTAAAACTTACGAAAACCAGGACTAGGAAAGCCAGGAAGAACTGTGGAAGAACCGAGGTGGTTCTACAGCACAACATCAGCCTCAACAATGATTCCACCAGACATATGAGCCACCTCCTCTGCGTAATCCAATGCCATCTTCATGGAGCTCCAAACCACACGCTGTTTAATCTCCAATAAGCAAAGCTTGTGGAGAACATTGCTCTTCTTCACCGCAGAGTTGGGGGGAGTAAATTTCACTCATAGTTTTGTCCTTTTCAACATTCCTAGGAAGAATATT
Organism: Wollemia nobilis; assembly: GCA_028583015.1. Taxonomy (NCBI): domain Eukaryota; kingdom Viridiplantae; phylum Streptophyta; class Pinopsida; order Araucariales; family Araucariaceae; genus Wollemia; species Wollemia nobilis. The sequence goes on from JAQPPZ010002582.1 coordinate 1,394,718, forward strand.
TGTATCCATAATGCAAGCCTGGGTCTTGAAGCTTGGGGAAGACTGACCCAAAGAACACTTCATCGCACTAATTCGGGAAGACTTACGTATCTCCCCACCAACACCTTCCCCATCCATACGGGGACAATTATCAACAAGCTCCTTCCCAGCAAGAGAACCCCAAACACCCAAAACCGACTCAAATCCTTTGGTCCAATTACCAACCCCCGAGTCCCGAGAAGAAGGACGGTCCTGCACATCCTCAGAACCCCCAATATCCTCCGACAGTTTCGATGTATCTTCACACACCTGAAGAGGAATATAATTTAAGGAGCACATGATGTAGGAGTCTATCTTTAGAGGGTTTTTTAAAAATAAATTTTAAAGTAATTTTTTTATTACTCAAAATGGAATTATTTGACGCAAAATATAATTTGCCGAAAATGGTAATTACTAAAAAAGACAAATTTTTATGAAAATATAATTTTTCGAAAATAGTAATTACTTAAAAAGACATTTTATGGTGGAAAAATCAATTTGTCGAAAATAGTAATTTTTTTTTATTTTTAGGGTTTTCTTTTAGGGTTTCTTTTCGGACTTCAAGTTATAGGGTTTTTTTTTAGGGTTTATTTGGAGATATATATTCTCTTGGTATTGCATTGTAAAAGGAGAAATGAATCTAGGAATGAGAAAATAAATTATTTACTAGTTTATTTCCATGTACTGTAGTTTTATGTGAATGGAGGGTTTTACTGATTATTTTCATTTATTGTAGTTTTTATGTAAATGGAGAGTTTTACATATGATTTTCATTTATCACAGTTTTTATGTAATGGGAGGTATTTTATTTTGACCTCTTGCAATTGGATTTACATCATTTGGTATCAGAGCAAGTTGGATCTTGTTGGGAGCAGAAAAGATAAGAGAAGAAAAGAGAAAAAGAGAGGAGAGCAAAGAGGCTCCAAAAAAAAAATTGGCACTTTATGCAGTGCTTGCAGAAGGTTTGTAAAACCTTGGAGATAGAAATTGGCACTCTGTGTAAGTGATTGCAGGATGTTTTTTTATGTAAAAGCCTCGGAGAATGAGATTGGCACTTTGTGTAGTGCTTACAGAAGGTTTGTAAAACCTTGGAGAAAGAAATTGGCACTCTGTGTAAGTACTTGCAGGAGGTTTTTTTATATAAAACCTCAGAAGGAGGAATTGGCACTTTGTGTAGTGCTTGTAAAAGGTTTGTAAAACCTTAAAGAAATAAATTGGCACTCTATGTAGTGCTTACAGAAGGTTTGTAAAACCTTAAAGAAATAAATTGGCATTCTGTGTAGTACTTGCAGGAGGTTTTTTTTATTAAAAACCTTAGAGGGAAGAATTGGCACTTTGTGTAGTGCTTGCAAGAGGTTTGCTATTTTAAAACCTAAATTGACACTATGTAGTGCTTTCAAGAGGTTTGAGATATATAACCTCATAAGGAGATTGGTACTTTGAGGAGTACTTGCAGATGTGTGACACTCTATGGAGAGAGATTATGAGTTTGATCAGAGGAACTCACAGGAGCAGAGTTCTTTTCAACCAAAATAGAATGATGTAGGAGCCTATCTTTAGAGGGTTTTTTTAAAATAAGTTTTAAAGTAATTTTTTTATTACTCAAAATGGAATTATTTGACGCAAAATATAATTTGTCGAAAATGGTAATTACTAAAAAAGGTAAAATTTTATGAAAAAATAATTTGCTGAAAATAGTAATTACTAAAAAAGGTATTTTATGATAGAAAATTTAATTTTCCGAAAATAGTAAATTTTTTATTTTTAGGGTTTTAAGCTTTAGGGTTTTCTTTTAAGGTTTATTTTAGGGCTTCAAGTTTTAGGGTTTTCTTTTAGGGTTTATTTGGGGATATATATTCCCTTGGTATTGCATTGTAAAAGGGGAAGTGAATCTAGGAATGAGAAAATAAATTATTTACTAGTTTATTTCCATGTACTATAGTTTTTATGTGAATGGAGGGTTTTACTGATTATTTCCATTTATTACATTTTTTATGTAAATGGAGAGTTTTACATATGATTTTCATTTATCGCATTTTTTATGTAATGAGAGGTATTTTATTTTGACCTCTTGCATCTGGATTTACATCAGCACAACACCTCATTCGCATCAAAACCACCATCTAATGCCACCTGTTCAAAAAGAATCAAAGCCAATACCTGATGCCTTGGATCCTTGCCCTGAGAAACCTTAACAACCATCATAGAGCGATACAATGAATTAAACAGATACAGGGGAATATTCATCCTTTTACGTCTTCTTAAGTGGTTCAAAAACATAGCATGGAAGCTATGCACCACCTCATAGGTGGAATCAATAGTGAAGTAATCCATAATCACCTTCACCACTCTGTTCCAAGGAGCAGGAAGGGCCTTGGCGTTGAACCCGTTCTGGATACAGGGCAGGAACTCATCCTCTTCCAGGAAGAACCGAATCTCTTGCATTAATGAATGTCTATCCTTATAAACAACACCATCCAGAATAAGTCTTGTGGCCCGAATCACCAGCTCTACAGTGACCACAAAGGATGTAGAACCCACATGAACGTGGCCATATTTCCATGAGGTCGCCATCCAGTTTAAAAGGATTGGATTATGCCCATGAAATTTTTGGATGCAATCCAGAAGGCCCCCTTCCTTTAGAATCAATAAAACCTCCTCATCCATAGACAAAGACATGGGTTCGATCCTAGACTTAGGTTGGAGCAATTTATGCCTACAAGCTTTGGACTTGCCCATCCTAATACTACAACCCCAACACTAGGGAAAAACATAGACGACCACAGCTTGGAAAAGACCTGAAGGGGACATAAAAGTGTAGAAAAAAAACCACACCCCCCAGCTCCCATCCAAAGATAAAACCATAGCCCAATCATCCTTGAACCAAACCATAGTGGCAAAGTCAACAAAACTACAAAAAACAATGGACAACATACGGTCCATAGAGCAGACTAACCGACTTCGCCTGGGTCCAAGAAGAAGCAACAAACTTAAGGGGCCAGACCGGCCCAAGATAAGGGGATCAAGTACAAAAAACATTTCCCATCTAATCACCATAGGAGGAAAAATGAAGCAGACAAAGCAAAACTCAACAAGGAAAGACCTTCCTCCAAGACACCCACAAAGCACTACATGAGGTGGGAGAGAAGAATCATCACTCCACGCCACCTTGCCATGACCACTGACAAAGGCCTCACGTGGAGACTTCAGAGAAAAACACCACGGGCCCAAAGCACATACTAGAAGCCAACTGGGAAGAGAGAAATTAATTCCCATGCAGTGCCACCTCACCAATCCTGCTTCCCCAATACACGCCTAGTGGCAGGAGGGAAAAAGGAGCATAAAGTTTGAAATCGAGAAAAGGCCCCCATAAAGCACTCCACTTCCCAACACACCATCGAACCACCTCAAAGAGGGGATAGCAAGGACACTCGTACAATGTTGCCAGAACTCCAACCATAGCAAGCAACACGTAGCAAGATTGGGGGGACCAATAACCAAGACCCAATGTTCCCCAACCAAAAAACTCTTCCCAATACAATCGAATGAGCCAAAACCAAGACATAACGTCAAGACAATAGTAGGAATGGCCCACCTCAATTTGAAATTCCCCAAGACAGAAGAAATTAAAACATTTGATAGAGAACAATCTCGAACATTCCCATACCAGATTCTGCAATTATCCGTATCCAAACTAAAGGCCACCAAACGGGTAGAAACTACGTCCTGACAAATCTTCAAAAAGGGGAAGAACCTTCTCAACCGAGAAGCGCCCCCAATCCCAAAGCAAGTAAGAAGAAGGAGAGCCTTGAAATAAGCAGTGAACAACAACATACCCTCTTCAGCGACACCTGAACCACAACACCTGTCCCCCCAAGCTTCCGCCATCTGAGGCCTATTAACTAACATCAATATAGGCACAATTAACTAGGTCCTACGAAAAGTCCCTCTGCCAGACCTCATAACCACGAAGATCAACTCCAATATTCGCCATAACATCCGTTGCAGCATTCCCCTCCCTAAACGTGTGGTGAAATTGAAAATCCTCCAACTCCCGACACATCATCACTCCCTCATCAATGTAGTTAGCAATATTCCAACTAACATGACAGGCACCAGAGAGCATGCTAATAATGTTTCAAGAGTCGCCTTCTACTATGACTTTTTTGAATTTGAATTCCTTGAGCAAAGCAATCCCGAGGTATGTCTCCCTTGCCTCCGCCACCTGCGAGGAGTTCAAACCTAGAGAATCAAAAAATGCCAAAATTCAATTTCACCCACCCAACGAGGGGGCGCTCCATTTGGTAGAATTTCTGATGTTGGGCACCGGTGGAGGACGGTCTATACTTTCGAAACCCAATAAATGTTCCACTCTGACTTCACAACTCTTTGACACCTCAGGCAATTCCAAGGATTTTGCTGCAATTTCCACATTCTCCATCATTTTACAGACAATCCGATTGCATAATAACAATGAAGTCATAGGCTTATTTCTAAAAATCCTTGCATTCCTAGCTTTCCAAACTTCCCACATCGTATGTGGAAGAAGAAACCACCAAAAACACCTTAGCCGAGGAGAGAGGAAAGACGAAGACCACTATAAAATACAATCATAAATAGATTTCGGGAAAACCCACTCAACACCCAGTCGCCTGAGGATGGAAAAAATAACCTCCTTAAAAATACTACAATTTAGCAATAGATGAGAGGTCGACTCCCAGTCAGATTCACAAATATAGCAGCGATTAACCAATTGCCATCCCCTTTTGAGAAGGTTTTCTATAGAAAGGATACGATTTTGAGCGGCCAACCAGAAGAAAATATTAACCCTGGGTGAGAGATGTTTCATCCATAGTAAATGGAAAGGGAAAAGTGACTCCTCCTCCAAACTTAAACAACTATAAGTTGACTTAACCAAAAATCTACCGAAACTCTCAAGATGCCAGATCAACCTGTCTTCAATGTTCACTTGGTGAATGATACAGAAACGCAATTCCTCCCGAAGACTTTCCCAAGCCCTTCTGTCAACGTCATTCCTAATGCAATCTGGCATCACTGCCCATCCAATTATGTCCCCTCTGATTTCAAGGAAATCAGCCACAAAAATCAAACTAGAGTCACTTGAATTAGCAGCCAACCCCTGAAACCAACCATCCTCCAAAAGTGGGCGATCACGAAGCCAAGCATCCTCCCAAAATTTGGCCTTTCTTCCATTCCCCATTCCCCATCACCCACCTACAATGATTCCTAACAAAATTCCTGACTTTCACCAAATTATTCCAAAAGGCTGAAGCACCTGTAAGTAAATCATCAGGACAAAAGAACTAAATCTATATTTGACTTTCAAAATAACACCCATAATTTACCTGAACCAAACGCCAATTTGCACCCAATAAAAGTCTACTTTACCTGTGTAAGCAATTCAACATTTTTACAGGTATTCTAAAGTGAAAGGGAACTATTTAACCGATAAGTCTCCATCCGAGGCATGGGTTCGCGCTGGACAAGTCCAACTTCGCTGTGAAGATTTCGTAGTTTGTCATTGATATCATTGCAGCACAATATTGTTGACTAGATGTACGCGACTGATATGCACTGCCACACATCGCTTATCTATGAAATGTGGTAGAGAATAAATTAATCTTGTCGGAAGACTATAGGAAAATAGGATAAGATTTGCAGTTGTGTTTAACTTCGCCCGTGAACAAGTATGACTTCGCCGTGAAGATTTTCTAGTAGGCCATTGAAGTTATTGCATCGCAATTTTGCTGACACGAAACATGCTATAAATAAGGGTATTTGAATAAATGAAAAGTAAACAATTGCGTGTTATATTTTGTGTTATTCTCTTTCGCTAGACTCTGTGTTCTCTCTTTGTCGTCTGTGTATTGTGACATAGAGCCAACAAAAAGAAAGCCAGATTATCTCGAATGATAGACTAGTGTTACTGTGTAGCTTCTGCATCATGGACAGCAGTAGCACACCCCTGTCTTGGTATTGCGTGGTACTCCCCAGTATTGCTTCCATATTGTTCTACTGGTTTTTACTGTTTAATGGATGGAGAAGAAAGAAGACAAAGACTCGTCGATCTGATACCTAAAAACAGCCAGGTGATTGCAAACGTGTGGGCAATCGGGAGGGACCCGGCGATCTGGAAGGAGCCCTCAACATTTAAGCCAGAGATATTTTTGGAAGGTGAGAATCGTAAAGTGGACTATAGAGGGCAAAACTTTGAGCTGATTCCATTTGGAGCATGGAAGAGAATTTGTGCGGGGCTTCCACTGGCGAGTCTGATGGTTCATTTGATTTTGGCTTCGCTACTCCACTCGTTTGAGTGGACACATCCGGACGGCAAGCGTTGGGAGGAGATGGACATGAGTGACGAGTTTGCATTAACATTAAAGAAGGCCGTGAACCTGAATGCAATTCCTGCGCCACGCCTGTCCCATCAAATATACCAAGACAAACTCCAGTAGCCTCTCTTAACAAAAGCTTACCGGATCTGATCGATGTTTATGTTGATTTCGAGGTGTAATGTGCATTTATTAGGAGTTGCAGGCAGCATTTTCTGAAGTCTCGCTTGACCTATACACTCTTCACAAATCTTAAACCTTCAATAAAAAATTAAAACTTAAAACAAAACAAAATAAAAATAATAATTAGTTGTCCAGTTAACAACAAATGGAAGTAAGTTCTACATTAAAAATAAATATTCAATCAAAAATAAATACTCTATCAAGGAAATATATTCTAGGTGATATCAAAAGGTATATGACAACTAAAGAAGTCCTTGGTGGTTAACACCAAATGAGAGAGCCTGTTTGAGACAAAGGCAATGAGAGAGCCGGTTATTATTTCTCCATCTTTTTTAATTGTTTTTAATTTAAAAAGCTTGTTGTTTATTTATAGATAAATGATGAAAGGCATCGATGCCTTTGAATCTAGTAATTATAATTGAGGTATTTTTGTAGTGGGCTCTCCATTTTATTAGGAAGATCAACCTTTTCCTAGGTATTATTTATGCGCGGTTTATAACTACTATAAAATGTTTTACTAAGTGGATTGAAGCAATATCAAAAGTGATTATACAAAATTTAAAAGACATCATGTTTTTAGTTATAATGATTGATAATATTATATTATTAAGTAGGGTTAAACTAATGTGTTTCACATTTGAATATGGGTTTGTATTGAAAACATCTTTCAATTATTATCTTTAAGGCAATGTTTTAGTAAAATTAACTAATAAGAACATTGTGAGAATACTAAAAAGAGTGATTGTTGAATAACAAAGGGACTAGTAGATGAAGTTAAAAAGAGCATTACAGGAATATACGGTAAAACCCAAAGCTTTTATAGGATTATCCTCGATGATCTCATCTTTGGTAAAGAAGTGATGTTGTCAATCAACTTAGAGCTCCCTTCCCTTCAAATGTCTCAATAGTTCGAGCTCAAAGACATGGACATTACCCCTATGTAGTCTTGTCTGAATTCTCTATTGACATTGGAAGAAGAAAGGGAAAAGATCTTCCCAAAGTTACTTTGGCATAAATTGGCAATAAAATGATGGTTCTATTGTGAATATTACATATTCACCTTATGGTTACAGAGATTATGGAAAGTTGAAAAATAATTATAACTACCAACCTCATACCTTTTTTATTTTATATGTATATACACTTCCATCACATCAATGCAAATGTTGATCGTAAGTTTATATTGAAATGAAGCTGATATAGGAATGAAGTTCTATTTGTAAAGTTAATCTAGTTTCCAAGGAGTAGGAGATACCTCTCAAAGTTTGTTAAATCATGTTACCACTAGAGAAAACAAAAAGGAGGATATGGAAGATTGACTGAGAAGAAACAAATATTTTTTCTTGTTTATGTTTATAGGTGTTGTAAATATGTATTTCATCTTAGAGGAATTGCAAAGCAGTCTAAGAAAATTTATGCTTGTACTGAAAGAGTTATCATTACCAAAATTTATTATTAACATCTAAAAAAAATGTGTTGTCATCTAGTGTAAGAAACGTGTTGCATGAAGAAAATAATGAGCCATTTGGAACATTGCAGTGGATTTTGAACATGTTGGCAATACTATTGCATCTGAAGTTTCCATCTGGAAGAGCCATTTTATTGTTTCATCTAGAAAATATTGCCATCTATAGTTATCATCTAGAAGAGTCATCTGAAGTTATCTAGAAAAGAGTTTTTATCTAGAAAATATGTGTTGTAAAACTGCCTTCTAGAGATATTGTTATCATGATCTACACTCTAAATATTTCATCTAAAGATATTATCTCTTGGAGTCGCTACTATCTAAATTTTCCATCTAAAGCTACAACTCTTTCAATATTCTATTATTAGGATAGGCTACCATATAGAACTATTTTCTAGACCTACTACCATTAGGAGATGCCATTTAGAGTTATTGTTGTCTGGAGCTACTATCATTTGAAGTTGTTGTCATCTATAGTTGTCATTTGGAGTTGCTACTATTTGAAGCTATCATTTAGAGCTATTTTTTGAAACTATCGTCTAGAGTTATTGTCATATGCAACTACCATTTGGAGTTATTTCTATCTAGATCTACTATTTGGAGCTATTGTTGTTTAAAAATATCATCTAAAGCAACCATAAAGAAAAAAGTGTCATCTACAATGAAGTTAGACTATATTGTCTATTGACTTGTCTATCTAACAACAAGGTTATTTTAGGATGCATGCAAAGCCATCTATTGTGAAGTTGTCATATCAATACATAGGTCATCTAAAAGTGAGTCATGTTGGTCGAAGACTTGTGCCACAAATTTTTAATAACAAATAAAAACACCTATTACAAGTAGTTTATTAGGATAAAAGTGGTGATCTACTATATGCAAAGGTAATTTGGAAATGGAAAGGAGGCACAAATATAATTAATTAAATAAAATAATAATAAAAGGAAAAACAAATTTCAATATGCTCTATGGGAAGACTATTTGAATTCTTAAGAAAATATTTTTATTTATGGTGTTATTGAATGCAAGCGATAAGACCGTGATTTGGTATGTCTTATTACCCTAGAACCTTGATAAAATATTTCAAAATAATTTCTTGAAGATTCAAGTTTAAGGAAAAAACTTCAAATCCTTGTGCCTTATTTTTTGCCCAACGAGAACCTACTATGTTCTTGTAATTAGAGGTATTCATCATTATATCAATATATGTTTATATATACTTATTGGAAATTTATTTTAAAACTCATTCTAATGGAAGAATGTGTTTGCACTTTTTATGAAAAATAGCATGGATGTTATTGCCACAAAGATGTTATTTTCTTGCTTACAATTGTTGAAAGGTGACAACTATTATGCTCGGAAGAAAAAATTAAAGATTCACCTAGAGTTTGAGGACTCATGGGGAGTGTCATGTGGAACTATACAAATACATGCTACTAACCCAAATGAACAATGAAAGTTTCATAAAATTGATCAATAAACTATTTTGATCATGTTTGGCATATCTGATGAGATTCAACTATATACTTGTAATGTTATAACCATGAAGAACGTATGTGGAAAACTTAGTACGATGTTTGAATGCAAGAAGAAAAACCAAATTCTACACCTACAAAGCTAGTTGCATTCCTTGCAGATGGAGAGTGGTGAGAATATAGAATGCTTTCTATAATGGATTGCTAAGTTATGAGTCTTTCTACAAATATTAAATAAAATTGTTAGTGATGATGTGTTTGTTTTAATAGTGCTACATGCACTTGCACCAACATTAAATATTTTGGTAATAACACTAAATGTGATAAATAAAATTCCCACTTTTGAGATTTATAAATTTTCTTTAATAAGAGGAAGGGATTTGAGATACAAATATTGAAGATGATAATTTTTTTCTCACGCATCAAAAAGGTAAGAATCCAATGTAATCAAAGGAATTTGGAAGACCCTCCCTCCCCATAATAAGCAAGAAAACCAATAAAAACGTAAATAAAAAAATGTGTCGGTAATCAACAAAAGAATTCATCAAAAGCTAAGAAAAAGAATTTCATTATCAAAGGAGGAATGCACCTCATTGCCAACATGACAATATAGCCAAGGACACTGAATCTAATGTAGGATATGACTATGTTAGTTTAGTTCAATCTCATGATGTTATTTCAAAATGAATCCCACTTTTGTACATTGATTTAGAAGCTACCAAATACATGACATATCACATACCTTAAGTTATTTATGTGTATGGCCTTATGAAGAACTGTATTTATATGAATCAATTACTTGATCACAATTTGCATGATAAAATTTTAAAAATATATGTAAAGAAAATTTGACTTATTTGAGGGAAATTTAAAGGTTTGACAATCATTTCTCGTGCTACTAGCATAGACAAGATGTTTATGCTTGTGGTTATAATGTAAAACAATCGAGGATTGACAATAAAATCAAATTAAGCTACATCACTATGGCATAGGCAATTTGGAAATCTAAGTTTTAGCCATTTGAAATCACTCCTACATCAAGGCATGGTACATGTACTTCCATCGTTGCTAAAGCCTTATGACCTTTATATGAAATATTTGGCCAAAAATAACCATCAAGCTCTATTTGTCTCAAGCACTTATAGAGAAATTGGTACATTAAACCTAGTGCATACTAATATGTACACACATGGATACCATTTTTAGTGGCTATAAACATTTATAATTGCTCATTGATGATTATACATGATAGATTCGGGTGTACTTCTTGAAGATAAAGGATGAAGCTTTTTACTACTTCTAAGAGTTTAAATATTTGGTGGAGAAGGTTTTTGGTCATACCATTCATACACTTAGATAGAAGGGATATACACTAGTAATCAATTTTCTACTTTCTTCAAGTAACATAACATCAAATGATAGCTGACAAATACATCCACACCTCACAAAATGTAGTTGTAGAGATGCAAAATCATATTGTTCAGTATATGGTGTGATGCATGCTGAGTTATACCAATTTGGAGTTAGTATTTTTGGCAAAATATATTCATACTATGGTCTACTTCCTAAACCATGCACCCACACTTCCATTTAATGGTGCCACACTTGAATAGCTATGGATAGGAAATAAACATTTTGTGTCACATATCCATGTGATTGGATGCACTGCATTCATGCACATTCTAAAGCAAAAGTAGATGAAACTAGAGGAAAAATACAAGTGATGTATCTTCGTTGGATATAGTAGTGAGTTGAAGGGATATCATCTTATAGATCTTGACACCAAGAAGTTGTATATCGACAAGGGTGTTTAATGAGAATATGTGGATCTCTTTTTCTAAGCCACATGTTGTTGATAAAGCATCTATTGCTTTCTTGTTTGATGATGATGAAGTCTTTGAGAGATAGGATGTTAATTTTTTTGAAGATGAATAATATATTCTTGATGTATCTAACGATATAAGACCATCCACTTCAAGTACCACTTGTAGTCCTAAGTGGTATCTCAAGACAGTTCATGATAGACTTAGTTTGTGTTCCAAATAAATCTAGTTCTACACTAAGAACTCAGAGTAAATTTTGAAATGAGGTCAACCTAGCCTTGAAAAGCACTATGGTGTAGACATATGAACCTTCAATGGTTCATGAATCTCTTTTACCAAAGAAATGAAAGAATGCCATTAATGTCAAGTATCAAACAATATTGAAGAACAAGACATGGCAACTTCATCTTCCACTTGAAACCCATTGGTTGCAAATGGGTATTCAAGATCAAATACAAATCTAATGGGAGCATCAATAAATACAAAGTAAACCTTGTTACAAAGGGCTATGATTAAACATTTGCACCATCAATAAATTTACTATGATTAAACATTTGCACCAACAACGAAGATCAAGACCATTCATATGGTTTTTGTAATGGCTACATAGTATGGATGGAAGTTGCATCAAATGGATGTGAAGACTACATTTCTCAATTATTACCTCAACAAAGAGGTCTACATAACATAGCTAGAGGTATCCATCATACCCAATCAAGTGAATAAGATATGTATGCTCATAAAATCTCTCTGAGTTAAAGGAGGCACCTAGATCTTGGTACGTGAAGATCAATGAACATCTTCTATGACATTGATTTCATCACAGTCCATATGATCCAAATTTATTTTTCAAAAGGTAAGGGAGAAATATCACGATCATCATTGTGTATCGATGACTTGGTCATCATTGAGAATTTTTTGAAGTTGGTTGAAGAGAGCAAGAAAAAATTGAAGCATTCATTCAAAAAGATTGATCTTAGGCTAATGCACTATTGAATTGGATTGGAGGAATGGAAAAGTGAGAATCATATGTTCATGTCATAAATGAAGTATCCTAGGACATTACTCAAGAAGTTTTAGATCATAGATTACAATCCCGTGGACACTCTAATGAAAGAAGGGTTACAACTATCATGTTATAATCTATCTCTACAGGTGAATGGAACTCTCTATTGCCAATTTATTGAGATATCACTTACCTAACATACACCAAACTTGACATCGACTTTGTTTTTAGCTATCTTTCATTATTCATGCAAGAAGCAAAGGTGTATAATCGAAATACAATAAAGTGAGTACTTAGAAATATCCATGGAACAACTGAGTAAGGTTTGAAGTACAAGAAGAATGATCAATTCTTCTTGATAAGTTTAATAGATGTGGACTTTGGAGGATCCATTAATGATAAGATTTCAACTTTTGGATATGTATTATTTATAGGATCTAGTACAATTTCTTGGGAAAGTAAGAAGCAACATGTTGTTGTTTGTTCTTCCATCAAGACTAAATATCATGCCATAAGAGGAGCTATTTGTGAGGTGATATGGTTATGCACATATTGTCAAGAATAAGCATCATATAAAAGAAACCAATGATCTTGATTTGAGATAATCAAGGATTTATAATATTTATTTGCAATATAATTTTCCATGAGGACATGAAACACATTGAGGTTTAGTGCCACTTCATATGCTAACTTATTCAATAATACAACATATATGTTTAGTTTTGTCCCATAGGGGAGCAATGTGCATACATTTTGATAGTCTCTTGCAAGTGTAAAGTTTGAAGAATTTAAAAAATGTCTTATATAATAAAAATAGAATGTTGTGAATATAATCTATTCACCTTATGGTTACAAATATTATAGGAAGTTGTAAAATAATTGAAACTCCCAATCTCATACCTTCTTGATTTATTTGAGGATGAGGGTGAGGGTGGGGGGTGGGGAGTAAGTACAGCACAGTGTTGATAGTAGTACATAAATAAATTTTGTGTTTCTAATAGTTCAATAAAAAGTCAACTAAAATTGAGTGGATTTTCGAGGACTACGCCATAACCACATTAGAATAATTGCAAGTGGGTGCGCCATAACCACTTTAAAATTATTACAAATTCTAACTATACCTGTGTAAGCAATTCAACATTTTTATAACTTTAATGAAGGACCTCGCTGGCGGACACTCACGTGTATTGTCACTACCGAGCTGTTCAATCACGATAGACTGCAAGGACTGCAACATCTTAGACATGACCAAACATATATCAAGCATTTAGCACGATCCGACTGATTTTCGAGGACAAGGAAAATGTTGTAAATATTGGGTGTACGATCTTCTGCATTTCTTTGAATTTGTTGGGCAACATGATCTTTAGCACGGACGTCTTCGCTCCCCACAATACAGCTTCCACAGAGTTTAAAGATATTGTGTGGAGATTGATGAAGTTGGGTGGAACGGCCAATTTGGTGGACTTTTCTGATGTCTTGGGTTCCTGGATCCTCAAGAAGGCATCTCTCGTTAAACGGCCAAGTATACGAGGCGAATATACGACTTTGTCGATACATTCATAGAGAAACGGATGGCTTCCAGAAGCGAAAGCCCTGAGCAGATCGGGGCACAGAAGGATTTTTTAGATGTTCTCCTAGACTTTAGGAGCGAAGACTTCACTTTTGATGATGTTAGAGCTTTGATGGCAGTAAGTATTGCCTAGACTCCTTGTAAAAAATTTTAAATTATCTACATTGTGAATAATAATTATTTGTGATGTTGTAGGAATTGTTTATAGCTGGTACCCAAACGACCACTACCACAATAAAATGGGTTGTGGCAGAATTGTTTCATAATCCGCAAAAAATGAAACGAGTCCGTGGAGAATTAGACGAGGTAGTTGGCTACAATAGGAGTGGAAGAATATGATCTAGAGCACCTGCCTTATCTCCGTGCAGTCGTAAAGGAAATCTTGCGATTTCACCAACCCGACTGTTCCTCTAGTTCTTCCTCGTAAATCTGAGAGATTATGTGAAGTCGGTGGATATCTGATACCAAAAAACATCGAGGTGATTGCAAACGTGTGGGCAATCGGGAGGGAACCCTCAACATTTAAGCCAGAGAGATTTTTGAAAGGTGAGAATCGTAAAGTGGAATACAGAGAATAAAGTGGAGCAGGGAGGAGAATTTGTGCGGAACTTCCACTAGCAAGTTTACTGGTTCATTTTGTTTCAGCTTCCTTACTTCACTTGTTTGAGTGGACACATCCGGATGGAAAGCGTTGGGAGGAGATGGACATGAGTGACGAGTTTGCATTAACATTAAAGAAGGATATGATCGATGTTTATGTCTATTTTGATGGTGTAATGCGCATTTATTAGAAGTTGCAGCCAAATTTTTCTGAAATCTTAGTTTTTACTTGATCCGTTTTACGTTCCAGTGTATTAAAATACGTGGTGTAACATACTATTTTATATTCAGTGAAGTGTGTGGAAAGGCATTGTAAATTTATTTTAGTAGTGACCAGCATGCTTTCAAAACCTCTCCATTTTGTCTACAATCTTTGTTTATTGCCTCCACCCGGGGGTCATCAATGTCGACATGTTTACATTATCCATCATCTCAGTTGACGACAACTTCATGTGCTTACAAAGGTCCAGGGAGAGCCTTTAAGGATTAAATATTATTAAAAAAAAATGGGAATTTTTTTTTTTATTGTTTTAAATTTTTATATTTTAAGTTGATTAAGCATTCAGTCTTCTTTTATAAAGTTCAAACCATTAAAAATTGATAAATAAATTTTTTGAAGCATTTTTTAAAGTTCATCTATAATTTGTTTGAATTTCTCTCCTTCAACCCAATTACTCTAGGTAGAATTGTTCACCCACATCCATGTTCTCAAAAGGAGAGGAATTTTACCAATAGAATGTTATGCCATTTTGCTAAGGCAGCCTCAAAAACTCAGCTGAATACTTGAAACAGTTGTCAGATCAAGAGGAAGTTAAGTCAAGCATAAACAACATCGTAACGCTAAATTTTGCTAAGTATAGAAAGATGCCAAAAATTTTGTGGTGATGATATTAACAAGCATGAAAACATATAGCAAATGGAAATCAAAGGCAAAAGAATCTGTCTATTGATTTTCACATGATACTAAAATTTTGACTAAATATGAAACATTATTAGAAACATAAAATGTTGATGTCAACAAAGGCTTGATAAAATCCTGACATCTAACAAAGCATGGAAAAGCATATTATGCATTAAGGAACAACTTTTTTCTAAGTATGGGTGAATAATCGACATCCAACATTGTACCAAAGCCTCTAAGGTATAACAGAGTTTAGGGTATGCAACAAAGAGTGCCAGATATTTTTGGGTGCTGATGTTAGCAAGGATAGCATGAAAACCAATATAGTAAGAGAGAGCCTTAACAAAGAATATTCTAAGGCATGAAACCCAACACACTTAGAATAGCATACAATGATCCGAAATCCAAAATTTGATGTTTGAAAAAGTGCTTCACTTCATTAGCTAAGTGTCAAAGAGTTTTGGGTATTTCAAATGTTGATGCCATCAAGAGGTACATTAAATTTTTGGAGAGATTGAGTAGTGTCAGACAAAGAATTGGTAAAGAGTAGAGCTTGGAAAATAAGTATCTATATTTTGGCTTACATAGTCATGCATAAGGATGTGACAAAGCAAAATGGTGGCCGAGTTGGCATCATCAAGAGAAGATAAAAAACCTGGTATTCGATAAAATAGGATTGAGAACATTAGAAAGAGGTTGAAACTGAAAGGATACAATGGATTGAAAGACCCAAGCATTATCATGAATGTTATGATCTGTTATCAAAAAATATAAATAGCCAATATATTTGTTAACTAACACCTATATTGATATAGCTAAAGCAGTTTTGGGGTAGCTAAAAAAAAATAAGCTTGTTAGAGGATCTAGTGCACTAGATGAAGCCACTTTAGCCACCACTCCCTTGGATGAAATATAATCAATCTACTTCAACACCATGATGCCAAGTCGATTACAACATAATGAGCTAGAAGAGATGCACACATTCTACAACAACTTGGAAAACCTACAATCCACTTTTAGAGCAATGATGCTAAGCTAACATAATGCATTGTAAAAACTATATATACTTGAATGTAACCCATTCAAAGGGTCTACTCTTTAGCTTTTATAATTACATAATTATATGATAACTATGTTATACACCTCTTGAATAAATATTAAGTTGTTGTTTGACATATTTTTGAACTTAGTGTAGAACATGTATGTATGTCTACTAAGTCATTAAGCATTTATGTTATAGTTATATGAGTGGTTTATTCTACTACAATTATTCTAATTTCTTGATTTCTCCTTGGATTTAGTTCTTAGAATGATTGATAATACTAAGTGTTTATTATGATTAAATGTTCTATAATAAGAAAAGTAAGCTAGTCTACTAGGCAGTCTAGTTTAGTTTGGAATGCAAAACTTATACTTTGTGTCTCTCGATGTTACTAAATCCATGTTATTTTTAGAGCTTCTAACTTCATGCATTTATTAGTTTAGTCTACAACCATTTTAGTTAGTTTAGCTAGGATCATAGGAACCTGCCTACTCTAGAGGTTGGCTCACAAAAATTACCATTTTTGGGTCATCCAATCTTGTTTGAGGTCTTGAGAGCGCAACTCATCCACTTAGGCAGATTTTAGACCAAGTGTTTTTTTGCATACCTAATGAGACCCAAATGTCATCGACTCGATTTAGTAGGACTATGGTGATATTTTTCTCTAATATATCAAAACCTAGTCACCTAGAAACTCCATCGAAATGATATTGTAAAGAAATCTAACCATTATTTAACTTGCAAGCTTATACTCACAAGAGTAACAACTAAGAAACTAGACGAACCAGTATTATTTGTAGAATTACCTCCATTAGCATTTTGAAGATGTAGATCCTCATCATATCCTACATCACCATCCTCTTCAAGCCCTACAAAAATTTAAGGATATACACATTTCACTTCACTGCCATCAATCAATTTAGTAAGATCTAAATAAACAACTCAAAAAATACCTCCACAAAATTTTCCCAACTGGAATAACACAAGACCACTCAACCTAGTAAAGTAGAAATCCATTCCTCCAATAGCACTAAAGGCCTTTCCAACTTATAATGGAACTAAAAAACAACCTATAGGTATTTTAAGGATGTAGCCTCCTTAGTTGCAATACATTATATCTAGGATGAAGATGTCATGATGAATTTATTGATAATATCATTCAAAAGTAAGGTACTATATTGGTACCAGATCCTTCAATATGGTTGCATTAATTTATGGGTACAACATGCTGGTAGACTTGTGCAAGAATTTAATGAACAAGGAGATCCATTGTTAGGAACCTACTATTAAAAATAAACTCACTCACACAAAATACTAAAATTAAACAAAAATTCATGCAATAACACAATATCACAATGTGGAAAGTAAATGTAGAATTAAATGCTCTCACTATAAACATATTATTACAGGCCTCTTTGAGGGAGAAATTTCCTTCAATATTCATTAATTGATAAAAATATACATTTGTACATGGCTCCATGTCTTTTAAAGAAAATTTTCATGCAACCCTAACCTAAATCTCAAGAGTTGGCATACATGCAAAATGCCACTCGAGCTAGAATATTCTACAAAAAATCAGTTATATTCTTGATAACGGTTACATGAAATGACCCCACTTGTCTAGGCGTCTTACTTGCCACATGCCATTACAAATTGTTACAAGATAATATTATAAAGGAGGTCCCCACATTGGAAGTGTGTCATTACATAATCAAATGAGAATTACAAAAATAATAATGTTAGGATGGGGTCCTAACATGTCTTTCCCCTTCAAAAAGCTTTGTCCTTAAAGTTGTAGATGAGGAAAATGGTGCTAGAGCTATTGAAGAGACTTCAAGGTCATATATTTCAATTTTAGACCATACCACTTAAAAAGTACCTCAATAATGGCTCGGTTGCGAAGAGTGCATGTCCTACATTCCAATAATTGTTCTGGTTCTAGCAAGATAGAATATTATACATTCTTTTTTGAGAGGGCAGATTAAAGTTGTACTTGATTTTCCACAACCTTCTTGAGAGAGGATACATGAAAAATAGGGTGGATCTTGGATGTAGATGATAAGGCTACTTTTTAGGCCATGGCATCAATCTGCTATAAAACTTGATAGGGCCCATAGTCTTTGGCAGTGATTTTTTGGTACCTACAAAGTTGAAGATATGACTATTTGTATGGCTACAAGTGAAGGAAGACCATACCACCAACATCAAAGATATGCTCATAATGTTTTTGATCAAATTATTGGTGCATCTGATTCTAGGATGCTTCCAAATTCATCTTTAGTTGACAAAGGATGTTAGCATGTTGTATTAGTGTAGTGTTGACTGTATGGGCCTTGGAGATACCTGGAATGTAGGAGGAGGGCATGAATGGAGGTCATCCATAAACTATTTCAAAAGAGGTGCCCTTGGTTTTCATGTGATAGGAATTGTTATACCACCACTTAGCCAAGGGAAGCCACTTTGTCCATTGTGTAGGATGATCATAGGAAAAACAACAAAGATAGGTCTCCAAACATTTGTTGATAATATTAGTCTTGTCATTCATTTGTGGATGATAAGTTGAACTCATTTTGAGCTAAGTTCTCTACAACTTACAAAATTCTTGCCAAAAATTACTAGTGAAGATAGGGTCATGATCAGATACAATGGAGGCAAGCATGCTATGAAGGTGAAAGATAGAATCAAAGAAAAATTGGATAATTGTGGAGGTTGTAAGGATGGGAGATGGAGAAAAATGAGCATACTTAGAAAAATGATCCACTACCATGAAAATAATTGATTTACCTCCATACTTAGGTAACCCTTCAATAAATTCCATGGAAATATATGTCCAAACCTATTCGAGAATATGCAAGGGTTGTAGAGTTCCTAGAGAATGCATTGTTTTACCTTTCATCTATTGATAGGTGTCACATGCTACAAAAAAATTATGAATGTCCTTCATACCTTTATAAAAAAAAAGTACGCTTAATCCTTTCATATGTTTTAAGGAACCCAGAATGGCCTAAAGTGGATGAAGCATGCATTTCCTTCATGAGGAGTTCCCAAAGTGGGGGCGTGTGAGGTACAACAAGGAACTAGTGGTAGCATAAATCTTGTTAATCCCAAGTGTATATGGGATATGAGGTAGGCTATTTTTGAAGGGAGGAAACCAAATTTTGTAAGCTTAAATCCTTAAGAACCTCCTCACAAATATAATTTATCCACTGTGGAATGGGTGAATAAATGGCACATAACATAATATGAGCCTAAAATTGGTGAGAGAGGGCATCCACCATGATGTTCTCCTTACCCTTTTTATAAGTAATATCACAATCATAGCCCATGAGCTTAGAGATCCACTTTTGTTGTGTGGTATGGAAACCCATTGCTCCATGAAATATTTGAGACATTGAAGATATGTTTTAATGGAAAATTTATGTCCAATGAGATAAAGTTGCCAATGAGTGATTACATGCAAAATTACAAGCATTTCCTTAGCATAAGTTGATTTGCGTGGATTGTGAGGACGTCATGATGAAATTATCGATAATATCATTTAAAGGTAACGTACTATATTGGTACCAGACCGTTCAAGATGGTTGCATTATTTTATGGGCAGAACTTGCTGGTAGACTTGTGTAAGAATTTAATGAACAAAGAGATCCATTATTAGGAACCTATTATTAAAAATAAACTCACTCACAAAAAATATTAAAATTAAATAGAAATTCATGCAATAACACAATATCACAATGTGGAAAGTAATTATATAATTAAATGCACTCACAGTAACATATTCTTGTAGGCCTCTTTGAGGGGGAAATTTCCTTCAATATTTCATTATTTGATAAAAAGATACATTTGTACATGGCTCCATGTCTTTTAAAGAAACATTTCATGCAACCCTAACCTAAAGATCAAGAGTTGGCTAACATGCAAAATAACACTCGAGCTAGAATATTCTACCAACCATTAGTTATAATCTTGATAATCATTACATGAAATGGCCCCACTTGTTTAGGTGCCTTATGTTGGACATTTTGAGCTCATTTAATTGTCATTGATGTCAAGGTGAAAAGTTGTCATTGATGCCAAAGTGAACACATGAAGTTGTCATTAATACCATGGAGTACACCATCATTAACACTAGGAGCAATGTGAAGAGTTGAAGAAAAGTTATCAAAATATTATTCTATAAGGGTTTTTGTTTAGACATATTGATGGCAAAATTAAGGTTTTTATTAAAACCATGGTGGTAGAATAATTTTCATCAAATCAATGGAGTACAAATAAAGGTTTAAATTTTATCTCAAGGAAGGCTTTAATTTTTTTAAAGTCAATGGTTTATAAATATAATTTATAAAATTTAAATTCTTTTAGAATTTAAATAATTTATAAATTATAAAAGGTTTTAAAAAGCGCCAACGTCATCAAACTTAGTGGAGTGCCGACATCTATGGCAAAAGGTGGAACTCGTGTATAAATACCATGCCAAAGGACATTAAAACTTACCTTCATCGATTAATATTTCATGCGACCAAGAGAAAGAATAATTCATGCAAATCGTTGAGGAAGAAGACAAATTCGTGTCGTCTTTTGGTGCTAGGTAAAAGACAAAAAGGGAGGGCTCAAGGCCTCACTCCCATTGGATATGGTGGTCCATTGGCAATGTGCATTTCGTAAGAGTGTTGGCAGTGGAAGTGACCACGATCGATTCGCATGGAGGTTAGTTGGCATGTTCATCTTGCACACCAAGGGGAAATTCTTTTGGCACGCGCTCATTTTGAGCGCTAGGCTTGGAAGAAAGAGCACGAGGTGCTATTAGTGTTCCAAGTGTGTGTCTAGCGCACGCGATGGTCAAGCCTGCGTCTATAGCGCTCGAGGAGGCAACGATTGTGGGTTCTAATCCCATTAGTGGCAAAGGTTATTTTAATTAAAATTTTATTTGCCTAATGTTTTCTTAAGGTATCATTTGGAGTTATAAGGGTTTATGAAAGGTTGTTTGATTGATAATTGATTTATGTTATTTGGAGTTATAAGGGTTTATGAAATATTGTTTTATTGATAATTGATTTATGTTATTGGAGTTATAAGGAAAGTGGATTTGATTTTTGCCAAAGTTCTTTTTTCTATTAAATATGATTAAAGAGGTTGTGAGTTAATTTTGGTGGATGTTGAATTTATTTTAATGGGGATATTATAAGGTGTGATTGGATAAATATTTTATGTATGTTGACGGTTGTTTTGAAAGGTGGAGTGAAAATGTGTAATTGAGTTTTTGTATTAAATTGTGAGAAATATTTATCATCTAACCTCTTTAAGTTTGGCAATAGAAGTGTTTGTGGTTGTGTCAGATTTATGAGATTCCTTCATCATCAATAAAAATGTATGAGCACATTCTTCCATAGTTAAGTTGATTGATTGGTTTTCTAGAAAATAAGTTTGGAGTGAAAAGGACTTGATTAGGGTTTCCTATTGAGTGTGTTGAGTTAATGCTTCAAGGTTTTCTGGAATAAAGAATTTTTGTTAAAACCTTGTTTTATAAGCATTGTTGTTGAAGTCATTGGTTGAGTGAAGAACTTGAATTAGAGTTTGAGTATCATTGCTATGTGAATATTTTTTTATAAGAATTGTTGTTGAAGACATTGGTTGAGTGAAGAACTTGAATTAGGGTTTGAATATCATTGCTATGTGAAGGTTGTTTTATAAGCAATGTTGTCGAAGTGGGTTGTTGAGCAAAGATCTTGAACTAGGGTTTGCAAATATCATGAGTATCATTATTATGTGAGATTTATTATTGAGCATTATTGGAAATATTTTGAGTTGGTGTTTATATGCTTGGACTAGGGTTTGTGAGAAAGGGGTGTTCCATTGAGTGATTGGTTGAGTAGAGTTGGTTGAGCCTAGTCAAGTGGATATGTGAAGTGATTGTTCAAGTTCCATAAAACAAACTATTATATATTTTGAATTGAGTTGAGAAAGTGATTGAGCATTGAGTTGTATTTGAAGCATATTGAGTCTCTAACAATTCTCCTTATGTTTCTAAGAGAGTGATTGAAAGTGATTGAGCATTATGATCAGTATAGAACATATTGCATCTCTAACAATTCTCTTTATGTTTCTATGATATTGGACAAGTTCTGTGTGGACTTGTTGAGCATATTTGAGGTAAGTATTTGAGGAGACTTGTGGACTGATTTTGTGTGAGCTTTTGTGGAAGCTTACAATATAGATTTGGATAAGTTCTTGAGAGGACTTATTGAGCAAGATTGAGTGAATTATAGAGAGGACTTGTGGAGCAGATTGAGCAAGTTCTAGAGAGGACTTGTAGAGTAGATTTGAGCAAGTTCTAGAGAGGACTTGTAGAGCAAATTTGAGAAATTTCTAGAGAGGACTTGTAGAGCATATTTGAACAAGTTCTAGAGAGGACTTGTAGAGCATATTTGAGCAAGTTCTAGAGAGGACTTGTAGATAATACTTGAGAAATTTCTAGAGAGGACTTATGGATATATTAGTGTGAGCTTTTGTGGACACTTACAAGGCATATTTGAGAAAAGTCTTTGAGAAGACTTGATAGCAACGTTGATTGATTTGTTCAAACCGTGAGTTAAGGTTTGGGGTAGATCCAACAAAATTGAATCAAGTCTTGAGTTAAGGCTTGAGGACAGAGATCAAGGACAAATTTGTGCTAGACCGAAGGACTGTGTTTAGTGCAGATTTGAGAGTAGAGTTTGATGTAGATTTGAGGATAGGTTTGTGCCAGACTAGAGATAAAGATTGAGAATATTTGTGCTAGACCAAAGGACTGTGTTTAGTATATATTTGAGACAGAGCTTTGGAGGTGACAAAGAAGAGAGGACAATAGTCTCTAGTGGATAGAGATCCATTAGCCAGGGCAGTGAGGACAAGTCTTCTGAGTGGGGATAAGAGTCTTCAGTGGAGAGAGATCCACAAGCCAGTGTAGTGGAGGTAGTAATATTCTAAAGGATCACCAGCTAGAGTAGAGGAGAAGGAGTTATTTTATGGATAGATATCCATGAACTTGATTTATGGGATTGGTGTCTCCTTTGTATAGATGTCCATAAACATTGTAATAGGGAAAGGATTTCCAAAATATTGATTAAGAAAATTTTAGTAAAATATTTTCTCCGTTGAGTATCCCACATTAGGTGAACCACGTAATTTATGGTGTCTCTATTGTGTGTGGTTATTTTTGCATTTCTTTGATTACTGTTGTTGATACCTCTATCTATACATTGCATAATATTTATTTGGAAAGAAAATTAAAGAGTGGTATTATATTGTTCACCCCCCCTCTCAGAGCTTGTGTTCTTCACCTTACTTGTCGCATACCATTAAAAATAATTACAAGATAACATTATAAATAAGTTCCCCACGTTGGAAGTGGATCATTACTTAATCAAATGAGAATTACAAAATTAATAATTTTACGATGGGGTCCTAACATGTCCTTCCCCTTCAAAAAGCTTTATCCTCAAAGTTGTATATGAGGAAACTAGTGCTAGAGCTATTGAAGAGACTCCTAGGAAGAATCTTTCAATTGTAGACCATTCCATTGAAACAAAACCTCAATAATGGCTTGGTTGCAAATATTGCATGTCCTACATTCCAACAATTATTCTAGCTTGAGCAAGATAGAACCTTATTAGTTTATTTTCGAGAGGGTAGATTGAACTTGTAATTGATTTCCCATAATATTCTTGAGAATACATGAAAAATTGGGTGGAGCTTGGTGTATATGATAAGGCTAGTTTGTAGGCCATGGCACCAATCCACTATAAAATATGATAGGGCCCATAGTATTTGGCAACGATTTTCTAGTACCTAGGAAGCTGGAGGAATGACTATTTGTATGGCTACAAGTGAATGAAGACCATATCACCAAAATCAAATCTATGCTTAGAATGGTGTTGATCAACTTATTGGTGCATCTAATTCTAGTCTATTTCCAAATTCATATTTAGTTGAAAAAGGATGTTGGCATGTTATCTTAGTGTAGTGTTGACTGTATGCTTGGAGCTACCTGGAATGTAGGAGGAGGACATGAATGGAGGCCATATATAAACTACTTCAAAATAGGTGCCCTTGGTTATCATGTGATAGAAAGTGTTATATCACCACTCAACCAAGATAAACCACTTCACCCATCGTGCAATATGATCAGATAAAAAACTACAAAGGTAGGTCTCCAAACATTTGTTGACAATCTTAGTCTGGCCATTTTTTTGTGGATGATAAGTTGAACTCATTTTGAGATAAGTTCCCTACAACTTAAATATTTTTTGCTAAAATTACTAGTGAAGGTGGTTCATGATCAAACACAATGGAGGTAGGCATGCTATGAAGGTAAAAGATAGAATCAAGGAAAATTTGGATAACTCAGGAGGTTTTGTAAGGATGGAAGAAGAAAAAATGAGCATACTATGAAATACTATCCACTACCATGAAAATAATTGATTTACCTCCAAAATTAGGTAACCCTTCAATAAATTCCATGGAAATATATGTCCAAACATGTTCGATAATATGCAAGGGTTGTAGAGTTCCTAGATAATACATTGTTTTGCCTTTCATTTATTGATAGATGTCACATGCTACCACAAAATTATGAATTTCCTTCATACCTTTCCAAGAAAAAATACGCTTAATCCTTTCATATGTTTTAAGGAACCTAGAATAACCTGTAGTTGGTGAAGCATGAATTTCCTTCATGAGGAGTTCCCAAAGTAGGGACGTATGAGGTACAACAAGGTGCTAGTGGTAGCATAAATATTTTCCATCCAAAGTGTATATGGGATATGAGGTAGGCTCTGTTTGAAGGCAGACAACCAAATTTTGCAAGCTTAAATCCTTAAACACTTCCTCATGAATAGAATTTATCCATTTGGAATGGGTGAAGAAATGGCACATAATATACTATGAGCCTCAAATTGGTGAGAGAGGGCATCCACCATGATGTTTCCCTTGCCCTTTTTATAAGTAATATCATAATCATAGCCCATGAGCTTAGAGACCAACTTTTGTTGTTTGGGGATGGAAACCCATTGCTCTAAGAAATATTTGAGACTTTGAAGATATGTTTTAATCGGTAAATGATGCCTAATGAGATAAAGTTACCAATGAGTGACCACATGCAAAATTGCAAATATTTCCTTAGCATAAATTGATTTGACTAGATTGTGACTAGAGAGTACTTTATTAGTTAAAATCAAGGGGTGCCTTTCCTGCATCAACACCACATCAATACCATTGCCTAAAACATCATTTTCAATTTCAAAAAGCTTAGAAAAATCATGCATTGCTAATACCATAGTGGTTTTCATAGTGTTCTTCCATTCAAGGAAAGTCTATTCAATTGGAACGATCTAAGTAAAAGAATCATTTTTTAACATGGATGTTTAGAGAGGAACAATTTAACCATAATTGTGGATAAATTTGTGGTAATAACCTA
Organism: Wollemia nobilis; assembly: GCA_028583015.1. Classification (NCBI taxonomy): domain Eukaryota; kingdom Viridiplantae; phylum Streptophyta; class Pinopsida; order Araucariales; family Araucariaceae; genus Wollemia; species Wollemia nobilis. The sequence goes on from JAQPPZ010002582.1 coordinate 1,420,611, forward strand.
TAATACCCAAAAATCCATGAAGATATTTTATAGTATGAGGTTTTAGCCACTATTGAATTTTTTGAATGTTCCTAGGGTCAAATTTTGAAGAACATAAGCTTATACTAAGAGGGGGGGTGAACAGTATAAGACCTCTTTATACTTTTTCCATTATACTTCAAAACAGTAAAGCAATATACCCAAAGCAATATCAAAGCAATGCACAATATCATCCACAAAGTGACACCAATTTTAATGTGGTTCACCCAGAATGGTCAGGCTACGTCCACAAAACTTTTTCTCTAAAATTTATCTCAAAGTTCTTTGGGAATCCTTCCCAATTACAATGTTTATGAGCCTCGGCCCAAAGGAGATACCTTCCCTCAATAAAAATTTATGAGCCTTTGCTCAAAGGAGATACCTTCCCCTAATCATAATTTATGAGCCTTTGCTCAAAGGAGATACCTTCCCCTCTACTCTGGAAATGATCCCTCAGAAGATCAACTACTTCTACCTCTTGCCAGCATGTGGAACTCCTTTCCATCGAAGACCTCTTATCCTCAATGCTTAGCCTAAGAGACCTCTGCCTTCTATTATCATGTCCACAGTATCTCAGCAACCTGTACCAAACATTGTCAGTCAGTCTAGTACAAGCCTTCCTCTATCTGTCAGATCTGTCCAACTCTTGAACAAATAAATCCTCTACATACAAGCCTTCTCAAAGACTTTCCAAATCTGTCCTCAGGTTCTTCTCATAGAACCAGTGCATCTCTATCCTCAAGTTCTCTGATAGAACTATCAAACTCAGCTCACAAGTCCTCTGCTAGGACCTGTCCAAATCTACTCACAAGTCCCCACCGGAACCTGTCCAAAACTACTCACAAGTCCCCATCGAAACCTGTCCAAAATTGCTCACAAGTCCCCACCGGAACCTATCCAAAACTGCTCACAAGTCCCCACCGAAACCTGTCCAAAAACTTCTCACAAGTCCCCACCGAAACCTATCCAAAAACTCAACAAGCTCACCAAGAAAAACTTTCTTAGTAGTAAATCACAAAGTGAATTGTTAGAGACCCAATGTGATTTGTCAAACACATAGAAGCATAAAGAGAATTGTTAGGGACTCAATATGTTCTATACTCAACTCCCAATATCAAAACTCAACTCAATCTCAATCTCAAATATGAAAACTCAACTCAATATCTGAAATGGATAGGATAGAATGTTTTCTTTCAAGAACGTGAAACCCCAACAATTGCCAACTATGCAAAGAATCACATAACAATGATACTCATGTTCTTTTCACCATCAATTAGGGCTTCAACAACAATGCTCATCAACAAAATTTCAATCAACACCATTCAACTCAAAACACAACCTTGAAGCATTTTAGAATCAACATCAGAAAAGGAAACAAGTAGAACTCCTTTTCTCTCCAACATTGTTTGAACAAAAAACATCCACCAACTCAAATCACAATATCACAAAACAATTTTTCAATTCATCAACAAGGAAGTAAGCCCAACACTTTAACAAAGTAAAGAATAGCTTGATTATAACCAATTTAATGAAAGCTAATGTCACTCTCAAAGCTGCCCACTTAAGGTTTCACAACTTCACACAAGAAGCAATTCTAACCTTAAAACATCATGCTTTCATTTCCATAAATAACCAAAAACACTCTCAACATTACAAGAAATATTTATCCCTTATACACCTTATTTCTCCTTTATAGTCTTATCAACAATAAACATTATCTCTCATAAGAATGCAATAAGATAATGCAAACAACACTTTCAAAAGAATCTTTTATCAAAATAAAACAAGCTTCAAACTCCTTATAACTCCTAAGCTGTTTTTCCCTCTAATAAACTTCCTCCATCCGCAAAAACACTTTAGAAAAAATTAATTTCAAAAATACCTTAGCCAACATCAAAAATCGTGCTATGGAGAAATTGCGCATGAAATCTAACACCACCCGCTGCGTCCACTTCAACGAAGAAAAACCCTTTCGCGTTATTCGAATGCGGAACCTCCTGTTCGAGTAGCGTGACAATAGCCTAGCCGCTATCGGTGTGCCAAAGGTGTCCGGTGAGGTTTGAACCTCACTCTGTTTTCCTTGTACCTTCTACACAGGGATAAAATGAAACCACAGTCCCTTCCTTTCCTCTGTCGCAACACGACGACAATAAACTTTACGGTGGATTCGAAAAATGATGAGTGTAGACAAACGAACAACAGATCCACGAAAATCAATGAAGACACAGTAAAATTTTTAGCGAGCAACTCCTTTCAAAATTCGGATGGGATAATCTTTGACCTTCATTGTGGGAGATTTATATGCATATTTCCCATAAACTCTTGACATCGGCGAGGAGAAGTTTAACACGTCGGAGAAGGAGTTTAACACGTCGACGGAGGTCTTGGCTAGCGCCCACAATCTTAGAACATAGCACCATCAAAGTTAAGACATTTGCACCATGGGTTAGGAGAACCCAATGCAAAAAATAAATTAATATTTATTTAAAAATAATTAAAAGGAACCTTAACAAGGTTTTTAATTATTTAAATAAATACTTCCTCCTGGACCCAAATGCATTAAACTAATGCATCCACCTGTAATCTTTAAACCTGCCAACTTGGGGTTTACAAAAGACCTTTGAAACTGTCATGTCGTAAACTTCATCAAAAAAAGTTGTTTGACATCAAATCGAATTCCTTCAAGAGCTTCTTGACATCAATGACAACTTATACACTTGAGCAAAAGCAATGTACCCAAAGTACCCAAAATTGCCAACAAATTTAACTCCATCTTTGGTGACAATGTGTCCCAAATACTCCACTTCTATTAACCCAAAAAAACACTTGGACTTCTTAGCATAAATTTTATGTTGTGCCAAAAGTTGTAAAGTCTGATCCGCATGGGAGAGGAAGTCCTCCCAAGAGCAACTATAAACCAAAAATATCATCAAAGAAAACTAGAATGAATTTATGAAGGAATGGGTGAAAAATGTTGTTCATGAGGATTTGAAATATGGAAGGTGCATTGGTCAAGCCAAATGGTATCACTAAGAAGTCATAGTGATCCTCATGAGTATGAAATATGGTTTTGGGAATATATTCATCCTTGAGCCTAATATGATGATACCTAGAGCAAAGATCTAATTTGGAGAAAAACATAGTCCCATGTAGCTCATCTAGTAATTCATCCACCATATGAATAGAAAAATTATGCTTAATGGTGAGCTTATTGAGCTCACAAAAATTGATACGTAAATGCCAAGAACCATATTTATTTCACACCAATAAGACATGAGAAGAGTAAGGACTGTTACTCAACTGAATGACTCCAGATTTTAATAATTCCTATACTAACTTCTCTAACTTTGACTTAAGGGCATGAGGATATCTATATAACCTGATATTAGGTGGTACACTACCAAGTTCTATTGGAATGACGTGGTCATGGGAGAATGTGGTGGCAAGTTTGATGGTTTGGAAAAAACTACATTGTGCTTCGTCAAAAAAAGTTGCAAATCTTTGAGAATCTAGTCCACCTCTAAAGTAGGTGGTTGGAGTTCAAATATCTAGGTGATGACCCCATGAGAATATATTTTCAACAACTTCTCCATATGGTTTAAGCTAATAATATAAGGAGGCTTTTTTGTTAACCCCAAAGAATGTAATATCTTTTGTTTAGTGAAAACTATATCCATAGCTTAGAAAAATTCCATGAGATGGTCCCCAATATACCTAACCACTAAGATCCCAACACAAAATCACAGACCCCTAATTATACAACAAACATAATGGTTTTGATCTCATTATACCCTATTTTCACTTTAACATTGTGATATTTACCTTTGCAAGGCAAAGTACCTCCATCGGCCACCTTAACCTCAAAGGAATTATATATGTGTAGGTAACAATTGGCCTGATTGCAATTCAAGGATCAATAAAGTTGTGTAGTACAAGAATCGATAAGGATTATAAAATGTTGATCTTTCAAAAAACCCACAACTTTCATTGTTTGTGAAGTAGTAATCTCAATAAGAGAATGGACATAAAATTTTTCCTATGGTTCTTCATGTATTTCTTCCTCATTTTGGAATGGTTCCTTGTAAAAACTATCCTCGTACAACCATTGTTAGTAAATTAATTAATGAGTAATATTTACATTTTTGAGAATGTAATATTGCTAATGGTAGTTGTGTTTGTAGGACCAAGTGGTTTCCTTTGAACGATAAAAGAAGGTTGATGGAAAAGGTAAGAGTGAAGTGATGATTCGGCTTGTGAGTACATAGAAGCTCATGTAATTGCATGTCATATAGGTGCATCATGAGTGTTTTGTGTTGTGCATGTGCTTTGACTTAAATGAGTGGTTGATATTGAGGTGAAATAAAGCATACATGTGTTTTTGGGTGGCAATTAAAATGCTATGGACATGGGAGCCACTCTTTACAAAATTATGTTATAAATTAAAATATTCACATGTTTATTATTTTATGAAATAGAAATTAAAGAAATAGATCATTTTAATGGATATAGAATAAAAGATTTTAAATATTATAAAAGGGTAACTTTAAGATTCATTTATGATCTTAGAGTGTGTGCATATGGTTATAGAGTAATATAAAATAAAATAAATGGAATTCAGGTGCTTTTATCATGATGGCTGGGAGTGTGCAATATAGGGTAAATTTAATTTTACTCCTAGTTGACTTAATGCATGTAATCTGAGAAGGTAAAATATTTGAGTTTTTGAAGTGGTGGAGCATGGAAGAAATGATATATGTATTGCATGTTGGGGATGAAGAATGAAACATATTTGGTTTTTATTTTCTGCGTAATTTTCCTCTATACTGGAGCAGGTAGAAAAGAGTGGAGGAAAAGTGTGTTTACAATAACAAATACGGAGTTCGGTTCAGATCAAGAGAACTTGCAGGATGGAGCATTTTATTTCTTTAGTTATGATTTATTTTTCAAAGAATAAATTGATTCTATTTCATTCTCGAAAATATTGGTTTACTTGTTGAATGAATGAGATTGTATTCTTGCTTGTTGTCTAAGTAAAATAAAAACTAAAACATATTTATATGTATGGTTGGAAATTTTATTCTTACCTGTTGTTTGAGTAAAATAAAAATTTAAACATATTTATATGTATGGCATGAAGGGCATGTTTTTTAGGAAAAATAAAACTATGTGCACTACCTATCGATGATGCTCTTATCTGGAAATATGTGGATACATGAGTGAGCAGCAGTGTGCATGTTGACTTGCATGAGAACTTAAAATATATTGTGTTGTTAAGAAGTAAAACAAATTTTAGAGAGCACTGGAATATTTTTGGATGGATATGAATGAGTGCAATGTAAAGTAATATAGTTAAATGCATTTAGCTTTGCATTCATTCCATAAAGTCGTATCTTATCATTGCACTATCAAATACTGGAACAGATAAATTTGATACTCAAATGAGCTAGAGAAGCACAAGAAGACAATAAGATGATTTTGATACCGAGTTGAAGTGTCACTTAGGTGGTGAAAACATCAGCATAATGTCACTACTTACTCTCTTTCTAGATAGGTGCAGTGGAGAAAAGCTCTGTAACATGGACTCTAGATGTCTTTGGTCCCAAAATACCTTTAATAGTTTTGTGTTCTATGTTAGTTAACCTAGAGTATGAAATTATATTGAGTTCATAGAGTGAACAAGAAAAACCTGTTATAATAAGATCTCTTTGATTAAATTTGAATATAGTATTGGGTTACAAAAAATGAATTATCTCCATCTTATTCGATGCATTCTGATAGTTTTGTATTCAATGGTATTGGTGATAGATGTCTTATTTTCTAAAATTTCTTTCAAGAAATAAGAAATCATAATGAAGAATAAAGGAAGAGGGTTTGATTTATTTATTGTGTTAGTTAAATTTATTTATGGTTCAATTTGTTTATTGAATAATGTATTGCGTTAAGTTAAACATCTATATGTAATAAACTGTTGGGAATGGTAGCAACTCATTGTAGTTGAAGAGTTCAATATTCTTAAAATTTCTTTAAATAAAGAAAAATAATTATAAACATTAAACAAGAGGACTTATAATAGTGAAGGAGAGAACTTGTGGATACTTAAATATTTAATTGAAAATCATGTTTTTCATTGCACCTTGGTTTTGGGGATAGAAAGAACACTTTTAGATATCAATGAGAAAATTACAACTAAAACTCTCTATTGAAGATTAGTTGGTTGTATTAAATTTAAAGTATGTATATAATCTTTTGTGAATTGAGGATATGTCTAGAAAAATTATCTGAGAGCTCTATTATTCTGTTGCGATGAAAATTAATTGGGTTTCTTTAACTACGTCAAGACCTTAGTAAAGCATTTGAAAACCTATGGAAAAACTATCACAATCAGATAGAAACCTTTTGTTAGAATATATTTCAATATTTCTTTCATTAGTTAATTCAATCCTAACGATCTTATATTGTTAGAATTGATTAATTTAGGCTAGTTGTTATTTTGTTACAACTGTGCCTATATTGTTCTCAGGTGGTTCCACAACCTCCGGACTCATCTTGGCCCTAATGTATTAATTATACTTCATCAAATAATTGAATTGTTGTTCCGCTTCTCACATGGTATCAGAGCATGACCTCTGCCACTCTCATTTCTCTCGAAGTGATCTCGTAGTAGCGGAGCTCTAGATGAGCGGAGATTTTTAAATCTCAATTGGAAATAATAATTTTTTTTTTAATCGAGTTAGACAAATTTTTTTAAATCAAGTTTGATTGGATTTCTCGAAAAATTAGTTTTTAGATTGGAAGAAGTGATCGACGAACAACTAAAGGAGCGATCAACCATATGGTCGACATAGCAAAGGAGCATCGACCATATAGTCAAAATAACAAAGGAGCAATCAACCATACGGTCTAAAGGGGCTAAGCGTGGTGACCAACACATCGTGGGAGGAAACACCGAGGCTTACCCATGACCCTCTCGGGAGAGAGCCTCTCCCCAAGAGGCTATACTCCTTTGTGGAGTAAAGGTTCTTTTAAAACCTTATACACCTCACTATCCCATAAATGTAGGATAAACCTTTTATCTGCCTCGATATTGAAGAAATCAACTGTGTCTGTCACCTGTAATTCTTTGCATCACCGACATCAAAACTGTGACACAGTTGAGGAGAAAACGATCTGAAAGGATCCTTGCAAATTGATTTTTGTGGTAGTTTTGGTTGTCTATGAGCTAGCCACCTCGTCGCCACCCACATGCTGCCCGTGCTCCACCTGAGCAACGTCGCTCGTGCTCTGCCCGAGTGGTGGCTGAGGAGGGAGCACCGTCGCGAATGCCTTTTGGCTCATGGAGGCTCTTGAAATAAGAGCAGAGCCTAATCTATTACAGATCAGCCCACTGGATCACCTGGCGGTGAGTCGAGTGGTTAAGGCTCCGGGAGCCTAAGGTTGCGGGTTCGAATCCCGTCGACCCCCCCAAAGCAAAGGTAAAACATTTTTTTTTAAGTTATTTTTTAATATTTGTTTTCTAAAGTTAAAAATTAATATTTTATATTATTTCTTTTATAGTTTAAAATTATTTTTTTTAATAAGATAATTTTTACTATATGGGATAATAATATATATATATTTTTAACTTTAGATATAAAAAAAATGTTTAAAAATCATTTATAAGAAGAAGTTTAAAATGGGGGGTATTTTTTGTTTTTTCGAAAAATCAAGGGGGGAAAGAGAGTAATTTTTTGAGAAAAAGCAAATTTTGGCATTATTGTAAAGGTGCATTTTTGGCTGCGCTCGACACCTAGTGGTTTATTTCTATGGGCACTTTTATGTTGTATGTTGCATTTTTACTTGCTTTGCACTACATCATTAAAAGTTAAAATAAAATTCACTCCCTAAGTCCCCAAAATAATTAAAACCCATCCGTGCAATTTATTGCACTGCAATGTTTGGTATTTGTGATACCTCTGGCCAGCACTTACAGGTAAAGTTGTCGTGATTGTGCTACTATATCTGCCGCCTAATATAGCTACCAAAAATGATGTCTAAGCTTGTTCTCTATTAATCTTCGGGGAGAGATAATTTTACCATTTTGCTATTTTTTTACTCCATCCACTACCCCAATCACTCTCATGTTTAGGCTTAAATCCAGACGAAATTTTGGATATCCAAAGTGTATAGGGGAAGTTACACCCCATGCATGTGGATTGAATGCTTTCTAAGGTTGGTGCCATCAATGAGGTGATTCCCTTTTAGTATTGCCTAAGTACCACATATCATATAATCATTAAAATTACCTATAGTATCCCTCACATAAGGGCGGGTAATTTTTTTGGTTTTTCAAAATACCTATATTCTCCCTCATGTAAGGGTGGGTATTTTGTATGGTATAACGACCTGTAATTAAGGTATATCGAATGGGGGACCATTTGGTGTTATAAGGAATCTTCACAATGTTTGCAAAACTAATGATTGATGCTCATCAGTTGTTGAAAGGTCCAAACTATACACCATGTAAAAACAAAATGAAGGCTATCCTAGAGATGGATGACCTTTGGGATGTTGTGTCTGTAACAACAAAAATACCTTCATCTACAGCTGGAGCCACAACTCTCACTGCTGGTCAGAAAGACTTTGATAAGATAGATAACAAAGAAAAAGTGATCATTTTGCTTGCTATTTTTGATGAAGTTCAACCTCATATTGTTGATTTTCAAAATAGAAAAGTGGCATGGGATGCCCTTAAAACTATATATGAAGGAAATAATGATTCCACCATTCTATTTCTTCAGTCTCAATTACACAGTCTAAGCATGAAACAGGGAGAGACAGTTGAAAACTTTCTTTACAGAGTGTTTGAGTTGAAAGGAAAATTGAATTCCTTGGCAGCACCAGTTGATGATAAGCTCCTTACCTCAGTGGTAATGAGAGCTCTACCAGATTATTTTAGAGTGTTGATCACCTCACTTCATGTATCACAGAGACAAGTTACCTTTGTTGATTTGGTAAATTTACTTCAAGAAGAGGAGGCACGCCAACTACAATGAGATGATTCTTCTAACATTGCCCTATACACCAACAGGAAGGACCAGAACAAGAAGGGTAATTTTTAGAAGGGAGGAAGTTCTCAAAAGGATTCAAAAGGGAAACAAACTCAACAAAAAATAGATATTGCAAGATCTGTGACAAAGAAGGTCATGATATAAATAGATGTTGGCATAATAATAAACAATCAAAACATAAAGTCTAGAATAAACCACAAAAGAACAAACAACAACAACTGAATGTTGTTGTTGAGGAATCTAACATGGATTTTGAGAGAGCACACAAAGTGCTAATGACTACAATAGTATCCAAGCAGACGGATCCTATTTGGTATGTCAATTCTCGAGCCAGTAAGCACATGATTGGTGATAAATCATTGTTTGAGTCTTTTGAGGCCAAAGAGGGCAAACCTATCACTATTATCGATGATAAAAACCTACAAGGTTTAGGGAGAAGGTATAGTTTATGTTACTCTTCCTTATGGAAAGTTCCATATTGAGAAGGTTCTCTATGTTCCAGTATTGGTGAACAACTTGTTGTCAGTCACATAAATTTTGGACAAGGATATGGTTGTAAAATTTAGGGTTGAGTGGGAAAAGAAGTGTTTTTCTATTACCAGGAGAGGTAGGAACATTGCAACCGCTTCATATAAGCATGGCTTATTTTCCCTAGATACTATCTCTACTCCAGATGTGGCCATCACTGTCTCTACAAAGGAGGCAACTTCCCTATGGCACAAGATATATGGACATATGATTTCAGGTTACTTACTTGAGTTAAGTAAGTATGAGATGGTAAAGGGTCTACCTTCCCTTTCTACCACATTGCCAGTTTGCTTTGACTGCTTGGCAGGAAAGTAGCATAGAGTACCATTCGAAAGGAGATCTACAAGAGCAAAGAAACCTCTAGAGTTGGTTCACACCAATCTGTGTGGTCCTTTGACACCCAAAATTTGTGGGGGTAAAAGGTATTTTCAGTTATTCGTGGATGATTACTAATGAAATATGTGGGTATTATTTCTTCAACTAAAATTTGAAGCATTTGGCTTCTTTCAGCAATTCAAGAAATCTGTTCAAAAGGAGTCATGGACTTCTATAAAGACCCTCTACTCATATCTAGGAGGGGAGTTCACCTCTAAATAATTTTTTACATTCTTGATTGAAAATGGGATCACACGACAGCTGACTACTGCTTATACTCCTCAACAAAATGGAGTTGCTAAAAGGAGGAACCGTTCCATCATGGAAATGGTTTGTTGTATGCTCACAGGAGCTAGAATTGGGCAACAATATTGGGCAGAAACTGTCACCATAGTAGTATATATGTTGAATAGGGCACCCACTAAGGCCCTACAAGGAATGACTCCAAAGGAAGCATGGAGTGGCAGACAATCCTCCATATCTCATCTATGCATTTTTGGTTGTAAAGCATTCATGCACATACCAAAATAAAAGAGAAATAAGCTAGATGAGAAAACATTGAAGTGCATTATTCTTGGGTATGATGATCACTCTAAGGGTTATCAATTGATTGATCTATTAACCAAGAAGATTCACATAAGTAGAGATGTAGTTTTTGATGAGGCTTTCACATCAAAAAACACATCAAATTTATACCTAGACCTTGTGGAAACTAAGGTTGATAAGTCTCCTTCATCCAAGGTTGGAGTTCCTTCTTCATCTTCTTCATCACCATAGGAGAAGAATACAAAGTGGTATACAAGTACAATTAGAGACTCTAAGCTATCCACTCCATCAGATTTGACATTGGATAGGCCTCATAATCGCAACATGGATCGACAGGAGAAAGCTGCAACATAGATTACTGGGGTTGATGATTGGTGTCAATATTTTGAGGAACTTTCTATAGATCCAATGAGAGATACAAAATATATGGATATTGATGATGACAGGGTGTTTATGTCCTCAATATACGAACTTGAACCTGCATTAGTGCAATATGCCCTTGGTGAGCCTTAGTGGAAGGTTACTATGGATGCAGAGTACAAGTCTCTGATGAAAAATAAAACTTGGAAGCTTGTGGATCTACCATACGAAAAGAAGCCCATAGGCTGCAAATGGGTGTACAAAATCAAGTACAAGGAATATGGAACAATATATAAGCATAAGGCCTGACTTTTTTTAAAGGGCTATGCTCAAAGAGAAGGTATTGACTACGAGGAAACTTTTGCACCTACTACTCGGATGACAACCATTCGAGTTATTTGTGCTATGGCAGCATAGTATGGGTGGAAAGCGCACCAAATGGATGTCAAGAGTGCCTTTCTAAATGGTGATATCCAAGAGGAATTTTATATGACTCAACTAGAAATATTTGAATTGGAAGGCCAACAGCAAAAAATTTGCAAATTGGTAAAATCCTTATATGGTTTGAAATAGACCCCTCGGGCTTGGTATATAAAAATAGATAATCACCTATTGTAGCATGGATTCAAGAGATGTCCGTCTGATGCAAACCTCTATTTCAAGAAGAAAGGCTCTAAAATAGTGTTTCTTGTACTCTATGTTGATGATCTGCTCATAACATGGAGTTCAAAAACAATGATCTCTACTGCCAAACAGGATTTGAGCAAATATTTTGAAATGACAGATCTCAGACTTCTCCATTACTGTTTTGGTCTGGAAGTGAACCAGAAGGATCACTACATCAAAGTGTCCTAGAAAAAATATGCCAAGACACTAGTAGAAAAATATCGCATGACTTACTACAAGCACTGAATCCAGCTTCATTTGAGACGAAGTACCAAAGCCACTTCATTTGAGACAAAGTACCAAAGCACTGAATCCAGCTTCAGTACATCTCCACCAATTCTCAAGTTGCAAATATATTCACTAAGGCACTTGCACGTGTCAAATTTGAATTGTTTCGCAGCTCTCTATGTATTTCAAAATAATGGGGGGATGATAGTATAGCTAGTAGTTATATGTTTTCTAAAATATTGTAATATGGGGGGATGTTAGAATATATTTCAATATTTCTTTCATTAGTTAATTCAATCCTAACGATCTTATATTTTTAGAATTGATTAATTTAGTCTAGTTTTTATTTTGTTACAACTGCGCCTATATTGGTCTCGGGTGGTTCCACAACCTCTAGACTAATCCTGGCCCTAATGTATTATTTATACTTCATCAAATAATTGAATTGTTGTTCTGCTTCTCACACCTTTGGCTTTGAATTTATTTTTGAGAGGGTTTATTCTGCTATTTTAAGAAGAATTATTATTATTTAATTGAAGTGATACTTATGATTATATCTTTCATAACGGAAAAGTAGATTACATGTAGATTAATGGCTAGTTATGGCCAAACGTAGTGAAGAATATGAATATAATAATTTAATATTTTAATTTAGATGTGCTTTTGATCATGTGGTACCTTGAGTGAGTATTTGAAAAATAATATCTTCTTTTAAGTTATTTAAGTGTTTAATGTGGAGTATAGCAATGAAGAGATAAATAAAAACAAAATAAAAGCATATTATTCCAAATGTATTTGTTAAGGATATTTGAATAAGTTATCTTTCAATATTATAAGAATAGGACTTTCTTATATTTGTGATTTTGTGAACCATTATGGGTAGAGTAATGTTACTTTAGCTTTAAAACTAAGTGAAACCCAATGAAGGAACTAGACAGTTTTGGACTTAGATAATTACCCTATCTTAAGGAGCTATGTCTAATATTTAGACAATATTTTGGAAACTAAGTCGAGTGAGAATTGTTACACTCAAATATGGACAACCAAATGGGTTGTTAGTTGGGAATATTCATTTAGTAGACTGTTACAAAACCTATCCTTAGGGGAGGATTACCTTAAAACATTTTTTAAACTCTCTAATAGATACCATGATGAGGAATGGTTGATGTATTCCTCATGAATAAAATAAAACACGTACACCAAAAAATGTTGAGATGCGGATAAGCATGCAACATGACTCGAGAGCAACCATAGGCTAATGGGATAGATCAGAACAAGTTATCTAGTGAAAACTTGTAACAAGGGTTGGTATGGGATGCTTCCTCTAGGTCATTACATGACAGTACGATGATATGTCCTATGTATCATTTGATTAGAAGTGGACTAGCAAGACCATGCAACTAGTCCAACCATGACATCTGGTATGGGATAAATTATCATGAGTCATAATGGGCATTTGGGACTAAGCTCAGTGTTAGGGTAATGACATGGCTCTAGCTAACTCCAGGAAGAGGAAAATTATCTAGACACTAGACATATGTATGCTAACCCCATTGCATGTTAAAATAGAACAAGTTGACCAGTTAAGTTGAGGATCAACATGTAAAGGGGTGAGGAGAGTATGCGTCCACCCTCTAGGTGTTATTGGTCCTAGAGGATAATCCCAGTCATGGATCGATCCTCATGTTGTAATAAGAGGAAGTTAAATGAGACAATTCAATTCCACAAAATGGCACCTTTCATGAGATTTGGCCAATCTTGTCCACTTGGGAGACTATCTAAAATAGTATTAAAAGCAAATTTGTTTTGGGTGAACATTAAACTAGGTAACTAAAATCTTAAATAGGTAAACAACTTTATTAAAGGAAAAGAAAAATCTTATGAAATTGTAGAGCATAAATGAATGGTACAACTAAGTGAGAAGATTTGGGTTGTTACATGTGGTATTAGGGCAGAAGAAATCCTTAACATGCAAGACTCTGAATAAATATTTGTTTAGAAAAATTTAAATCAATAAATTAAATTGCTTCTTTTCTCTACATGTCGGATGGTGCACATGCTATAACAACCCAAGTTTTCTCACTTAGTTGCACCATTAATTTTTGCTCTACAATTTCATAGGATTTTTTTTCCTTTCATAAAGTTTTTGCCCTATAGTTAAGTTCTTAGTTACCTAGTTTAATTTTCACCCAAGACAAATTTATTTTTATGTACAAGGTATATCAAACCACTTTTAGGAATCAATATTGTTGCAAACAGCCTCCCAAGTGGACAAGATTGCCTAAATATTTTGAAAGGTGCCATTTTATGAAATTGACTTGTCTCATTTAACTTCATCTTATTCTGGCATGAGGATCGATCCATCGCTAGGGTTATCCTCTATGGCCCATTACACCTAGATGGTGGATGCATACTATCTCCATCCCTTAAAATGTTGATCTTCAACTTAACCATTTGAATTGTTCTATTTTAATATGCAAGGGTGTTAGCGTACATATGCCTAGTGTCTAGTTGATTATCCTCTTCCTGGAGTGAGCTAGAGCCATGTCATGACCCTAACACTGAGATTTGTCTCAAATGTCCATTATGACTCATGATAATTTATCCCATACCAAATGTTGTGGCTGGACTAGTTGCATGGTCATTCTAGTCCACTTCTAGTCAAATGATACATAGGACTTAGCATCATACTCTCAGGAAATGACCTAGAGGGAGCATCCCATATCACCCATTATTACAAATTTTGACTATATCACTTGTTCAGATCCACCCTATTAGACTACAGTCACTCTTGAGTCATTTTGCATACATACCTGCATATTAACATCATTGGGTGTCCATATTTTGTTTCCTTCATGAGGAATACATTAACCATTCCTCATCATGGTATCGATTATAGAGTTTAAAAGAGGTCTTAAGGTAATCCTCCCCTAAGGATAAGGTTTCTAACAGTCTAAAAAATGAGTCTTCCCAACTAAATACCCATTTTGTTGTCCATATTTGAGTGTAAAAATTCTCACTCAACTTGGCTACAGAACAATTATCTAAATCTAAGACAACTCCTTAAGATAGGGTAATTATATAAGTCCAAAATTGTCTAGTTACTTCATTGGGTTTCACTTAGTTTTAAAGCTAAAGTAACATTGCCCTACCCATAATGGTTCACAAAATTACAAATTTAAGAAATTCCTATTTTTATAATATTAAAAGATAACTTATTTAGATATCCATAACAAATACATTTGGAATAATAAGCTTTTTTTTTAAATTGCTTCTTCATTGCTATACTTCACATTAAAATATTCTCTTCCAAATACTCACTCAAGGAACGACATGAGAAAAATAATATCTAAAGAAAAATATTAAATTATTATATGCATATTCTTCACTATGTTTTGCCATTACCAACCATTAATCTGCAGGTATTCTATTTTTATGTTATGAAAGATATAATCATAAAGATCACTTCAATTAAATTATAGTCATTCTTCTTAAATCAACAGAACAAGTCCTCTCAATAAAATTTTGGAAACCAAAGGTTTCTATCTAATTGTGATAGTTGTTCTATAGGTTTTTGAATGCCTTACTAAGTTCTTGGTATAGTTAAAGAAACCCAATTAATTTTCATACCAATAGGATAATGGAGCTCTCAAATAATTTTATCAAAAATCTCCTCAATTCACAAAAGATTATATACATAAATTCTCAATTTAATACAACTGACTACCCTTTAGTGAAAAATTTTAGTTGTAGTTTGCTCATGGATATCTAAAAGTGTTCTTTATATCCCAAAAACCAATGTGCAATGAAAAACATGAATTTCAATTAAATGTTTAAGTATCCACTAGTTCTCTCCTTCACTATTAGAAGTTCATTGCTTTAAGGTTTATAATTATTTTTCTTTATTTAAGGAAATTCTAAGAATATTTAACTCTTCAACTACAACGAGTTGATACCATTCTTGACAATTTATTACATACATATGTTTAACTTAATGCAATACATTACTCAATAAAAAATTGCACCATAAGTAAATTCAGCTAACATAATAAATAAATCAAACCCTCTTCCTTAATTCTTCATTACAATTTCTTCTTTCTCGAAAGGAATTTTAGGCAATAAAACATCTATCACCAGTACCATTGAATATAGAACTACTAGAATGCATCGAATAATATGGAGATAATTCATTTTTTGCAACCCAATACTATCTTCAAATTTACTCAAAGGATACTTATTCTAATTGGTTTTTCTTGTTCACACTATTGGCTCAATATAATTTCATACTACAGGTTAACTAACATAGAACACAAAACTAGAAAAATTGCTCTGTAGGGATGACAACAATTTTTGGAGGAGGTCTGAACAATTGGAGGAATGTTATGATGGTGTCGGGCCCATCATAGAGCATGCATGCTAGCGACGTTTTTTCACCTAAAAATAATTGGAAGGAACAAGATTTCCCATTGCATAACAGGAATCACTTGTTAAATAACAATGGATGTTTGGAATGATGTGAATCCAGGATGGTTCTATTGGTTAAACCAGACTCTATGGTGAAATATGTGGAGTATTTAACCAAACATGCACTTATTGTAAAATTTATGGGCATCTAAATTTCTCTTCCCTTTATGGAGGCTTGGGTTAGGAAGACTGCAAACCCTAAAGGTGACGTGTGGAGGTGATACTAAGTGCGAACAACTATTTTATGGTGATTTTATCTTATCTTATGGATCATAAAAAATCATTTTAAGGGGTTCCATATTTTTGTAACCAAGCATGACTCTTTCTTTAACCTTGGCATGTGGGTTTCAACCCATCAGAGGAGCGGTCATCACGAGTTCTTGTGTTGGTTTGACTTCCATGGCTCCTATTGGAATTCTAGAGAAATGAAATATTGCATATGACTGACCTTATTCTTGGGAAGATGATTGGACCATCACAATAGACAATGGATAAAAAGGTAATCTCTGTTGCCCGTATCTATGTTGAAATTGATTTAAACAATCCTATTCTAGATTCTATTGAAATACAATTTGGATCGACTATATGGGTTCAACAACTTGACTATGAAGCTCTTTAATTTCATTACTAGATCTGCCATGAATATGACCACCTGCAAAGAAAATACCCTAATTTTGGCATGCATGTGGCTTCAAATTCTAGGATCTCTTGGTCTGCACAAAATTTGGATGAAGGAAAAGCATCAATAAACGAAGGGGATTGGGATAAGGAAGGCTTTTTTTTGGTAAAACCTCAAAATAGAGGAAGAAAGGTAAAAAGAGACCTTAAGGATAGCTAGCCAGATGCTCTGCTCAACCATTTTAAAATACTAGATGATGTTGATCAGTGCAAAGAGATACCTAAAATGTTGCTACCTGATGCAGATATAAAAATATTGAATCATATGTCTCTTCTTGAGGTGGAACCTAAGGAATCAAATCTAAGGGGTTTAAATGAAGAACAAAGGGCTTTGGTTCTAATTATAGGTGATTTGGTTGGATCTAGCCCTGGAAGGGAAACTATTTTAGAAAGTGGCACAAATTTTGTTATGCCCTCTCCTACTCAGGCACTGATGTAGTTATCCTTGGACTACAAACTCCTACGGTGTTGGGATTGCAGCAGAAAAAAATTAAAAAAGGTTCTTTGGATAAGCATATGAAAGTGGATCGAAATAAATATGAGGAAAAAATAAAGTTAATGGGGGAGACTTTGGTGGAGTTATGCTTGGTGAGAACAATAGACTCCCATTTTTTTAACCCCCAAAAATTATTATTCTGTCATAGAATGTAAGGGGGTTGAACAACATACCCAGACAAAAAGTTGTTCATGATTTGGTTCGTGTTCATTATCAGAATGTGGTGTTTATTCAAAAGACTAAATTAGCTACTGATAGTATGTTCAATATTTCTCCCAATTTTTGGAGAAGGGATCAATGCTAGTGTATTATTGCATGTGGATATGTTTGTGGTATTTCTTGTTTATGGGATCCAGTTAAGATGTCTCCTCTTACTTGGATTTCCGGTAGATGGTATATTTCGATGATCGAGCATGATAATGAATCTGGTGAAACCATCCTTCTTAAAAATATGTATGCTCCTATTGATTGCAATGGTAAAGTGAATTTATGGGAGCACATTGGCTTTGTGAAAATTCTGGCTCCCCTGTACCCATGGATTTTGGATGGAGATTCAACTCCATTACTTGTCTAGAGGAGAAACATGATGGGGTTGATCATCTCGAGCCTTTTTATTATGTATTCAGTGCTCATATCTAGGACTTGAACTTTTTTAACATCAATATGGATAATGGGATATTTAACTGGAACAATAGAATATGTAGGGAAGATTTCATCTCAAAGAGACTGGATAGGTTTTTGATCTCCAATTTTTGGATTGGTAATAACAAAAGCACTAGTTCTATGATTTTGGAGGGTAGGGGATATTATCATTGGCCTATAAAACTCTTTGATCTATATTTAGGGCTTAATAAGAATCCTTAATTTAAGTTTCAACTTATGTGGCTTCGGGATCCTAAGCTTCATGATTTCATGTGAGGCTGGTGGACCAATGGCAAACCTCCTCATGGCACTGTGATGTATTCCTTTATGAAGCGACTATAATTTGTTGAGCATAAATTGATGGAATAGAATAAATTTTGGTAACCTATCCTTGGCTAATTTGGTCTCTCTTAGGAGTGTGGAAGAAGCTTCAAGGAATATTAGATATTAGGGACTCACGGAGGAGCTTCTAGTTGAGGAATTTGAGGCTACAAAAGACCTTGTTGAATGGGAACTGAGGGAAGAATTTTTTGGAAACAAAAATCTCAAGTATATTGAATTTAGGATGGGAATAGGAACATGAACTTATTTTATAACTTAGTTAAGGTTCAATGTAATGGTAACCTAATTAACTCTCTCATGAATTCTCAGGGTGCCCTGCTCTCTTATTTCAGGGATATTTTAGAAGATACTAGGAGGTATTTTTCCTCTCTCTTCAAGGAGTAATCCCTCTCATATGATGAGGATGAAAAGCTTATTATAAAAAGTATTCCGTTGATTATATCTAAAGAGGTGAATGAGCATTTTATGGTTCCAATATCCCTTGAGGAGTTGGAAAATATTCTATTCAATATGAAAAAAGAGAAAGCCCCGGGATCATATGGATTCTCGATTGATTTTTATTAGGATTTTTGGGAATTAATAAAATTTGATCTTTTGGAGGTGGTCCATGAGTCCCAAAAGAACAAACATATGATAAGGGTCCTAAATGCTACCTTTGTGGTGCTTATTCCCAAAAAAGAGGGAGTGAATTCCTTGGATATATTTTGACCTATTGCTATCTACAATGTTATGTATAAGATCATCACAAAAATTATTGCTAAGAGGCTAAAGATATGGTTGAGCAAAATCATATCTAAGGAGCAAGGTGGGTTTGTTGCTAGCTGAAAAATCCTAGATGTGGTTGTTCTTGCTACAAAATATATTCGATGGAAACTTGTAAGGAGAAAACTATGTTCATTAAGTTGGAAATGGCCAAATCCTATGATTGGGTCAGATGGTACTTTATTTAGAAACTTTAGAAATTTCTTGTTACTTTTGGATTTGAGGAGTAATGGATTAGATGGGTGATGAGTTGTGTTTCTTCTTACTAATTCTTTGTTCTTGTTAATAATGATCCATCAGAGTTGTTTGAGGCCTCAAGGGGGATTGAGGAAAGGATATCCTTTATCTCCTTATTTGTTTATCATTATGACATAAGGGTTGGGAAGATTTCTCAAGTCTCAGGTTAGGCATGGTATCATTTAGGGGTGGAAGTGGGATAGTAGTTTTTGCCTCTTTCCCACCTTCAATTTGTTGATTATACTGCTTTGCTGGGAGTTACCGCTATCAGGGAAGCTAGAAAAATTAGATGATCTCTTGATATATATCTTGGTGCTTCTAGATATTTGATTAAGGACAAGTCTTCTATTTTCTTCTTCAATACTCCTACTCTTATTTAAGCTAGGATTTCTCACATTCTAAGATTCCAGTCGAGACTCCCCCATTTATTTATCTTCGTATTCCAATTTCATCTCATCATCTTCCTAGATCTTATTGGTAGTATATGCTTGATAAGTTTAGAATAAATATGAATCATTGGAACATTAGATGGCTATCCTATGTAGGTAGAGTGTTGATTTTAAAATATATTGTTGAAGCTTTACCCATTTATAGGTGTTTTGTGCAAACAACTCCCTCTTGTTTCATCAAGGACATGGATGCTTTGTCAGGACAATTTTTGTGGTCTATAAAACTTGATCAATATAAATAGAGTTTGGTTAGGTGGTATTCTATTTGTAGGCCAATTCAAGAGGGAGGCCTTACATTGTGATAGGCGGCTCTTTCTAGGTAGGATTTGGCTGCAAAACTTTATTGGAAATGGTGTACCCCTCAAAATAATATTTGGGCTAAAATATTATCATGTAAATACTTGAGAGGCATTTCTGATACTAAGATACCTAGAGTCAGCCTAGTTGGGAAAGATTTAGTTATATGGGACACTCTGAAAAGAGGATATAATTTAATTAAACAATGTTTGTTCTGGATTTGCAATCGAGGATCAGATGCTCTTTTCTAAGAGGATTCTTGGGATGGCCATCCTTCTATATTGACTCAATATCCTAGGTTACATTCCATATGTGTTTATTTCTTGGAAGCGGACTAGTCTCGTGTGGAGGACTTTACAAAAATCTAGTTTTTTAGAAATTTGGAGATGCATAGGTGGAAAGATCCATAGGAATAGGCCCAAGGGGGATTGGACAAGGACAAATATGTGCTTGCTCTTATTCTTATGGGCAGACATTGTTCTTCATTGATGGGTAAAGACATTCTGGCTTGGAACCCTGATCCAAAGGGAACCTACTCTATAGCCTATGGTATGAGCTTCTTGATAAGAAAAAGTTTGGGAGTCTCCCTGTCACATGTGGAAAAAGGTGTGGAATAGATTTGCTTGGTCAAAATGTAACTTCTTTCTCTAGCTGGTAGCTCGTAATAAATGCATCACTTGGGATAACTTGAGGAAGAGGGAATTTTAGGGTTCCTTTTTGTGTGTCCTTTATGGTAAGAATTAGGATGACTCTTACTATTTATTTTTCCAATGCTCCCTTTCCAGATATATTTACCACCGTTGGTGGAGTTCCTAGAACCATCCTTGTTTTCATGTCCTCTCCCTTGTGGAGTTTTGGAGTAGTCTGGGTATACCTCCAGCCAAGGTCCCCTTCCTCTAGGTGGCTTGGAATTTGGGCCCTTATTGCATCATCTGGAATATTTGGATTGAATGGAACCATTACATCTTTTAAAACAATCATTTGGTTATTCAACAGATATGGCAAAGTATCCTGTGTATGGTTCAGGAAACTATCCATACCAAATGTGATGTGGACCCTCTTTTGGACTCTAGGTAGGAGAAGGTATGGTAGGCCCTTGGTATTTTTGGGGTTGGTGCAAACTCTTCTAGCCCTATAAGGGTTCCTCAACTCAGTAAGAAGGTTAGGAGAGATGGTAGGTGGAGGCCACCCCCTAAAGGAGTTTTAAAAATTAATATTGATGGGTCATCCAAGGGCAATCCTAGACATGCTAGAATTGGTAGTGTTGGGAGAGATTCTACTGGTGTGGTTAGTTTTTTATTTTCCATTTATAAAGGTGTTCACTCCAATAATTTTATGGAAGCTCTTGTGATTCTTGAGGCCTTGTAGAGGGGGTTTTCTCTTGGATGGCACAAAATTATCTACAAGTTCAACTCTCAAAATTTTGTTAATATTTGAAAAATCAAAAGGGTGGAGGATGTTAATTGGTATTTGACCTCTATGGCCATTTAGATTCTTAAAACGAGTGAAGAGTTAAAATTTATATCCTTTGTGCACATTCCAAGGGAATGGAATTAGGTTGCTGATTACCTGGCCAAAAGGGCTTCTGAGTTGTTGGATCCTTGGATTATCGATATCTGGGAGTCTTCCATATGTGGACTCTCAACATCTTTGGGAGTTGATCCACAATGATGTTCAAACTTAATGTTGTTTTTCTTGTTGTCTTATTTGGATTTCAATATTTTTTGGTGGTTTTATCCTATTTTGTTGCTTATTTGAGTCCAATTTGGGGGCTCAGATGTACTCTGTAATGTTAATAAAATATTGAGCATGAAAATTAGAAAATATTATTAAGTAGGTAGGTTTATATACAATAAAATTAGGCTATGAATAGCCTAATAGGTAATTTACCCATGAAGGTATCTAACTAATGCTCTAAGAGAATTAACGCCTCACAACTAACAACTAACAACTAGTTAGGTAGTTTAATGTACCAAGTTGACTACAGTTACCTGGAAACCCAGTTGCCACTAGATATTATAAATATTAAATATCTACGAGGTAAAAAAAAATTAAATGTAGTAATCTATATTTTACCATGCAGTAAATGAAATCTACCTAGGAGAATCTACTAATTACCAAATGAGGTAATAATCATAGTTACTATAGCATAGTAATTATAACATCCTCCCTTATTACATTATTTGGGTAATTTATATAACTACCCCAATACAATGAAAAATATGCTAATATGTTGGCTCTTGCTCTGGCTAGGGCTCTGCCATAGTGCTCTAGTTGCTCTAAGAAAAAAGTGGGTCATTCCTCACCTTTTTTTTCACATCAATGAATGTCCTTATTGTAATATTTTCATCTAATCATATTCATGGGTAACCAGCCACTACAACCGCTAGGTGTACTAGATTAGATGACTACATACGAGGTTCATTCGGTTACAATATGATTTTACGAAATTTTTATAAGGTAGTTAAGTTGTCAGTCGCTGCTGAAAATGCACCCTTATAAGTTTCCTCCCTTGTTGCAAAACACGTTGTAATGGAATTTCTACAATAAGTGTGACTAAGGTATTGGTCGTTGCTGAAAATGCACCCTTATAAGTCTTCCTCCCTTTTTACAAAAAATGTGTGAAGTACGAAATAAATGTTTATACCCCCTAAAGTGCAAAATATATGCAACTTAATGAAGCTTATTAAGGCTTTTACAAAGATTGCCTCCTAGGCAAATTTTACACTAGAAAATCCCCCCTTTTATTACAAGTATTTCAAAAAAAAGAGTTTGATATTTATAAAGCCTAAAAAGAGGTACAATAACCCCTTTTATTACAAGTACTTCAAGTAAAAACTTATGCTATTTATGAAGCCTAAAAAGAGGGTTGGAATGGTGCTTGCCTAGGGTGACAAATTTGTTTTCCTTTACAATGTTGTTTGAGCCATGAGCACTTTGTGTGCTCTTTCTGAACTATAATCAGAATAAGAATCAAACACTTCACTAGAAACATGCCTTTTATTTTATCTATGTGATGTGCCTTTGCCATTTTTGTTTTATTTGTTTTTAAACTAACATCGATTGGTGTCATGGTTGTCCTTTTCACAATTTGTGCAAAACATCTTTTGAGGTTGATTTCCCTTATCTTTTTAAGATGATACTGAATATGATCCTCACCTCTGAAATTTTTATTTCTAATTTCCACCTTGATTGTTTGAGTAAAGTGCATTTTTCGACACTTCATCGCTTTGGAGTTGATTTGCTTCCTTTGTTTGAAGCAAATTGACTAACTCCATAAAGGTGACTGTTCCCTGAGATACACTAAGGGAAGTTATTAAAATCTTATAGGATTCTAGAAGAGCCCTCAATATTACTGAAGTTAGGATAGTATCTTCTACTTTTTCTCCTAAAGCATTTAGCTTTGACTTTAGTTATGCCACTCTATAGAGGAATAGCTCTATTGTTTCTCCTAACTTCATATGGAGTGTATGAAGTTGATTTTGAAGGTTTAGAATAGTTGATTGATTCTTGCCTTCAAAAATGGTATTTAATGCGTCCCATGCATCTTTACTAGTTGTGGCTTCACTTATGTGAGACTGGATTTCATCAGTAGTAGCTAGGATAATCAACATGAGAAGATGATTGTTCTTTTTGTCCCATGCTTTCTGATCTACTCATGTTGATGTGGGTCTTGTTTAAATGCCATACACTATATCCCACATTTTCTCTACAATAAGGATGGATTTCATCTTAGTTTCCCATGCTGAATAGTTATAACTTCTAAGAAATTGTGTATCATTTAGGTATTTGTTGATAGTTGGCATGATGAAGATTCTAGAATTGCACCAAAGATGATTTCTTTCACTCTTAATTGGTACTTAATGGAACTTGCCTGAAAACTTGCCTAAAAACTCTCTTTGAATAAAGATGACTAGTTTGAGGAAATTTAAGCCAAAAAAATAAGAAATGAAAGAGAATTCACTCAAAAAAAATATTTAATGGCACTTGTCTTAAAATCCTCATAAAGAGGAATAATCAGTTTTAGGATATTGATCCAAACAAATAAGAGCGATTTTTAGGGTTTGTATGGAGAGAATATCAATTTTTTAAAAATGGCTTTATACTTGTGCAATGATTTACACAAATGAGTGT
The DNA here is from genome assembly GCA_028583015.1 of Wollemia nobilis. Classification (NCBI taxonomy): domain Eukaryota; kingdom Viridiplantae; phylum Streptophyta; class Pinopsida; order Araucariales; family Araucariaceae; genus Wollemia; species Wollemia nobilis. The sequence goes on from JAQPPZ010002582.1 coordinate 1,444,880, forward strand.
GAAATTTGGGGTTTTGAGTGCTCTTGATTTTGATGACTTATAATTGCAGAAAACAAGAAATTAAATGCAATAATCAATCAAAGAGTGCCCACAAATATTTATCATTTAGGTGTCGGATGCAACCGAAAATGCACCTAATTTGCCAATTTGTAATAAAGGTGTCGAGTAATATTGAAAATGCACCTTATTACAAATTTTTGCAAAAAAAAATTGATTTGTGTTGTGCAAAAAAATTGGTATTCAAATTCTCCTTTTGTTTTTCAATTTTGCAAAGAATGTGGCATAAAACAATTGCCTTTCCTTTTTGTGTTTGCAAAATTAACAAGTTTTGATTTTTAAGTGCTCCTCACTTTGTGTTACAATTTTGTAAAGAAATACAATTGCTTGTATTCCCCCATTTGATTTTCAAAATTAAAAAAGTAGCACTCCTTTCAAGTCAAGTCGACACACAACCCATGTTTGAAAGGCTTTCTAGAACCAGTCGACACACGACTTGGTTTTTATGGTCCCAAGGTCTTATTCTTCATGAAACAAAACTTATACTCTAAAAAATGATTAGAAAATATTTGGAGCAAAGTGTTACAAATCTCATTTTGTTGCAAAAACAAAAATGTGCTTTGGTTTTTGTCTCTTATCCCCTCTTTTGGAGAAAACAAAAAAAATAATTTCTTACAATTTTGCAAAAAAATGGCCTTTTATTTTTCAATTTTTATTGCATAAATTCAATTTAATCTAGCATAATTAATTAATAAAAACATATTTAAAAAAAATCACTTAGTTTTGGGGAAAAAAATTATTTTTAATTCAAAAATTATTAATTTATTAATTAAAATATAAAAAAATACAAAAATACAATTTTTTTTTTTAAATTACCTTAATTGATTAAAAAATCAATTTTGATTTAGGTTTAATGCAAAAACTTGCATTTTATCCAAACAATTGCATTTTAGTACCGTTAGGACTCGATATCAGGACTGGTGGGGAGCATCTTAGACTGGTCGTAGTTGCTAGTCGGACTAGCTAGCCCGACAATAATGGAAGTAGGCGACCTTCTATTTGAAGGATTTCCTACCGGTAGCTGGGAAAAACAAACAATGGGATATTATCCCACATGTGTCCCATGGACATAGTTTTACCTCTTAAAAGAGAAAACTGGCCCTAAGTTATTTGATTGCCTTCGGGAAATCAATGAATTCAACAAACCTTTTGTCAATGGAGAACACACGTGCAAGCACCATGTGGCAGAGTTTATCACTGCCACATGTCCTAATAAAATGATGCCTTGAAATTGAAGTCCAAGCCATATCAGATGCCCAGCTGAGCCTTACCACATTCGTGCCAACTCAACCTTACCACGTGTCTACCAGCTCAACACCCAATCAACTGCTTCAATTCGCATGTTGTCTGCTAGCTCAACACCTAGTCAGCTACCTTGATCTACGTGTCATTTGCTAGCTCAATGCCACATCATCCTCATTGCCACATCAGCACCATGTGGCTCTCAATATTTGTGTCTACCACATCAACCTTACCTTGAAGGTCATGTAAGGTCATTTGCATCAAATTTTGCATGCGATGGCTATCAAAGTTTTAGAGTGTGGGACCTGTAGGTTGTCAAATAACCAGGATTGGGGTGTTGTTCATCGAGATTTGTGCTCCATATTTAATCCATCGATTAGCCGTATGTAGTATTAGTAGCTCCTGAGATCTATCATTGGTAAGTCTAGGATTCTGCTCTCCACGTGTGCTTAGGCACTACCAAAGTCAAGGTTGGAGTCTGCTAGGGTGCCATGCCTAGTTTAGGTTAGGGTCCTCCTTAGGTGTGCATCAGGTATAGTTTATTCGATGCACGTCTTGTCAGATTCATTAGAATGTAATCTATTAGGTGCAGTGGATTCAAGCATCCCATCAGAGTCATCATAGTCTATCTAGTGTTACCTTGAGAAATATGTTAAGGACTGGTTTGATATTCAACACCATATCCACCTTGAGATTTGTACTGAGACTCAAAATGCTGACCTCAAAATGTGATCCTATTCAGGGGAATCCCATGTATCAGGATTTGGGTCTCATGGTCTAATCGTCTGGAGTGATATGCCTCTCACCTTGTATAGAGATGCTTGCCTCTCCTATCTCCCAGGTATGTGATCTCTGCTCTAATACCAATGTTAATCAAATATTGAGCATCAATATTAGAAAATATTATTAAGTAGGTAGGTTTATATACAATCAAATTAGGCTATGAATAGCCTAATAGGTAATTGCCCCATGAAGGTAGCTAACTAATGCACTAAGATAAATTAGCACCTAACAACTAACAACTAACAACTAGCTAGGTAGGTTAACGTAGTCAAGTTGACTACAGTTACCCAGTCACCCAGTTACCACTAGATATTCCAAACAGTGAATATCTACGAGGTAAAAAGTAAAAGTAAATGTAATAATGTATATTTTACCATGCGGTAAATGAAATCTACCTAGGAGAATCTACTAATTACCAAATGAGGTAATAATTATAGTTACTATAACATAGTAACTCTAACATGTAATCTTGACTTTTTATCATTAAATTTTTATCCCTTTATTTAAAAAAAAATATGGAACACAAAACTATTAAAGGTATTTTAGAACTAGAGACGTTTAGATTCCATGTTACAGAGCTTTTTTCCATTGTACCTATCCATAAATGGAGTAAGTAGTGATAGTACATTGGCATTTTCATCACCTAAGTGTCACTCCAACTCAGTATCACAATCATCTTCTTTTCTTCATGCGCTTCTCTAGATCAGCACACTTAACTGGTTGATTGTTGCATTCGACTATCATATCCATCCATTCCAATATTTTATAGTGTAGGGATCAAATACAACTTTTTGGAATGAATTCAAAGCTAAATGTATTTAACTATAATACTTTACATTTCACTCATTCATAACCATCCAACAACATTCTAGTGCTCTCTAAAATTTGTTCTACTTCTTAAAAATAAAATATAATTCAAGTTCTCATAACATGCACATTATTGCTCACTCATTTATCCACATATTTTCAGATAAGAGCATCATCAATAGGTAGTGCATACAATTTTATTTTTCCTAACAAACATGCCCTTCCGATCATACATATAAATATTTTTTAGTTTCCATTTTACTCAAACAACAAGCAAGAATAAAATTTCCAACTATACATATAAATATGTTCTAGTTTTCATTTTAAATAGATAGTAGGTAAGAATACGGTCTCATTCATTCCGTAAGTAAACCAATACTTTAAATAATGAAAGAGAATAAGTTTATTCTTTGAAAAATAAATCATAACTAAAGAAATAAAATACTCCAACCTATAAGTTCTTTTGATCCAAACCGAACACTATATTTGTTGTTGTAAATATGCTTTTCCTCAACTCTTTTATACCCACCCTAGTACAAAGGAAAATTACACAAAAAAAATAAAAACCAAATATGTCTAATCCTTTTTTCCCAACATGTAATACATATATCATTTTCTTCCACAGTCCACCACTCCCAAAACTTGGAGACTTTACCTTCTCATATTACATGCATTAAGCTAGCTAGGAGTAAAATTAAAATCACCATATAGTGCACACTCCCAACCATCATGACAAAACCACCTGAATCCCATTTATTTTATTTTATATTACTTTATAATCATATGCGCACACTCTAAGATCGTAAAACAATCATAAATTTACCCTTTTTATTTAATTTAAAATATTTTATTCTATATCCATTAAAATTATCTATTTCTTTAATTTCCATTTTATAAAATAATAAACATGTGAATATTTTAATTTACCATATAATTTTGTAAATAGTGGATCCCATGTCCATAGCATTTTCATTGCCACCCAAAAAAATATGTATGATTTATTTCACCTCAACATCAACCACTCATTTAAGTCAAAGCACATGCACAACACAAAACACTCATGATGCACCTATATGACATGCAATTACATGAGCTTCCATGTACTCACAAGTCAAATCATCACTTCTCTCTTACCTTTTTGTTGACCTTCTTCTGTCCATCGAAGGTAATCACCTGGTCCTACAAGCACAACTGCCATCAACAGTACCACAATCTCAAAAAGGAAAATATTACTCATTAATTCATCTACTAACAATGGTCATGTGATGAAGGTCATTACATCCTTCCACACTAGAAATAAAAATAGTCCCTGTGTTTACTGCATGGTTAAAGAAATCAAATATCTCAATATAAAATGTATTTACATATACACAATAATATTGTTGCCAATTCATTAATCATACCTCATTCATTGTGTCACAAAAAATCATAGAATCATAAATCATTCAAACTTGGAAATTTAATTTATCCACATTGTGTTTCATATGGCATTAAACCAAATACCCATGCACAAAACAAGACATATGCATAGCTATTCTACTAAGTAGTCCAATTATATATCCACATATACATATATATACATCATCAATCCATATAAAATATTTTTAGAATATTCATATCTACTCAAAAACATAAGGAAACTATTGTTGCATATCATCCACATTCTCCCACATGGCATTTCTATCTAATTAGTGGTTCCATTGGACCTGAAATTGCTCAATGCTCTTCTTTCTCATGTTCTTGGTCCTAAAACCAAGTATACAAACTGGTTGCACCTTAATTTTTAGTGGTCCAGACATATGTATATTGGAAACATCCCATACATGAGTGGGGTCATAAATTTACTTCCTAAGGAGAAACACATGGAAGATATTATGGATTTTGGATAAGCTTGGCAACAAAGCAAGTTTGTATGCAACAGGGCTTATCTTGTCCACAATTTAAAATGGACCCACATATCTAGGATCAATTTTGAAATATTTTATAAATATTTTAGTAGGTTTCACCCTTAAGACCACTCTATCACCTATAGAGTTTTTCCTCAATGTTATTTTAAGGTTTGCATAGCTCTTTTTATGGTCTATGACCTCCTTCAACTTTGAAGAACACAAGCTTATACTGAGAGGGGGGTGAACAGTATAAGACCACTTTTTACTTTTCTTTCCCAAACAATATTATGCAATATATCAATGGCAATATCAACAATAGTAATCAAAGCAATGCACAAATCACCACACACAATAGAGACACCAATTTAACGTGGTTCACCCAATGTGGGCTACGTCCACGGAGAAAATATTTCACTAAAATTTTCTCAACAAATCTCTTGGGAATCCTTTCCCTATTACAATGTTTATGGACCTCTATCCAAAGGAGACACCAATCCCCTAATCAAGTTCATGGATCTCTATCCACAGGAGACACCAATCCCCTCAGCTAGTTCATGGATCTCTATCCATAGGAGAACTCCTTCTCCTCTACTCTAGTTGGTGATCCTCTAGAAGACTACTACCTCCACTACATTAGCTTGTGGATCTCTCTCCACTGAAGACTCTTATCCTCACTCAGAAGATCTATGTCCTCACTACCCTAGCTAATGGATCTCTATCCACTAGAGACTACTATCCTCTACTCTATCACCTCCAAATCTTGCTCTCAACTCTATCTCAAATCTGTACTAAACACAATCCTTCGATCTAGCACAAATCTACTCAATATCTATCTTTGATCTACACTAAACATAGTCCTTTGATCTAGCACAAATCTGCTCAATATCTATCTCTGAGCCTAGCACAAACCTATCCTCAAATATACACCAAACTATGTCCTCAAGCCTTAACACAAATCTTGACTCAATCACAAATCAACTCTACTAGATCTACCCCAAACCTTAACTCAAGGTTTGAACAAATCAATCAATCAACTCTGCTCACAAGTCTTCTCAAAGACTTACCTCAAATATATCAACAAGTCCTCACTAGAACTTGTCCAATCTGCTCAACAAGTCTTCACCAAGACTTACCTCAAATCTGCTCAACAAGTCCTCACTAGAACTTGTCCAATTCTCAACAAGTCTTCACCTAAACTTTCCAATCTACTCAACAAGTCTTCACCAGAGACTTACCAATCTATTTAAGCTTCCAAAACTTACTCAACTCAACTATTCAATCACTCAACAAGCTTCACACAATCTTGTTTAATCTCACAAAACATATAGAGAATTGTTAGAGACTCAATATGCTTCACACTCACAACAATGCTCAATCACTTTCTCTGTTTTTACCACAGAAACATATAGAGAATTGTTAGAGACTCAATATGTTTCACTCACAACAATGCTCAATCACTTTCAATATTTCCTTCAACTCAATCCAGAAATAAAGAACAATTTGTTTCACAGAACTTGAACTATCACTCCAACACTTCCAATCAATTAAGCTCAATCAACTCCACTCAACCAATCACTCAATGAAAGCTTATTCAACAATGCTTATCAAACAAACTTCACATAACAATGATACTCATGATATTTCACAAACCCTAATCATGCACATGAAGGCTCACTCAATATTTCCAACAATGCTTATCAAACAAGGTTTCTATCATCAACCTTTATTCCAGAAAAACCTTCATCAATCAATATTGGATATCTCAAAACCAAACTCAACAATGCTTATCAAACAATCCTTTTCACTCCAACTTAGCATTCACAACATCCAATCCAACAATATTTTACTCACAAGGAAGATGTACCCATACCTTTTATTTTTATGGAGATATGTCTTCAAAACCTGTCTTAACCACAATCAAATTTTCTTTACCAACACTAGGGTTAGGTTACCACAACCTATCTCAAGATCTCCACAAAATAATTTTCTCAAAAATTATTTTTCATACAAAATATCAAATCCTTTTGTACACCTTATAATATCCAAACTCACAATATTTAACTCAATAATTTCACCATAACAAAACACTTAACAATTTTCCTTGCACACCTTATAATCTCCAAACTCACAATATTTAACTCAACAATTTCATTAAAACAACATGCATAGCAAACTCCCTTATACACCTTATAATATCCACACCTTATAAATTTCAATCACCAAAAATCAAAATAAAATATTTTAATTTTTCTTTACCTTATAACTCCCCTAAGCACTTAGCACTCACGACAATCTCAAAGCACTTAATTTTCAACACCTTGGAAAATAAAATCGAATGGCATACCTTTGATTTGTTCTGCCCACAAAAATTAACTTCGGTAAATTCGACCATATGACCTTGCACTCCCAACACCCTAGCTCCAAGCTAGGCCACCAAGTGGGTTGCGTGCCCACATGAGACACACGATGCACGTTGTCCCAAAAATCCACCTCACAAAAATGCCAAGCAAGTCAAACGAAGGCCTCTTCCTCCAAAACATCGATCACGTGGATCGAACCATGATCTCCTCCATGCAAGCCTTAACACTCTCCCAACTACCGCTTGCACTACCACCATTGATGGGATGTCAAACCACTACATGGCCTTTGTTGCCTCATTTCCCTCCAAGCTCTTTGAAATGCAAATTATCTTCTTCTTAGATGCAATGCTCGATATTCTCTTTTCTCGCATTCAAAGGTGTGTTATAAACTTTAGGAAATGGAAATCATTTCCTATATAAATGCACATTATCTTTTGATTTCTCACGTCAGCCCATTTTTGAATTTAAAAATTTGAATTTAGTTTTTAAATATTAAATTTAAAAACCTTTGCCTCCATTATTAATTTAAATTAAAATTTTAATCAAAGATTAAAATATTTTAATTTAAATTAAACCTTTTGAAAATTGCTCATGGGTCTTTTCAATTTGAACTTCATTTTTCTTCACCTTGTTATTTGGCCCGAAATATTATAATAATAGAATATTATTATTTAATTTAAACTTGCTTCTCCTTCCTCGGGTCTTCATCCTTTGGGCCCTTTTTAGGCATATAATATTAAAAATAAATATTATATCCTATTCCTTTCCAAGACCTTCTTGCTTTTGGAAAAACCACTTGATGTCCTTAATGACGACGAAATTAAACCAATATTCTTTTGACATCAATGACAACAAAACTACTCAAAATTTCCAACAATCTCCCCCTTTGTCATTGATGGCAACCCCTTTATTTTTACCATTCCTTTTTCTTTTTCAAAAGTTGCTTTCCTTGAGAAACTCCCCCTGACTGAATGCTCTCCCCTAACTCAAATCTCTCCCCCTTTGTCATCAATGGCAAAGGGTCACCTTTGGGGCTCGGGGCTAAGAATGAGACTCTTAGCTTAGCCCCTCCCCCACCTCCTCTTGAGGTGATTAATTCTGGGGTGGGAGTATTTCTACTCCTAGCATACACTGATCTTTACCTTTGTCCACTTTCTTCCTCAACTGATTCTTCTGATTCCTCTGACTATTCATGTTCCTGCTTGTCTCTGGGATTTTTGCTCTACACCACTTTGTTGTATGCCCATCATTATTGCACTTATAACACTTAATGTTGTTATTCCTTAAAGGTGCAAATATCTTGGGGTTTCTCCTGGTGAAGCCATATCCATTCCTATCATGAACCCTGCAATTTACTACCTTGTGACCAAACTGATTACAAGAGTAGCAATACCCTTGAAAAAGTTACCTATTTCTGAAACTTCCATATTCCTGTCTTTCATGTGTCCTGCACTGTGTAGCCTTGTGCCCAAACCTATGACATGAGAAGCATCATCCATTGAAACTACCTTGCCTTGACCCCATTGGTCTCCTAGTTTCTTTTACCCTATGTTGGTTCTTGTTCCATCTGTTCCTCATTTGTGCATTGTTCCTTTCCTTGTTGAACTTTCTATTGTCCAACTCATCCTCAGAAGTCTCACTCTCTCTTACACTCTCTTCTTCTGAAGCTTCTTCTTCTTTGAAGCTTGATATTGACTCCTCTCCTTGTTTTCTTTGTACCTGTTCAAAACCAAGACCTATCTTGCTTGATGTAGGTTTTTGTGTCTTGATAATCTTATCCAATTTCTTTGAGCTTCTCCCAAACCTGTGTAACTTGTCCTTAGACTCTTTTACTTCCTTCCTTAGTGAAGCTACCTCATGCTCTAACTTTTCACATTCTAAAACCTTTGCTTCTAACTTCTCTTTGAATCTCCTTGTCTTAGCTATTGAGTTAGTTAGATCCTCTATAAGCTTTCCTTTCTCTTCATCACATTCTTGAAATTTAAGCTTGAGTTTTGAGTTTTGCTTTCTTACCTCCCTTAATGCATCAAGGGCATGAATAAGCTCACCCTCAAGATCAACTTCTTCCTTTCTATGATTCTTCCTCTATTTTTTTGCCTTCAGGATCATCTTCATTCCTTTCTGATTTATCTTCAATAGGATCACCTCCTTCTTCTTCTATTGCCAAAAGTAAATTTTCTTCTAGTCCTTCAAGTGTATCTTCATATTCATCATCACTAAAACTGAATCCATTCCTTGTACAACTATCTTCAAGATGACCAAAGTTACCACATCTAAAACACTTGAGAATCATTGGTGCCCTTTTTCTAACATCATCCTTTTCTTTTGCTAGAAATAGTACTTCATATTTATCATTATCTGAGGAACTTTCATCACTATCACTTGAGCTCTTACTTGCCTTGTCTGCATAGAAACTCTTCTTATGCCTTTGGAAAAACTTCTTTCCTTGCTTGCCTTGTCCATCCCTACTTTTCTTTTGGTACCTGTGTTTTCCTATTTCCCTATTCTTATGATCCTATTTTTCTTCATCATTGCTATTTCCAGCTTCTGGACAATCAGATGCATAGTGACCATATTTTCCATAATTGAAACATCTAACTGATTTCGTACCTTTATATTTTCTTGAGTCCTTGTTCCTTCTACCATAGTTTGCTTCTTCATCACTGGATGACTCATTGCTTGAATCTGACTTCTTACCCTTTGTCTTCTTAGTAACTTTGAAGGTTGCTTCCTTCTGGGGAATAGGTTCCTCTTTTATCCTCATCTCAAAAGCTGTGAGAATACCATGTAATTCATCCCTTGTCAAAAGTTCAATATCTTTTACCTCTTCTATAGCTGAAATATTTTCACTAAACCTTTTTGGAAGTGACCTTAGAATCTTATCACAAACATCTATTTCCTCAACCTTAAGCCCAAGTCCTTGCATGGAGTTAACAACCTCATCCACACGAAGTAGATATGCCACAATGTTTTCCTCATCCTTCATATTTAGGTCTTCAAATGCTCTCTTGAAATTTTGCAACTTTACCCTTTTGACATTTTTATCTCCTTCATATATGCCTTGCAACTTATCCCAAATTTCCTTTGCTGATGTGCAATGCATAACCTTTATAAACTCTATTTCATACAAACCTCTCAAAATTCCATTCATTGCTCTTGAATTGTAATGATGTAGAAGCTTACCATATTTATCTGTAGGTGGAGTTGTTGGTGGTGTGTATCCATTTTCAACTGCTTCCCATATTTCATTTCCAAGTGCCATTAGATGAAACTTCATCCTTGTGCTCCATAGTGCATAATTGTTCCCATCGAACAATGGTGTTGAATTCCCTGAAGATCCAGTCTGAGAATCCATCTGTGTTCTTGTAAGCTTTTCCTTCAAGTTATTAAACTCTTCCGAAGGAACCCGCTCTGATACCAATTGAAGAACACAAGCTTATACTGAGAGGGGGGTGAACAGTATAAGACCACTTTTTACTTTTCTTTCCCAAACAATATTATGCAATATATCAATGGCAATATCAACAATAGTAATCAAAGCAATGCACAAATCACCACACACAATAGAGACACCAATTTAACGTGGTTCACCCAATGTGGGCTACTCCACGGAGAAAATATTTCACTAAAATTTTCTCAACAAATCTCTTGGGAATCCTTTCCCTATTACAATGTTTATGGACCTCTATCCAAAGGAGACACCAATCCCCTAATCAAGTTCATGGATCTCTATCCACAGGAGACACCAATCCCCTCAGCTAGTTCATGGATCTCTATCCATAGGAGAACTCCTTCTCCTCTGCTCTGGATGGTGATCCTCTAGAAGACTACTACCTCCACTACATTGGCTTATGGATCTCTCTCCACTGAAGACTCCTATCCTCACTCAGAAGATCTCTATCCTCACTACCCTAGCTAATGGATCTCTATCCACTAGAGACTACTATCCTCTACTCTATCACCTCCAAAGCTTACTCTCAGCTCTATCTCAAATCTATACTAAACATAGTCCTTCGATCTAGCACAAATATACTCAATATCTATCTCTGATCTACACTAAACATAATCCTTTGATCTAGCACAAATCTACTCAATATTTATCTTTGATCTAGCACAAACCTATCCTCAAATCTACACCAAACTCTATCCTCAAATCTATCCTCAAGCCTTAACACAAAGCTTGACTCAATCACAAATCAACTCTGCTAGATCTACCCCAAACCTTAACTCAAGGTTTGAACAAATCAATCAATCAAATCTACTCACAAGTCTTCTCAAATACTTACCTCAAATATATCCAACAAGTCCTCTCTAGAACTTGTCCAATCTTCTCAACAAGTCTTCACCAAGACTTACCTCAAATCTGCTCAACAAGTCCTCACTAGAACTTGTCCAATCTACTCAACAAGTCTTCACCAAGACTTTCATCTTACTCAAATTTCAAATAATCAACATCAATCACTCAACAAGCTTCACACAATCTTGTTTAATCTCACAAAACATATAGAGAATTGTTAGAGACTCAATATGCTTCACACTCACAACAATGCTTCAATCCTAATCTCTTTTTTTTACCATAGAAACATATAGAGAATTGTTAGAGACTCAATATGTTTCCACTCACAACAATGCTCAATCACTTTCATATTTCCTTCAACTCAATCCAGAAATAAAGAACAATTTGTTTCACAAAACTTGAACTATCACTCAACACTTCCAATCAATAATGCTCAATCAACTCCACTCAACCAATCACTCAATGAAATCTTATTCAACAATGCTTATCAAACAAACTTCACATAACAATGATACTCATGATCTTTCACAAACCCTAATCATGCACATGAAGGCTCACTCAATATTTCCAACAATGCTTATCAAACAAGGTTTCTATCATCAACCTTTATTCCAGAAAAACCTTCATCAATCAATATTGGATATCTCAAAACCAAACTCAACAATGCTTATCAAACAATCCTTTTCACTCCAACTTAGCATTCACAACATCCAATCCAACAATATTTTACTCACAAGGAAGATGTACCCATACCTTTTATTTTGATGGAGATATGTCTTCAAAACCTGTCTTAACCACAATCAAATTTTCTTTGCCAACACTAGGGTTAGGTTACCACAACCTATCTCAAGATCTCCACAAAATAATTTTCTCAAAAATATTTTTTCATACAAAATATCAAATCCTTTTGTACACCTTATAATCTCCAAACTCACAATATTTAACTCAATAATTTCACCATAACAAAACACTTAACAATTTCCCTTGCACACCTTATAATCTCCAAACTCACAATATCTAACTCAACAATTTCATTAAAACAACATGCATAGCAAACTCCCTTATACACCTTATAATCTCCACACCTTATAAATTTCAATCACCAAAAATCAAAATAAAATATTTTAATTTTTCTTTACCTTATAACTCCCCTAAGCACTTAGCACTCACGACAATCTCAAAGCACTTAATTTTCAACACCTTGGAAAATAAAATCGAATGGCATACCTTTAATTTGTTCTGCCCACTAAAAACTAACTTTGGTGAATTCGACCATGTGACCTTGCACTCCCAACACCCTAGCTCCAAGCTAGGCCACCAAGTGGGTTGCATGCCCACATAAGACACACGGTGCACGTTGTCCCAAAAAGCCGCCTCACGAAAACATCGAGCAAGTCAAACGAAGGCCTCTTCCTCCAAAACGTCGATCGCGTGGATCGAACCACGATCTCCTCCATGCAAGCCTTAACACTCTCCCAACTACCGCCTATGCTACCACCATCGGTGGGATGTCAAACCACTATGTGGCCTTTGTTGCCTCGTTTCCCTCCAAGCTCTTTTAAATGCAAATTATCTTCTTCTTAGATGCAGCGCTCGATATTCTCTTTTCTCGCATTTGAAGGTGTGTTGAATTAACTTTGGGAAATGGAAATCATTTCCTATATAAATGCACATTATCTTTTGATTTCTCACGTCGGCCCATTTTTGAATTTAAAAATTCGAATTTAGTTTTTAAATATTAAATTTAAAAACCTTTGCCTCCATTATTAATTTAAATTAAAATTTTAATCAAAGATTAAAATATTTTAATTTAAATTAAACCTTTTGAAAATTGCTCATGGGTCTTTTCAATTTGAACTTCATTTTTCTTCACCTTGTTATTTGGCCCAAAATATTATAATAATAGAATATTATTATTTAATTTAAACTTGCTTCTCCTTCCTCGGGTCTTCATCCTTTGGGCCCTTTTTAGGCATATAATATTTTTTTGGTAAATAAAAGTCTTCATTAATTATCGATTTTTGCAGGTTAACCCAAAACCTATTACAATATCCAACCTTCTGCTGAGATTGTAGATCCTAGTCATCCTTGAAACTTTCTTACCATAAATTGTGTTGAATCCCCTACAACACCTTACTAACAAAGCACACCCATACCTAAACATAACTGTAAACATTACTTACATTGACGAGAAATTGAAGTTTGGAACTTTGTACTTGTGAAACCTGTTGCTTGCCTATTTCCTATTCTCTGTCAAAATCTTCCAAGGCTTACACCCTGTTACCTTCATTTCCAATTTGGTATGATTTAGAGGGAAACCCCATAGTTATTACCAGCTCCATGGGGAAAGAACACCCATTCATCTTTCTCCTTAATGGGTAGGTTTCTTTTCATGACTAATAATGTTTTCCACTTCACGTGGCACACCTTGTGTCCATGTCACCAAACTACCAACATCAACACCTATGTTGGCTAATTTTTCAGCTGACCTGTTGGCCTCACGGTACACATGACGAGCCCTCCTGTTCTGTATTTTCGCAAAAAGGATCCTCACTTCATGGATGACTCCCTCGATTCTCCATGGAAGTTTTTTGCCATTGGTTAACAGGTTGATGATGTTCATGGAATCATCTTCAATCATCAATTTACCTTGAGTTGCTTGGGCTACTTACAACCTCTCCAAAGGGCTCTAGCTTCTGCTTTGTTATTAGTTCTAATTCCCAATGGTTTAGCTAAGGCCTTGACCAAATTTCCTTGATGATACCTGATTATTCCTCCAGCTCTAGCTCTTCCCGGGTTCTCCTTGGCTGCACCATCAAAATTTAGTTTAAACCAACCCTGGGGGGGTGGCTCCCAAGAAATCCCATTTCTGGGATTGGGCAAAGAAATGGAAGGTTTGTCCTCAATACCTAAGGCCCGAGCTAATTGTTTTTCTTGAGGAATAATTGAGTGGTTCTCATCCACTAAGGTGCTAAGGTTTTCTTTCGTAAAGACAATAATCCTGTTGAGGTTGGTTTTTGGGTTATGAATGGTATCCTTAAAGGCTCTATGATTCCTTTCTAGCCAAATATGCCAGAGAAAATGATGCCAACATATTTTCCATAGGTACTCAAGTTTTAGGCTAACAAAGGGTTGAGGCCATTGATGGAACACTTCAGATATAAGAGCAGGCTTAACCCACGAGATCCTAAAGGATTGTAAAATTTCATCCAGGATGGACTCCACTACCGGAAACTCCAGAAACAAGTGTTGGGTTGTCTCCCATCCTGCCCTGCACATGTAGCAACAGTTAGCAATAACCATACCTTTGGATAACATATTGTCCATAGTGAGGATTTTTCCTTGAATCACCAGCCATGAAAAAAAGGATATTTTAGGAATTAAGCCTTTGATCCAAACCAAACTCGATTGAAATTGTTGACCTTCCACATTGAGAAGCAAATTATAGGAAAACTTAACTATGAAGTCACCACTTTCAGTCTCAGCCCAAACAATGTGATCTTCATCCTCTCCAGAGGGAATAATTTGTTGAGTTAAAATGTTATAAAACTCTTCAGACTTCACTTCAAAACCCTGTACTCTGATGTGTTTCCACCTGTTGATATTTATATCTTGCCACATATAATTTGCAACCTCATTCCTAATATGCTGCTCCATATGCTCTTGAATCCTAGCCAAACGAGGATTCTGGGATAACTCCTCAGCTCTTAGCCACCGATACTTCCAAAAGTATATTGTTTGCCCATTTCCTAGAATCCATCTAAGACCTTTCTTGACAAGATCCTTGCTCATGAGGATTGCCTTCCAAAAAGCATATCCCCTGCTTGCTAATTTGTCATTAAGTAAGTTCACACCTTGGAGGTATTTCCTCCTAACTATGGCAGTCCATTCATTATCAACCTTAGTCAATAACCACCATGCTTGTTTGGCTAACATAGTTGCATTGAGATGAGCAACTCTCCTCAATCCTAACCCCCATCAAATTTAGGTTTGCAAACCTTGTTCCAACCTACTAAATGGATCCTTTTCTTATCCTTAGTCCCTAACCAGAGAATTTTTTTTTGAAGCTGCTCAATTTTGTGATACACCTTTCTGGGAGCTCTGAAAACTGATAGGAAGTAAACGGGTATACTTTGAAGTGAAGCCATAGCTAAAACTTCTTTGCCTACTTGAGATAACAGATGTCCTATTCAACCTACTAGCTTTTTTTGGATCCTCTCCAGAACTATGTTCCACATTGATCCTTTAGGTTTCCTCGTAAATAGGGGAAGACCTAAATAGGAGGTGGGAAGGGATGCAATCTGACATTCCATGATCCTTGCTATGTTGTTTTGCCTATGAATGGGGGTATTGATGAAATAAAGTTTTCTCTTATCAAAATTCACTTTATGTCCAACCGCTTCTTCATACATTATGAGAATATTTTTAATCCTTCTTGCCTCAACCATAGAAGCCAAATTCAGTAGCAATGTATCATCAACAAATTTCTGATGTGTCACCGGGGTAGTTAGCGATGTGGCCTTGATACCTGATATGAGTCTAGCTATTGCTACTGCCTTAATGGTTCTTCCCAAGGCCTCAGCTACAATTATGAACAACATAGGACTTAGGGGATCTCCTTGTATTAGACCACATTTGCTTTGAAAAAAACCTATAGTAGACCCATTAACAAAAACTGAAAAACAAGGCTTAGAAATACACTCTCTTATTAATTTGACCCATTTCATGTTGAAGCCAAATTTTAATAAAACTGCCTCTAGGAATTCCCAATTTATCCTATCATAAGATTTTTTCATGTCTAACTTTAAAGCCATGATTGCTTTTTTTGTCTGAGCAGCTGTATGAAGAGCCTCATGAATAGTAATAACTCCATCTAAGATTGATCTTCCTTGTACAGAACTTCCTTGACTTGGATCAATGATAACCGGTATAACTTTCTTCAAACGGTTGGCTAAAAATTTGGAAAAAATTTTATAGGATATATTACATAGGCTAACCGGCCTAAAGTCAGCCATAGTCTTGGGGTTGGGGCCTTTAGGTATCAAAGCAATGAAAGTTGAATTGAAACCCCTTGGAATATTATTTGAACTTTGGAACTCATTGATTACAGCAATAACATCTGCTCCAACAATATCCCAACAAACTTGGAAAAACCGCAGTGAAAACTCATCCGGCCCAGGAGATTTGTCAGGATTCATGTTAAACAAAGCCTCCTTGATCTCTTCATCTAAAAAAGTTGTTGTAAGAGACTCGTTAATCATTTCATCAATGATTTGTGGAATAAATTGAAGGAGAGAGTCCTTTTCTTGGGCATTACAGGCCCGTTCTTCACCCAATAATGAACTAAAAAAATTAACAGCCTTGTCCCTGATCTCCTGAATGTTTTGTGTTGAGGATCCATCCACCTTAGTTAAATTTCTAATATTATTGTTGCTTCTATTGCTCAATGTGGTAACATGGAAATTTTTTTAATTAGAGTCCCCTTCCTTTAGCCATAATGCCCTTGATTTCTGCCTCCAATACATCTCTTCACAAGCTAAAATATTATAAAACTCACAAAGGGTTTCCTTCTCTTTAGTCCTTGTCGCCTCATCATAGGTTCCATTTTGGATTTTGCTTTCTATTATTCTCAGTTTTTCCCCCATTGCTCTCTTATTCTCAAAAATATTTCCAAAGACTTCTTTATTCCATATTATAAGGTTGTTTTTCACCATCTTAAGTTTTTGAGATAGTTTGAAGGAAGCACTTCCCTAGATAGGTCACTGCCACCATTCCTCTATTCATTTCTTGAAGTCCGGATGTTTAACCCACATTGACGAAATCTGAATGGCTTTTTAAAGGAGTTAGCCTGAAATGCCTCCCATAGAATAAGATTATGGTCTAAAGCGCATTTAGGAAGGGCTTGTAATTTTGAATCACCAAACATTGTTGTAGCTTCCTTGGATGAAAAAAACCTGTCTAACCTTTCTTGAATCAGCTGACTTCCTATCCTCTTGTTATTCCATGTAAATTTGTCTCCTTTTAGTCTCACATCCATCAATTCATTTGTGTTAATGAATTCATTGAAGTCCTCCATGCTCCTTGAGGGTAACCTAGATCCTCCCTTATTATCATATGGGTAAAGGGGGGTATTGAAATCTCCCCCAATCACCCAAGGAATGTCTTTAAAATCTTGGCTCAATTGCCCCAAAAACTCCCATAGTTCAGAACACCCTTGGATAGAGGTGGGGGCATAAACATTTGACATAATCCAATTCTTATTAGTATCAAAATCATGAAATAATACGCTTAAGACTCTTTCATTTGCCTGAATAATATTTCCTTCTATTTTAATAGGATCCCATAAGATCATGAGGCCCCCAGATGCTCCTCTCGCATGTTGAAAGGCCACTTTCCCTTGCTTCCAAATCCTTCTAGCTATAAGTGCTGATTGTACCGCATCTGTTTTGGTTTCTTGAAGAAAAATAATTGTAGGATTCCAATCCTTCCTTATAGACTTCACCATACTTTATTTTGGTGGGTCGTTTAGGCCTCTCACATTCCATGAGAGAACCTTCATTTAGACTATTTGATATTTTTTCCCCACCCCCTTACCTAATCCAAAGGGGGTTTGTCAATTTTTATATTATACTGGCTAGGAATAGCTTGTTGTAACAATGTTCCTTGCTTTCCGTTTGTAATTTATTCATTGATTCTCATTCTATAGTGCTCTGTTGTAGATATTCTCTCTTTATTTCTTTCACTTCCATAATCTATCGGAGGCTTGGTAGTGCTTCTAGTCTATTTTGGACTAAAATGAGGGGGCATATACTTTGATAGTCTAGGGCTTGAACCTTCTTCCTCATTTTGGGGATTTTCAATTCCCTCTTCATCCTCAGCCTTGTTTTGGTTCACCTCTCCTAGCTGGTTCCTAAATAGGGGGCTTTCCTTCAAGGAACCTTTTACCGTTGGGCTCATATGATAAGGGATAATTTGCTCCACTATAGGATTAGGAGCTACATTCCTGGCTCTTGTTTCCACAACTTCAACTCTTGACTCTATTTTTTCCATGTTTAAACTGAAATGACCTGGCAATTTTTATTCATTTTGAGCATAGCTTTTGGGGATTTTTGTCATAGATGTGGATGGTCTTGATTTGGATGGGGAGTCTAGGGTTTCAGGAAACTTGAAACTGATGGTATCATCCTTACTATTTTATTTTTCAACTTCTAGATTTGCTAGGATATCAAACATGTTCAAGCTGGGATATTTATTACATACCTTATGATTTTTGCCTCCCTCATTATGTTGCTTTCCTTTCTCCTAGATTTTTTCTAGTTTTGTGTTGGCTTGGTCAGCTTGGTTATTCTTAACTTGTCTGTATCCTTCCAAGTTAAGATGTAGTCCTTGAAACTTTGGGATCCCTCTCCCATTAGCTTTCCCCAGAAAACCTTTGCTCGTGGCTTCCTTATTTGCAATTATTGTCATACATTGGGCTTGAAGGTGGCCCTGGGTTTTGCACATGCTACAAAATACTGGCTTGTTCTCATACTCTGTAGGTTGAATCCTTAGAAACTCTCCATATGCTAGTTTCACTTGAGAAGGTAGATCAGAATCCAAGTTTGCATTTACACATATCCTAGCATGCGTCAGTCTAGTCCTTACCTGGGTTGAATGGTATATTGCCATGAGCTCTCCTATCATATTTGCTATGCCACTAAGCCAATACTCATTAACAAACTATACTGGGAGGTTTGGTAAGCAAACCCAAATGGGTGCTATATTAATGTTCTACTTCTCAAGGTTGAAATCCTCCCCCCACTTCCTTAGAAAGAGGCTACGCCTTCCTAGAAACTAGGGTCCTCCTGTCAAGATGTGCTTTGCATCATCTTTGTTGTTGAGTCTTATCATAAAAAAACCTCTTGACATGGCTACGATTTCTAAGCTTCATGAAGTTTTCCACTTTTTCGCGGCCCATGAGCGAATAGTCTCAATGTCCGGCCTTCCTCCCAAAAACTTGCCAACTAAGGATGATGCCTCCATATCCAAGAATATTTGCATAATCTCCACTGACATAGTTAACCTATTATTGTTTGGTATTAGGGGCGATAGTTCATTGACTAGCTCCTTATTTTTCCATTTTAGCATTTCCAAAAATGTTGGACCCTTGTTGCCAGCTCCCGAACCCCAGTGGGACCCTTTGTCTGAGGGTTTATCTAGAGGATCTGTACCTTTAGCCTTTTTGAACTAAGCTAACAGGGAATCCTTTTCCTTTCTAGATACAACATTCTGCCCTGCCTCTAGATCTTCTCCTTCCATTGGTTCAAAATTCCTACCTACCATTTTTGCTCCTCCTCTGCTTCCTCTGCTTCCTCCACCGCTCCTCATCTCTCCCCCAATCCACCTCCTAAAAATCTTATCGGATCATAATAATACAATTAATTTTTAGGCATATAATATTAAAAATAAATATTATATCCTATTCCTTTACAAGACCTTATTGCTTTTGGAAAAACCACTTAATGTCCTTAATGATGACAAATTTAAACCAATATTCTTTTGACATCAATGAAAACAAAACTACTCAAAAATTCCAACAATATTTTGCTAAATTATTTTTGAAAAATATTCCATTTCTTTTATATTTTTTGGTCTGATCACTACCCAATATTCCAGATTATCCCATGACAAGGAAATCCTACATATTCTTACATATAGGGCTTCGAATGGGAACATACCTAGTGATGCATGATAACTATTATTGTATGTGAACTCGAATAGGTATAAGTAATCTTCCCATTTAGTATGTTGATCCATACAATACATTCTTAACATATCTTCTAAAACCTAATTCACCCTCTTAGTCTATCCATCTATCTCATGTTGATTGGCTAAACTAATATTTAGTTTGGTACACAATGTCTCATGCAACACTTGCCTAAATTCTAAGGTAAAGCAAGAATGTCTATAAGAGATTATAACTTTAGGAAATCTATGTAGTTTCACTATCTCTCTAGAAAATTTACTCACTATAGTAGGTGCATCAACTTGTATATTCCTAGGTGTAAAATGTGCAACCTGTGTTAACTTATCCATAACTACTAGGATTACATCATGCCAATTACTTGTTTTAGGCAAACCCACTATAAATTCCATTGAAACCACCTACCATTTCTATGTAAGTATGTTGTATGGGTACAAACGACTTGTCGCATGCAAATTTTTTACATTCAATTTATAGCACTCCAAGAACCTAGCCACATAATCATTGATGTCATTTTCTATACCTAGCCAATAGTAGGCGTTTATCAATCTCTCGCGCATCTTTGTCCCTCTAGGATATGTTGAATAAGAAGTATTATGTGCCTCCTTAAGGATAATTTCTCTCAATCCACCCATTTTTTAAACAACCAATATGTTTTTATAATACATGTCATTTGTATATACAAAAACTGTATCTATTCTAAGTTCTTACTCATGTTGAGCATTACATGACTAAAAAAATCATCTTTCTATTGCAAGTATTTAATTTAATATATCAAATCATAATGACTTTTTTTCATTGCAGAAATGCACCCTCTCCTACTCAGAGTGTCAACAACCTTATTCTCTCTACCCTTGAGGTAATATTTGCCAAAATCAATACTCAACTAGAAACTCCATCCAATGTAATTGTCTAGCATTCAATAAGGGTTGAGTGAATATGAATATTAAACTCTTATTATCTATCTTAAGTTCAAATGGTTTTCCATAGTGCCTCCAAATATTAAGAGTATGTACTACAACTGCCAACTCCAACTCATGAGTGACATAGTTCACTTTATGTCTCTTAAGTTTCCTTTATTTGAAGGCAATGACCACATCATCTTGGGTCAAACCCCCTCCTAATACTTCAATTGATGCATCGGTACACATTGTAAACCTCTTAGAAGGATCAAGTAACTGTAGAATTGGTGCAATCGTCAACCTCTCTTTCAAAATTCAAAATACCTCTTCACATTGTTCTATCTATTTAAAAGCCTTACCTTGTAATAGCTTGCTAAATCAATAAAACTATGCACCTTAGTTATATTTGTGGGTTCAATCCATTCAATAATTGCTTCTATATTCTTGGGATCAATTGCAATCCCCTCAATAGAGATAATATGTCCCAAATATTGTACTTGTGGAGTGTAAAATTCACACTTTGATAGCTTTCCATATAGTTTATTCTTTCTAAGAATATTAAGCATAATTCTCATATGTTGATCATGTTCCTCGTTATTCTAGGAATAGATCAATATATCATCCAAAAACATAAGTACAAAATGGTCTAACTACTCTCCAAACACGCTATTCATGAGATTTATGAATGTAATTGGGGCATTAGTTAGCCCAAAAGGTAAGACTATAAACTCATAATGTTCATAACTAGTTCTAAAAGGATTTTTATGAGTGTCTTCTTCCTTAATCCTTAACTTATGGTAGCCTAGTCTTAGGTCAATTTTTAGGAATATGGTTTCTCCTTTAAGCTGATTGAAGATATTATCTATTATTTTTTATGGTAATATTATTCAACATCTAGTAGTCTATGCACATTATTAGAGTTCTATATTTTTTCTTAACAAATAAAATAGGATCTCCCCATGGTGACACACTCATATTAATTAGTCATTTTTCCAACAAATCCTGAAGTTGTATATTGATCTTATGTATCTCAATAGGAGTCACTCTATATGGTACCCTAGCAATAGGTGCAACTCCACGCAATAACTTTATATAAAAATAAAACTTTCTTTGGTGAGGTAACCCTAGAAGATCCTTCAAAAATACCTCCTTAAATTTTCCCAAGATAGGATGTTTTTGGAAGAGGTCATAATCTGCTTTAGTTTCTTATTTCTTATCCATTTTATCTACAAATATCATTCCCCTCTTCCTAAGGGATTTATTCACCTACATTGTAGTCAACAGATTTGGTTTGATTGACTCATTATCACATTAAATTTTAATCCTTTGATTAGATTCATCTATAAACTCCAACCATATATCTTCAATATTCAAAAGAGCCTTATGGATTTTTAGCCAATCAACACCAAGAATGATGTCAAAGGTATGTAAATGTTCCATATACAAATGCCAATTGGTTTTTAATTGAGTTAAAGTAATGTGAGGGTCAAATAGGCATTGGTTTACTTGATAGCTCTACCCCGACCCATACTCTACCTTCCAACCATTGACCAGAAACCTAGGTCTTTTAGGAATATCCCTCACTAAAATAATGAAAATAAAACTATCATTATATCCTCTACTTACAAAAATGCGTACATACTTAACATAAATTTTAATATTTAACAAAAAAAGGAGTTACTTGTCCATCAATTGCGGGACTTCCTATTGCAACAAATATCCTATGGGTGGTTTCTTCTGGAGCTTTCTAACAAATATCAACTTTGTGGGGATATTTATTGGCAAACTGGGGGCCTCTGCAATCATAACAATCATTTGTAGGAGCTTTTCTACCCCTATTGTTATCCTAATTGCTACCTTGAGGTGTAGCATATTTAGTCTTCCCCTATTCTTATGACCTCTGATCAATCCTTCTAGGGTACACTTTGCTATTTATCTTGAACTTGTTGCCTTGGAAGGTATTTATAGTTTTTCCTCTCCATCTATTTTGATCTCCACCTTTATATTTCTTCCTATGTTCTTTGTCCCACTTCATAAACCCAATGCTATTCATTTTTCTGAGCTCATATTTTTCTTTGTTAGATAACTTTTTATAATTAAAGTATACCTTTTTGGTCTCTTGGTTTGCTTCTTCTTGTTGTGCTAAATCAAAAGCAATAGGAAGATCTACAGGATTGTGCATATTCACCACTTTCTTAATCTTAGGATGTAGTCCCAGAATAAATTTTTGAACTTTCATATCTTCATTGCTCTTATACTGAGTTGCATATTTTAGTAATTGGACATATTTTTGATGATAATATCGGACTATCATTGATTCTTGTTGCAGGTTAGTGAATTCCCCAAACTTTTCCACATAATATTAATTAGTTAGGAATCTATTCCTGAATTCCTTTACAAAATCTTCCCATTTGAAATCTATAACTTCAATACCCTACCCTCTCTTGAAGGTCTTCCACTAGTCTAGGGCTACTTCAACCATGTTCATGATAGCCAAGGTAGTTTTAGATTTTGATGACAAAAGCACCAAGAAAAAGTATGACTCCAATTTATTTAGCCAATTCTCCACTGCATCACCATATCCTTTTCCATTAAATTTATAAATTATGACCTTCTTTAGGTCTTTGGCCAACTCTACACTCACTCTAGCCCTACTAGTATTAAATCCTGTAATTTTACTAGGTGCTCCCCATTTTCCTACCTACAATTTCTCTTCCTTTGGTCAAATACTTAATGAATTTCTGTTGTTGGATTATCAATTATTTTTGTTGGCCCATGTGAGTTTTTTTTTGAGCTATTTTCTCTCTTTGCTTCTCCATATGAGTTTGTAATAGTTGTACAAATTTTTCTAGGTTTTCTTACTCACTACTAGGCTCATTTGGAGAAGGCTCATTCAACTATTTTAGTTTTCTCTCACTTTATGGAATATCTTTTCTTGTTCCTATAAGTGGTCCTCTTGTAGGTCTAATGAGGGTCTCTTCCTACCTCATTCTCACGGGGTTTCTTAAAGAACCACTTCGTAGCATGTGCACCATATGATCTATAGGGAAAAGAAGAAAGTTAATCTATTGATTTAAATTTGTCTAAGAAAATATTTATTTAGAGTTATACAATTTAAGGATCTCTTGTACTTTGATACCACATTTAATAACACAAGTCTGCTCACTTAGTTGTACCATTCATTTTTTCTCTATAATTTTATAGGATTTTTTCCTTTTATATAGTTGTTTACCCTAGAGTTAAGGTTTCAGTTATCTAGTTTAATGTTCACTTAAGACAAATATATTTTTATGTATGAGGTATATCATACCACTTTTAAAAATCAAGACTATTGTAGACAATCTCCCAAGGCAATGTGATTAGCCAAATATTGTGAAAGGTGCCATTTTGTGGAATTGACTTGTCTTATTTAACTTCCTCTTGTTCTGGAATGAGGAATATTCCATGGTTGGGGTTATCCTCCAAGTACCATAACACCTAGAGTGTGGACACATACTCTCCTCATCCCTTAACATGTTGGTCTTCGACTTAACCAATTGACTTATTCTATTTTAGCATGCAAGGGTGTTAGTGTACATATACCTAGTTTTTAGTTGATTTTTGTCTTCTTGGAGTCAACTAGAGCCATGTCATTACCCTGACACTAAGATTAGTCTTAAGGTTATGCGTAAGGGATCGACCCCAAAATGTATTTATAAAAAATTGGCAAATTAGTTTTGAAATCCAAGCCAATAGTGTCCAAAAACATGTAGAAGGTTCACTATTATTAGGGGCAATGTTGGAAATTTAAACTTAAAATGTTCAAAATATTATAAAATTGGGACGAATCGACCCAAAAAACATTTTCACCCATTTTTTTTTGGCTAATGGGCCCTGGTCAAGGGTCCTAAATATTAGCCAATTCCAAATTTCAAAAATCCTAATTTTAGCCAATTTAGCGATAAATAGTTGTTATCCATAACCCTGCTTAGTCTCAAATGTCCATTATTACTCATGGGAGTTTATCCCATACCAAATTTCATAGTTGGATAAGTTGCATAATCATGCTAGTCCACTTCTAGTCAAATGATAGATAGGACTTATCACCATACTCTTGAGTAACAACCTAGAGGAAGCATCCCATACCACCTATTGTTACAAGTTTTGACTAGATCACTTGTTCTGATCCAACCTATCAGACTACAGTCTCTTTTGAGTCATGTTGCATGCATACTCACATATAAAAATCATTGGATGTCCATATTATATTTCCTTTACGAGGAATACATTAACCATTCCTCGTCATGGTATCGACTATAAAATTTAAAAAATTATTTAAGGTAACCCTCCCCTAAGGATAGAGTTTCTAATAGTCTACCAAATGAGTCTTTCCAACTAACTACCCATTTATATGTCCATATATGAGTGTAACAATTCTCACTCGACTTAGTTGCGAAAAGATTGTCTAGATCTTAGACATAACCCCTTAAGATAGGGTAATTATCTAAGTCTAAAACTTTGGAGTTCCTTCATTGGGTTTCACTTAGTTTTAAAGCTAAAGTAACATTACTCTACCCATAATGGTTGATAAAATCACAAATATAAAAAACTATTATTCTTATAATATTAAAAGACAACTTATTCAAATATCCATAACAAATACATTTGGAATAATAAGTTTTTCTTTTTTATTTTATTTATCTCTTCATTGTTACACTCCACATTAAACACTTAAACAAATTAAAATAATATATTCTTTTCTAAATACTCACTCAAGGTACGACATGAGAAAAATCACATCTAAAGTAAAAGATTAAATTATTATATGCATATTATTCATTATGTTTGTCCATAACCAACCATTAATTTGCAGGTACTCTCTTTTTCTGCTATGAAAGACATAATCATAAATATCACTTCAATTAAATAATAGTCATTCTTCTTAAAATAGTAGAACAAGCCCTCTTAATAAATTTTTTAAAGCCAAAGGTTTCTATATAATTGTGATAGTTGTTCCATAGGTTTTAGAATGCCTTACTAAGGTATTGTCATAGTTAAGGTATTGACATAGTTAAAGAAACCCAATTAATTTTCATCCCAACAAGATAATGGAGCTCTCAAATAATTTTACAGAAAATTTCCTCAATTCATAAAATATTATATACATAAACTCTCAATTTAATACAACTAACTACTCTCCGACAAATAGTTTTAGTTGTAGTTTGCTCACGGATATCTAAAATTTTTCTTTCTATACCAAAAACTAAGGTGCAATGAAAGACACGATTTTCAATTAAATATTTAAGTATCCACCAGTTCTCTCCTTCACTATTAGAAGTCCTCTTGTTTAAGGTTTATAATTATTTTTCTGTATTTAAAGAAATTCTAAGAATATTGAACTCTTCAACTACACTACAACAAGTTGCTACCATTCTTGGTAGTTGATTACATACAAATATTTAACTTAATGTAATACATTACTCAATAAAGAAATTGCACCATAAGTAAATTCAGCTAACACAATAAATAGATCAAACCCTCTTCCTTCAGTCTTCATTACGATTTCTTCTTTCTTGAAAGGAATTTTAGGCAATATGACATTTATCACCAGTACCATTGAATACAGAACTACCAGAATGCATTGAATAAGAGGGAGATAATTCATTGTTCGCAACCCAATACTATATTCAAATTTACTCAAAGGAGACTTACTCTAACAGGTTTTCCTTGTTCACACTTTCGGCTCAATATAATTTCATACTATAGGTTAACTAACATAGAACACAAAATTGTTAAAGATATTTTGGGACCACAAACTTCTAGATTTCATGTTACAAAGTTTTTTTGCACTGCACCTATTTGAAAAGGGAGTAAGTAGTGACAGTACACTGGTATTTTCACCACCTAAGTGTCACTCCAACTCAGTATCTATCACAACCCTCCCTTAGCACATCCTATTGATGATAAAGGATATCATAATTTGTAGAGAGAAATACAATTAGTAGCTAATTATTATTAATTTTGAATATGGTATTACTAATTATTTGATGATTGCAAGTATTTTCAAGGTGGCAAGGAAAGCAATCATAATCATCATATTGCTTGAAGGCGATAAATATTGCAAAATATTAATCAAAAAGAGGAAATGTTAATACTATTGGATAAAATTAATAATTGATATTAAAATTGACCTAATTATTTTTAATACATAGATGTTATTTATTTAATCATTTTGTTATGACAAATTGATAAAAATAAAATAAAAAGAAGTTAGAAAAGAAGACTTCTAAAAGAGGTAGAAAATTGGGCCAATTTCTAGAAGAAGTAGAAAATTGACCCAAGTTCTAAAAAGAAAGAAAATGGAGTCAAAATTAGGGGGCTAGTTTCTAAAACCATGGGCTCTTGGTTGAAATTTTCCATTCTAGATCTTTCCTTCTACCTTTTTTCCAAATATAACTTTTGAAAAGGAAGCATTCCAAAAGCCTATAAAT
Organism: Wollemia nobilis; assembly: GCA_028583015.1. Classification (NCBI taxonomy): domain Eukaryota; kingdom Viridiplantae; phylum Streptophyta; class Pinopsida; order Araucariales; family Araucariaceae; genus Wollemia; species Wollemia nobilis. Next base: position 1,472,430 of record JAQPPZ010002582.1, read on the forward strand.
ACCTCTATTTTCTTAACTTAAAAGGAGGTAACCTTAGGAGGAGTGATGAAGGAGTTGGAAACACGAGGAGATGAGGATATGGAAGGAGAAGCACAAGAAGCCTAACCATGATGGAGAAATAGGTCTGAGTATTCCTACCCTACCGCCTTGCTTGATGATATCTGTTTGAAATAAAATTTGACCTAAGCTTGTTATAAGGTTCTTACCCTTTTATCTCATATGCCTTCTATAATCACCTATTATAGACTGTATCCATTGAATATTTAATTCCTTAATTTAAGCCTTGAAATATGAAATAATAGTCATTGGAAAATTGATATAGTCTTATATGCTTTATTATGTCATGTATTTTATTTCTACAACATGTATTATCTTGGCGGTGACATCCAGATCTAATTATTGGGTACGATAGTATTGCTTACTTTTCCCTTGTGAATCATTTTACTAATCCTACTGCGATTTAGGTGTCAAAGATGATTGAGGGATTTGGACTGTAGATTTAGTGGACAATGATGGATAGATAAACCCTTCCATTAATATTCCTTATTGACTCCTTAGTATGCTATTAATATTGATCTATATCCTTGCCAACTATGTGATTCAGTTTGGAATTTCATATTTAGAATGACTCCTTTTATTGAGATGATTTTTGAAATCAACATTTATAATTTACATATTATAAATTTTGTATACTAAGATCTAGAAAGAGATATTTATCATATTCAAAGTAAATCCATATGGTTTCATAATGCTAGCTCAATGTTTACTTGATATACCTGTAAATTGGGATATTATGAGTCTTGGGATGACTCTTGGTAGAAATGGTAATGAGTAGAGTCATAGTTTCTCTTCCCAGGGTAACCATGGCACTTGCACTACGTTTGCATGATTTTAGGTGATGGAGGATTTTGGGTTTCCTATCCAAATAAAACCTTTGTCCCACATGTAATGTGTGGAGGGGCAAATACACTATAATAGGTTCTGGTCATAAAAAGAATCATAGAAAAGCACACTTGGCTAATCCCCATCCAATTTTCCACACCCTTCTTTAAATTGCTTATGGTGTAACTTAACACATGGTATTTTATTTGGTTTTATGTTGTGGGAAATTGTACTGATGAAGCCCATTTCTTTCTCTATAGTGGGAATTGTCCCACATTGATAGTGTGGGTTCTTGTTAGCCATATATGAAGAACATGTGCTTATACTGAGGGGGGGGGTGAACAGTATAAGATAAAACTTTTTGCTTTTTAATCCAAATAATAGCATCAACAATATTAAAGTAGTAAACATTACACAAAGCATCACACACATGAGAGACATGATTTTACGTGGTTCACCCAATGTGGGCTACTCCACGGAGAAAATATTTCTTATAAATTTTTCTCAAATAAATTCTCTTGGGAATCCTTTCCCTACAATGTTTATGGACCTCTTTCCAAAGGAGATACCAATCCCCTAAATCAAGTTCGTGGATCTCTATCCACAGGAGACACCAATCTCCTAACTCTGCTCTAGATGGTGATCCTCTAGAAGACCTCTACCTCCACTACCCTTAGCAAATGGAACTCTATCCATAGAAGACACCTATCTTCCCTACTCTAGCTGGAGATCTCTATCCTCAACTCTATCACCTCCAAAGCTCTATCTAAAATCTGTACTAAACACAGTCCAGTCGATCTAGCACAAATCTATCCTCAATATTTGTCTATGTTCTGGCACAAATCTATCCTCAAATCTGCACCAAACTCTATCCTCTGATCTATCCTCAATATCTATCCTCAATCTTGTCTTCAAGCCTTAACTCAAAGCTTGACTCAATCTCAAATCAAATCCCCAAACCTTAACTCAAGGTTTGAACAAATCAATCAATCAACTCTCTCACAAGCCTTCTCAAAGACTTATCTCAAATCTGCACAACAAGTCCACACTAGAACTTGTCCAATCTCATAGAAACATAAAGAGAATTGTTAGAGACTCAATATGCTTCAACTCAATCACTTTCTCAATTCAATTCAGAATATAGAATAGTTTGTTTTATGGAACTTGAACAATCACTTCACACATCCACTTGACTAGGCTCAACCAACTCAACTCAACCAATCACTCAATGAAATAATCCTTGCTTACAAACCCTAGTCCAAGCATATGAACACTCACTCAAAATATTCCCAACAATGCTTATCAACCACTCTCACATAACAATGATACTCATGTTCTTTTCAAACCCTAGTTCAAGTTCTTCACACAACCAATGGCTTCAACAACAATGCTTATAAAACAAGGTTTTAACAACAACTCTTTATTCCAGAAAACCTTGAAGCATTAACTCAACACACTCAATAAGGAAACCCTAATCAAGTCCTTTTCACTCCAAACTTATTTTCTAGAAAACCAACCAATCAACTCAACTATGGAAGAATGTGCTCATACCTTTTTCTTGATGATGAAGGAACCTCAAATATTTGTCACAACCATAAACATATTTTTGCCAATCTCAAGGAATTTAGACAAACAATACAAATCATATAATCACTCACAAATACACCTTATTACTCCTTTCTTAAAATAATATCCAACACCACAATAGTTTGAATATTCACTTCTCAAAAACCCTAACTCATCACAAATTTATCTCAATCAATCATATTTGACATAAGCCACTTCAGAATTTTATTCTTCAAAAATCAATCCAATTTCTACTTATGACTCCCTACTTTAACATTGCATTTTTAAAGATAATTCTTTTGAAAAATAATGCAACAACTAATCTTTCCTTTTCTAAGGTAAAAGAATTTTTACCCACCACTTAAATTTTCAGCAAACACTTTATAAAACCCACAAAACTTCCTTTTTAACTTAGGCAAAAATCCAAAATCATTTACCTCCTTATTTCTCCTAAGACTAACCTTAGCCTAAGTCAAAAATCAAAATATTTTAATTTAAAAGAGTGTTACCACTTTGCATTGCATGAAGATTCGAACTGAGCGCTTCTCTCCACAAGCGCTTTCACCATGGCTCCCAACGCCATGGAGCCACGTGCTCCCTTTGGAACCTCCACTACCTTACGCCCTTTGACTTCCACTATTCGCACGAGCCACGAATTGGCTCCTTCACTCACGCTATCCAAAAACTTTGCACGAACTATTGTCATGAGGGAATTGCACATGAAAACCGATGTTAATTATTTTTGGTGGATGTGAGTGGATACCTTACCTTTGAGAAGGCTATGGTATTTATATACCATACGCCTTCATTGCTCCACGTCGGTGGTGAGGACGTCATCTAGCAAGCGATGACGTTGGCGAAAGGGGGCAACTTTGCACGTGAACAAACCGGTGCCCAAACTTTATGAAATGTGCCCAAACTTTAGCTTTGGAAATTTATTAAATATAATAAATTAAATTATTTAAGAATTTAATTATTATAATTTAATAATTAACATGGTCTTTTGGCCTTAAACCAAACTTAAGGGCCTCTTTAGGTTTTTAGAAAAACCTTACAACTTGCTCACATGGTTTTAATGGAAAAACCTTTTATTTTTTGCTCACCCATGGTTTTAATAAAAACCCTTCTAGCTTATGCTTCCACATAATATTAAAAATATTATGAAGCTCTTTTGCCATTAACCTTTGCATTGTTCCTTGACATTATTCCTTGACATCAATGATGACTTCGTTCCTTGACATCAATGACAACTTTGACTCAAAATGTCCAACAATCTCCCCCTTTGTCATTGATGGCAACCCAAATTATTTTTACCAGAAACTTAACCTTTTCTTGGTTCTGCTCCCCTGGGACATTGCTCCCCCTGGCTCAATACTCTTTTCAAATCTCTCCTCTTTACTCAAATACCAAATCTCTCCCCCTTACTCAAATCTCTCCCCCTTTGACATCAATGGCAAAGGGTCACCTTTGGGGCTCGGGGCTAAGAATGAGCCTCTTAGCTTAGCCCCTCCCCCACCTCCTTTTGAGGTGGTTAATTCTGGGGTGGGAGTCTTACTCCCAATTTTCCTCGAAGATACTCAAAGGTTTCCTTTGAAAGTGGCTTAGTGAAAATATCTGCTATATGTTCCTTTGTAGTAACATATTCCAACCTGACCTGTTTATCTATCACCTGTTCTCTCAAAAAATGATACTTAATCGGAATGTGCTTTGTCCTGGAGTGCATTACTAGATTTTTTGAGATACTTATAGCACTTGTATTATCACATAGTATGGGAATAGGATGATCATGTTTTATCTTGAAGTCTTCTAGAGTTCGCTTCATCCATAACACCTGTGTACAACTAGCTACTACTGCAATATATTCTTCTTCCACTGTAGATAAGGATACTGAAACCTACTTCTTACTTAGCCAAGAGACTAAACAGTCTCCAAGAAAGAATGCTCCTCCACTTGTGCTTTTTTTATCATCAATGTTGCCAGCCCAATCTGCATATGTATATGTTGTCAGTGTGAAACTATCACTTTTGGGATACCAAAGCCCAAATTCCATAGTCCCTTTTAGATACCTAAAAATTATTTTTACCGCTGCCACATGTGTTTCCTTAGGTGCTACCTGAAACCTTACCACTAATCCCACTTACTGTACTATGTCTGGTCTTGTAGCTGTAACATACAATAAGCTGCCAATCATAGATCTGTATAATCTCTGATCTACCTCTGGAGATTCATCATCCTTACTCAACTTGCATCCTGTGACCATGGGGGTACTTACTGGTTTACAATATTCTAACCTGAATTTCTTTAACATTTCTTTTATATACTTGGCTTGTGAGAGAAATACCCCTTTCTCTGATTGTGAAATCTGAAGTCCAAGAAAGAAGGACAATTCACCAAGCATAGACATCTCAAATTCATTTTGCATGTTCTTAGCAAATTCTTTACACATCTTATCATTGTTTCCCCCAAAAATGATGTCATCAACATAAACAACCACAATTAGTAAATCATTCCCTTCATTTTTGATATATAAATTATTGTCTGCTATTCCTTTTCTGAATCCCTATTCCTGAAGATACTTATCCAATCTTGAGTACCATGCTCTCGGAGCCTACTTTAGACCATACAATGCCTTTTTCAATCTGCATACATGATCTGGTTTATCTGCTAATATGAATCCCTCTAGTTGTTCAATATAAACTTCTTCTTCTAGAACACCATTTAGAAATGTTGACTTGACATCCATCTGATATACCTTGAAGTTTTTGAAACTTGAGAAGGCTAAAAATATTCTTATGGCTTCAAGCCATGCAACTGGAGCAAATGTCTCATCAAATTCAATTCCCTCTACCTGTGCATAACCTTTGCATACTAACCTTGCTTTATTCCTGACCACCTGTCCATCTTCATTTAACTTGTTTCTGAATACCCATTTTGTGTCGATCACATTTTTGTCCTTTGGTCGTGGAACAAGTTCCCAAGTTTTGCTTTTCTCTATCTGATCTAATTCCTCATCCATTGCCTTAATCCAAAATTTATCCTCACTTGCCTGAGTGAAGTCTTTTGGCTCAATCTTAGATAGCAAAGAAAAATTTGCTTGTTGAGATGGTGTTATTATTCTTCTCCTTGTCTGTCTTTCATCTGGATTCCCAATGATTTGCTCTTTTGGATGATGCTTCTGTACATACCTGGATGGAGTTTTGGGAAGAAGTCTTTGTGTTTCTTCTTCTTCTTTATCTGATTCCTCACAAAACTCTTCTTGACAACATCCATCTTCTTGATACATAATTTGTTGAACTGGTTCTCTTGAATCTATCTTCTCATCAATTGTTACATTTATACTTTCCACCATAGTACGTGTTCTCTTGTTGAAGCATCTATAGGCTTTACTCCTTGAGGAATAACCAAGAAATATTCCCTCATCACATCTTGGGTCAAACTTACCTAAGTTTTGATCTTCTCATCTTATGTAACACTTGCTTCCAAAAATCCTGAAGTGTTTTACAGTGGCAGGTCTTCCTTTCCAAAGCTCATATGGAGTCTTGTGATGGTTTACCCTCATTTGAGCCCTAGTGATTATGTATACTATTGTGTTGACTGCTTCTCTCCAAAATCCATCTGAGAGCTTAGACTCATTTAGCATAGCTCTAGCCATATTTTCAACAGTCCTATTTTTCCTTTCAACTACTCCATTTTGTTGAGGAGTTCTTGTTGCTGAATATTCTCTTTTGATTCCATGTTGTTCACAAAACTCTACAAATTCATTTGAAGTAAATTCTCCTCCTATGTCAGATCTCAGACACTTAATCCTTTTGCCGGTTTCATTTTCAACTAATTCCTTAAATGCTTTGAATTTTTCAAAAGCCTCTGACTTCTCTTTTAGGAAAGCTACCCAAACCATTCTGGAATAATCATCTATAAATAGTATAAAGTAGCTATCACCCTGAATACTTTGTGTTCTGGTAGGACCACATAGATCAGTATGTATTAGACTCAATGGCTCATATGACATATATCCTTTTGATTTAAATGTTGTCCTAGTTTGCTTTCCATGTTGACAGGGTGCACAGATTGTGCTTTGAGGTCTTCTTATTTTGGGTAAATATCTGACCGTCTGTTTATTGCTTATGTTGACTATGTTGTCAAAATTCAAGTGACCCAATATTCTATGCCACAACCAACTCTCATATTCTTGTGATAGGAAGCACTTTTCCCCTTTGATCTCATTGAGCATGTATAAATTGTTTGGGGTTCTTCTTGCGTTGGCAATAATTTTTATAGATTTTGATTTTCTTATCTCACATCTATCTGGATGGAAAGTAACCATGTACCCTTGATCACAAAGTTGACTTATACTTAGTAGATTGTGTTTTAACCCTTTGACATACAACACATTTTCTATTTTTGTTTTCCCATTATCTAAACTTAGAGTTCCTCTTCCACCAATCCTTGTTGATCCATTATCACCAAAACTTATTGATCCTCTATTGGTTTCTTTTAGTACAATGAATTTGTCTTTGTCTCCTGTCATGTGACTAGAGAAACCACTATCAAGATACCATTGTTCTTCTTTATCCTGAGCATGAAGGGTTGTTTGAACTAACATTGATCTAGCCTTAACATTTTCCCTTTCATCTTTCCTAGTTGTTGAAATTGTTTTTCTAGACTCGGGAAATATCATTTTACACCATCTAGCCTTGTGCCCAAAATTATTGCATTTGTAACATATAATATCATCATCCATAAGAGGTGCAAAAGAATTGAAATTTCTATTGACATTGTTTCTTGCATGATTAATACAGTGTACAACTCTATGACCATATTTATTACAAGAAAAGCAATGACCATGGAAGAAATTATGTAACCTATTTGGATGCCTTGGAGTTTGTGGTGAAGTATTATTTCTCTTGTGATTAACTCTTATCCAAGGTTCTTCTTTGCTTTCTTCCTTTCTGATATCCTTTGCTTGCTTATCCTTGTTTGAAGTTTCTGCTTTTTGAAGACTTGGTTCCTCTTTCTATTTCTTATATTCTACATCTTGTAGTGCCTTGATTCTTTCAACTTCATTCCTTAGGTAGACAATTTTTGCTTCCAATATTTCACATTTTGTTTCTCTTGCTCTTAACAGATCTGTTATATCCTGCTCAATCTTCTTTCCTTCTTCTACCTTTACCTTGAGTTCTGTGAGATTTTGTAGGAGTTCTATCCTTGTTTCTTCCTCCTCTTGAATTTGTTCCTTCAAGCTTGAATTATTTTCTCTAATCCTTTCCAATTTTCTGAGAGTAGCAAAGAATTCTTCTTTTATATCAAACATGGTCTCTTCTTCATTTTCTGAAGTCATGTGTGTTTCTGATGGATCCTCCTCCAAGATGTTAGTCTTTTCATGGAGAGACCCGCTCTGATACCAATTGAAGAACATGTGCTTATACTGAGAGGGGGGTGAACAGTATAAGATAAAACTTTTTTCTTTTTAATCCAAATAATAGCATCAAAAATATTAAAGTAGTAAACATTACACAAAGCATCACACACATGAGAGACATGATTTTACGTGGTTCACCCAATGTGGGCTACTCCATGGAGAAAATATTTCTTATAAATTTTTCTCAAATAAATTCTCTTGGGAATCCTTTCCCTACAATGTTTATGGACCTCTGTCCAAAGGAGATACCAATCCCCTAAATCAAGTTCATGGATCTCTATCCATAGGAGACACCAATCTCCTAACTCTGCTTTGGATGGTGATCCTCTAGAAGACCTCTACCTCCACTACCCTTAGCAAATGGAACTCTATCCACAGAAGACACCTGTCTTCCCTGCTCTGGCTGGAGATCTCTATCCTCAACTCTATCACCTCCAAAGCTCTATCTAAAATCTATACTAAACATAGTCCGTCGATCTAGCACAAATCTATCCTCAATATCTGTCTCTGTTCTGGCACAAATCTGTCCTCAAATCTACACCAAACTCTGTCCTCTGATCTGTCCTCAATATCTGTCCTCAATATCTATCTTCAAGCCTTAACTCAAAGCTTGACTCAATCTCAAATCAACTCTATTGGATTTGCCCCAAACCTTAACTCAAGGTTTGAACAAATCAATCAATCAACTCTGCTCACAAGCCTTCTCAAAGACTTGTCTCAAATCTGCACAACAAGTCCACACTAGAACTTGTCCAATCTCATAGAAACATAAAGAGAATTGTTAGAGACTCAATATGCTTCAACTCAATCACTTTCTCAATTCAATTCAGAATATAGAATAGTTTATTTTATGGAACTTGAACAATCACTTCACACACCCACTTGACTAGGCTCAACCAACTCAACTCAACCAATCACTCAATGAAATAATCCTTGCTTACAAACCCTAGTCCAAGCATATGAACACTCACTCAAAATGTTCCCAACAATGCTTATCAACCACTCTCTCCCCTTCCCCCCCCCATCACATAACAATGATACTCATGTTCTTTTCAAACCCTAGTTCAAGTTCTTCACACAACCAATGGCTTCAACAACAATGCTTATAAAACAAGGTTTTAACACTACAACTCTTTATTCCAGAAAACCTTGAAGCATTAACTCAACACACTCAATAAGGAAACCCTAATCAAGTCCTTTTCACTCCAAACTTATTTTCCAGAAAACCAACCAATCAACTCAACTATGGAAGAATGTGCTCATACCTTTTTCTTGATGATGAAGGAACCTCAAATATCTGTCACAACCATAAACATATTTTTGCCAATCTCAAGGAAGTTAGAAAAACAATACAAATCATATAATCACTCACAAATACACCTTATTACTCCTTTCTTAAAATAATATCCAAACACCACATAGTTTAATATTCACTTCTCAAAACCCCTTACCCCCAACAAATAATATTTCCTTTTCAATAATTTCCCACCACTTAAATTTTCACAAACACTTTATAAAACCCACAAAACTTCCTTTTTAACTTAGGCAAAAATCCAAAATCATTTACCTTCTTATTTCTCCTAAGACTAACCTTAGCCTAAGTCAAAAATCAAAATATTTTAATTTAAAAGAGTGTTACCACTTTGCATTGCACGAAGATTCGAACTGAGCGCTTCTCTCCACAAGCGCTTTCACCATGGCTCCCAACACCGTGGAGCCACATGATCCCTTTGGAACCTCCACTACCTTACGCCCTTTGACTTCCACTATTCGCATGAGCCACGAATTGGCTCCTTCACTCACGTTGTCCAAAAACTTCGCACAAACTACTGTCACGAGGGAATTGCGCACGAAAACCGGCATTAATTATTTTCGGTGGATGTGAGTGGATGCCTTGCCTTTGAGAAGGCTATGGTATTTATATACCATACGCCTTCATTGCTCCATGTCGGTGGTGAGGACATCGTCTAGCAAGTGGTGACATCGGCGAAAGGGGGGCAACTTTGCACGCGAACAAACCAAATTTATGAAATGCGCCCAAACTTTAGCTTTGGCAATTTATTAAATATAATAAATTAAATTCTTTAAGAATTTAATTATTATAATTTAATAATTAACATGGTATTTTGGCCTTAAACCAAACTTAAGGGCCTCTTTAGGTTTTTAGAAAAAACCTTACAACTTGCTCACATGGTTTTAATGGAAAAACCTTTTATTTTCTGCCACCATTGGTTTTAATGAAAACCCTTCTAACTTATGCTTCCACATAATATTAAAAATATTATGAAGCCCTTTTGCCATTAACCTTTGTATTGTTCCTTGACATATTCCTTGACATCAATGATGACTTCATTCCTTGACATCAATGACAACTTTGACTCAAAATGTCCAACAATATATAAGTAGTAATCCTCCCTCACCAGAGTGAACATCAGTTGTTGGTCACCATGCACCAGTTGGGGATTCTTGATACAAGTAGAAAACCATCATTGGCCTTAGGGTAATGTTAACCATTGATGATCACCATGTGGCATGAGTGGATTAATTTCTAGACGGTATTTATTGGTTTGTTATTTCTCGAATGTGCACTAGGTGCTATAAATGGACAAACCCTTTTATATTTATAGTCATGGGCTTTGTCCCACATTGCTATTGCAAGAGAAATTGAAATATTGAAAATGGGGAAACATTCCCTATGAAGGTGACCACAGTGGTGGCCTCCCTAGTTGAGGAAGCTAGCACACCTATGGAAGGTGCCTATGGAATTTTGAACGATCTAGATTCAGTTGACCACGGTTGAATAACTTGACTTATGGGTAATACTTTTGATCATTTAAACCAAACTAATAACCTTTGGATTTAATCATGTATAATCCCTTTACAAGTTTAGATCATTGAATTTGAAAGTTTAAAACATTGGTTATTTTAGTAGAACCAAAGTAACTTGTTATTAATTAAAAGAGTTAGAGCATAAATAGTAATTGATCTGAATATACCAAGTTTATATCCTTACAATTTGAGATCCAATAGCATTGGACTATGTGAAACTACTTTAAACTATGAATCAAGGAATATATTAACTTAAGTCAAATCTATATTTGCAATTATAAAATCTTTAGTTATATCACAACCAAAGGAAACCATGAACTAAGGGATTGATAAAACTAAGTGAAATATGAATCAAGCTCATTTGTGGAGAAACCATGTTGGAACTATGGTACGAAACTAGAAAACTAAAGTGATATTTTATGACCAAATTGGTGAAATATTTGAATCAAATTTTGGAAACAAATTTGATAACAATTTGGGAATTAGAAATAACCCTAAACCTGAGTAAGGGAAATTGATAATTAAAATGGGATATATGATGTAGGATATTTATTGCATTCTTATATCAAAGTATGAGAGAAAATGATGAAATAATTGATTGCATCTTTGGATAAAAAAACTTGTGGTAATTTTTAAGAACTATAGTGTAGTTTTGGAAAATATGATGGTACATATTTTGTGAAATATTTATAGAAATATTGGATTGCTATATCAAACAAAATATGTCATTTGATTCTTTGATAATCAATGAAATTTAAATTATGAAAGCACCTTCTAGAATTAATTAGGAAATAATATATAGGAAATCCATTCTTGAGGAAATTAAGGGGTTTCCTCTTGTTATTAAATAGTTGATTTGAAATGCATCCGATGATGAATGCATTAGAGAAATCATTTGTGAAAATATGAATGAACTTAGAAATAATATATGGGAGATATATTATTGAAGATATTATGGGGTCTATTATTATACTATAATACTTTTAGATAACGTTTACTCCATTTTGGATTTAATATTTTTAAGAATGAATGCAAGATTCATTCTTGAAGAAACCATGAGGTTTCCTTCATTATCAATTTATATGTATCTAGTGAAAATTTCATTTATGTGTTCCAATTATAATTATGATATAAAAATAGAAATGTATGGGATTCTTCTATAGCCATGTATTTAATTATGGTTCAAGAAAGGATCTTTGGGATTCTTTATATCATTGTAAATTGATACAAAAAGGATTAAAGAAATATGAGGATGCATATTTTGAGGTTGGGTTGTTTCCCAAGATAACATTGTGTTATGGATATTTATTGTGTGGATTGGCACTCTCGTTTATTAACTTATAATATGCATGATGCATTTATGATATGATTACGAAAGTGTATTATTATGCATATTTTTTATTAACAAACAATGTTCAATAAGTAATATTGGTTTATATTTGTACTTGAGGTTTATTATATATAATAATGGATGTTGCACTTACTTTTCCAAAGAATAATTATTGAGCATAATGTAATATTTTATGCTTTTATTCAAGTAATAGTATTGAAATGAATGAAGCATTCTTTATGTATTGGTTAGTAATACAAGCATGATATTTCGCTACAAAAGAATTGATTGATTAGATAATTAGGAAGTAAGATTATAATTGAATTACATTAAATTAGTTAAATAATTAAACTTCCTATTGAAATGAGAGAGAGAGACAAATAAATGAATGAATTAATAATCATCATGAAGGTATGTAAGGCTAGATAGGATTTGGTCACTCCTATCATGAGAGTTGACACTGACCATGTCATAAATCTCTTGGCTACTTACTATCCTTAATTGATGATAGCTTAAACATACTTAGCTATGAACTCTACATTGATAATAGATAAGTTATGATCTAAAAAAAAATTACTCTCTTGAGTGGGTTGAAAATAAAGGTTTTTACAGTTGGTATCAGAGCCCAGGCTAGCTAGTGGATTCTAAAGTTAGGTCTAGGCTAGCAAAAGTATTGGGCATTGTTAAATTTCTAACCTATAACTTTTTGTTGTGACCCTCCTCACTCGAGTATTGAAATAAAGTAAATATATATTTATATATATGTATACTTACCTATGTTTGAGAAACATGGTACTGCTGATAGCATCTGTGAGTGCAGGATAGTTGCAAAAAGATAATGAAAGGTGACAAGTCAGCAGAAAAGGGTAAGTATGGGAAGTGATGATTCAGCTCGCGAGCACATGGAAACTTGCGCTTGCATATCATTTAGGGGTAAAATAGATTGTATTTTTGTATGGGTTCTATTGTTTGGAGTATTTTTTTATTACATGGAATGAGGCATGTTTTGTGGTGGCAATGATGATGGGAGCCACTAGCTTGGAAAAATATGTTAGTGTTTGTTTGGACATGCATGTATATGTTTAATACTTTAAATATTATTTGTTTTATTTTTATATAAGGTGAGCTTATGTATTTAGAGGGAGGTTATGAAGATGTCCTAATCAAGGGAGCCATCCCTTAATTGTTGAATAAATATTTGAGATTATTCTTTCATGATTCTGTAGAAAGATAATTTTATAAAATAGAAAATAAATAAAAGGTAAATAGTTATTTTATTATTTAGAAAAGGAAAGGAACTTTATGTAAAACAAGTAAATTTGCATTTTGTATTTGATCAATGTTTGTATTAAAAGAGGATGAAATTATATGATCGTTGGGTAAGCATTATGTGTATGGATGGCCAAAGTATTGATTCATTTAAACCCTAAGTATGCTCTTGACTTTACCTTTGCCTTATTTTATTTAATATGCAAAAACTAGCTATGTTCTATTGTTGCATCAAGGATGGAAAAGTCGGCAGAATCAAATCATTATTTTTGAGGTTCTTTAAGAATGCCATGATGAAAATGTGGTGGTACGATATTGTGGAGAGAACTTGCTAACCTGGCACTATGCATGGGTAAGTAAGAAAATAGTTTACCAATTTTTCGAAAGGGACGAAAAACAAGAAAGGATGATCAAAGAAGAAATGGAATGAAGGGGAAGAAAGAGAGGAAGTGACAATGGGAAAATTTAGAATAGGGGAGACTAGAAAATATAAGAGTTTCAAGAAGCAAAATACATAGGTTGGGATTTCCTTTTTTATTACTATGATTGCTACGTTTGAATGAATGTGAAAATGATGCATGTTGTGTAAAAATGATAATGTGAATTGTGCATACTATGTCTAATGAAAACTAGAAAATGAATTTCCTATGCAAACTTTAAAATGGATGTAGTATGTTTAAGGTAGAAACATTAATGAGAAAAATAAGTTTAAAAATTATCGCATCTCTGTATGACTGTGTTTTATGAAAATGATAGGGTGATGGTTTGATCTCTTCTAGGCAAATTTTGTGGCAAGAAAGGCCACAACGAACAAAATTATTTCAATAAGAAGAAGATTGCAGAAAAGGAAGAGCAAGAAAAGGCTAAGGGACAAGGACCTAAGAAATGGTATGGCAAGGAAAAGAAAAGAACAACAATGTAAAACAAAATTCTAATAAAAATACCTTTGCTTTTTCCCTCTACTCCATTGACTCATCTACTTCTAATGAATGGGTTTTATATTCTGGATGCACTAACCATATGTGTTTTTAAAAGGATAAGTTTATGGACTTTCATAAGCACTCTTCAGATTTAGTTGTCATTGGTGATAATACTAGACTTCAAGTAGAAGGTGTTGGCAATGTTGTAATTGAAGAGACATTACCTGATAATGTCCTATATGTGCCTAAACTTAGGAGAAATTTAATTTCAGTTTTGCAAGTTACTAGAAGTGGTCACACTATTGAGTTCAATGCAACTTCATGGAGCATTAGGAAAGGCATTCTACCAATCATTACAGGTTATGTAGAGAATAATATTTATGTGTTAGGTGATGCTCCTCCTAAAGTGTGTTTAGCGACTAATTTTTCTCCTAGTAGCAAGCTTTGGAACTTAAGGTTAGGCCATACAAACTATCAAAATATTCAAATGATTAAGTCCAAAAACTTGGTTGAAGGCTTGCCTAACATTTCACCTATTCATGGTTTGTGTGAAACATGCATCTTAGGCAAGATGAGCAAACAAAAGTTTGCAAAGGACAAGTAAATAAGGGCCACACAAATTATTCAACTCATTCATACAGATATTATGTGTCTATTACATGTTAGATCACTTGGTGGTGCATCCTATATTCTCACCTTTATAGATGATTATTCAAGAATGATATTTGGGTATCTACTTAAGAATAAATCAGATTGTTTTGAGACATTCAAGGAGTTCAAAGCTTTGGTAGAAAATCAAAAGGGAGAAAAGATCAAAATTATTATAAGTGACAATGGAGGGGAGTACAATAGCAATTATTTCAATGAGTTTTGTTCTTCTCATGGGATCAAAAGGTAGTTTACTTGTCCATACACTCCTCAAAAAAATGGTGTTGCAGAGAGGAAAAATAGGACAATCATGGATATGGTAAGATTCATGCTTGGTGACCACTTACCTCAATTTCTTTGGGGTGAAATAGCCAGTACAACAATCTACATTCTTAACAGGTGTCCTTCAAAATTAGTTGAGGGGAAGACTCCTTATGAGGTTTGGAATGGTAAGAAGCCAAATTTGTCCCACTTAAGAGTGTTTGGATGTGATGCATTTTCATATATTCCTTTAGAAAAGAGAAATAAATTAGACAAAAAGTCTCAAAAATGCATCTTTTTTGGCTATAATGCAAAACATAGGGGCTACAGGTTATACTTACCTTCTTCATGCATTGTATTTGTTTCAAGAGATGTCACATTTAATGAAGACCTTATTGAGTTAGAAAAGGGTGGTCCTTGTGTCAAAAGGACCAAGTGGTTGGATCATTCTAGGGGTCCTAAAGAGCAGAATTCAATTAGCCAAAGGATAACTAGAATTATGACCCTTAACATGTCTCTTCTAGCTAATATAGAGAATGATCATGAGCCTACTTCTTACCAAGAATCTTCACAACACTCTTGTTGGGTTGATGCCATGAAGGTTGAGATGGATTCTCTTCTAAAGAATAAAAATTGGGATCTAGTGCCTTATCCTAATAAGAGAAATGTTATTGGGAACAAGTGGGTCTATAGAATCAAGTACAATTCTAATGGAGAGATAGAAAAGTATAAGGCTATATTGGTTGCTAAGGGTTATGCTAAAAAATATGGCATTGACTATGATGAAACCTTTGCACCAATTGCCAAAATGCCCACCATTCGGCTTCTCATTGCTATTGTTGCTGCTCAAGGTTGGCAGATTTTTCAGCTTGATGTGAAAAGTGCCTTTCTAAATGGTGATTTGGATGTGGATATCTACATGAGTCAACCACAAGGATTTGTTGTACAAGGTAAGGAAAAACTTGTGTGTAAACTAAAGAAAACCTTGTACGGTCTAAAGAAAGCACCTAGAGCATGGTACATGAAGATTTCATGTTACTTATTGTCTCTTGGTTTTGATAAATGCTATTCAGATACAAATCTCTATGTGCTTAGGAAGGATAACTTGGTCATTTTAATTGCTCTATTTGTTGATGACCTTGTTATTACTGGAATGAGAATGAGGCTATTTTTGATTTCATCTCCAAATTAAAGTCAGAGTATGAAATGACTGACCCTGGTCTTCTACACTACTATCTTGGCATGCAAGTTTATCAGCATGAGTATTGTACCTTTTTGAGTCAATCCAAGTATATTGAATATCTTCTTAAGAGGTTTGATTTGGAGAATGGTAATCCTAATTCCATTCCTATTTCTATAGGGGTTAAGTTGGAAGTAAGTACAAAATATCAATTGGCTGATGCTACATTGTATAGGCAGCTCATTGGTAGTCTTCTTTATGTTACCATCACAAGGCCAAATATTGCTTTTGCAGTTGGTATGATGGCTAGGTTAATGCAGAAACCTTATATTGAGCACTTACAATCTACCAAGAAGATTCTGAAGTACCTTTCAGGTACTAGAGATTTGGCACTCAAGTATTCTAGGCTTCCTTCCTTTGCTCTTTTTGGCTATGCTGATTTTGATTTTGGAGGGGATAGAATAGACAGAAAGTCTACCACAACATATGTTTTTAGTATTGGGTCTATAGCTATCTCTTGGTATTCCAAGAAGCAAGATACAATTGCTCTTTCTACAATGGAAGCATAGTATAAGGCTATGACACAAGCTACATAGGAAGCGGTTTGGCTTCGTACCCTCATGAAGGAAATTGGCTTTGAGGAATTTGGTCTTGCATGTTTACTCTCCGATAATCAATTGGCAATTGCCTTGGCTAATGCATCAAAGGACAAAGCATGTTGAAATCCAAGCCCACTTTATCAGAGAGAAGGTATTGGATGGGACTATTTAGTTGGAGTATTGTCCATCATCTTCTAATTTTTTTTATTTGTTCACCAAACCTCTTCCCAAGGAGAAGTTTTGTAAGCTGAGGGACTCACTTGGTTTGGTGAAGTTTTCCTCAAGGGTGAATTAAGTGTAGTTACACTTGTGTGATGACAAATTCATCCTTATGAGGTTTTTTGTGCTATATATATGAGTTGATATTTGGTGGTATAATTTTTTTTTGCATCTCTTTTGAACATGGTACTTTCTTGTTTGCCTTGTGCAACTTTTGTACATGTTACTTTGTAGATGGCATTGTGCAATTATGGTATATGATGCAATTGCTTTATGCGACTCTTTTACATGGTACTTTCTTGTTGCCTTGTGCAACTTTGTACATGTTTTTATGTAGTTGGAATTATGCAATTGGTTTATCATGGTACTTTATTGTTAGCATTTATGATACTTTTGTACATGATATTTTATGGTTGGATTTATGCAAGCAGTGTGCACACTTTATTATTTTCATATACCTTATGCAAATCTTGTACATGGTACTTTTTTGTTAGCCTTGTTCTACTTTTGTACATGGTACTTTAGAGTTTGCATTATCATGGTACTCCTTGTTTGCTTTATGCAACTTTGTACATGATATTTTTTGATCAACTATATAGCACGTGACTATAAGTATGCAAATGTAACTGATATGTGCAATTTTATGGGTTTAATAGGCTATTATAGATATTTTTTCATAGGATTTTCAAGAATTTCTCAATTGATTACTAATCTACAAAGAAAGGGTAAGGTTTTTAAATGGATAGAACAATGTGAAGAAGCCTTTCAAATTTTGAAAGAGAGGTTGATGACCACACCAATTCTATAGTTACCTTATCCTTCTAAGAGGTTTACAGTATGTATCAATGCATCAATTGAAGTATTAGGAGGGGTTTTAACCCAAGATGACATGGTCATTACCTTAAAATCAAGGAAACTTAAGAGACATGAAGTGAACTATGCCACTCATGACTTGGAGTTGGTAGTTGTAGTACATGCTCTTAATATTTGGAGGTACTACTTGCTTGAGAAATTATTTGAACTTACAATAGATTATCAGAGTTTAAGATATATATTCACTTGTTGAATGCTAGACAACAATGTTAGATGGAGTTTCTAATTGAGTATGATTTCGGCATAAAGTACCTAAAGCTTAGAGAGAATAAGTTTGTTGATGCTCTGAGTAGGAGAGGGTGTATTGTTGTAATGAAAAAATATTATTATGATTTTATAGATCAAATTAAAGACTTGCAATAGAAAGACAAATTTTGTTAGTCATATAATGCTCAAGTTGAGCAAGAACCTGGAAGAGATACATGTTTTTTATATAAAAATGATTTGTTGTATTATAATAATATATTGGTTGTTCCAAATATGTGTGTATTGAGAGAAAAAATCCTTAAGGAGGCACATAATACTCCTTATATGATGCATCCTAGATGGGTAAAGATGCACGAGAGCTTGAGAAATGTCTACTATTGTCCAGGTATAAAAAAGAACATCAATGAATATGTGACCATGTGCTTGGAGTGCCAGAAAGTGAAGGAAAAACATTTAAACCTGGTAGGTCATTTGCACCCACACACAGGGTTATGCATAAGTGCCAAATATCACAAATTGGCTCTATTTAGGATTTTTAAAATTTTAAAAAGGCTAATTTCGGATAATTTCACTAGGGCCTATTCGCCCTAAAATTACGATGTGGAAGTTTTTTTAGGGTAAATTTGCTTGCCATTGAAAATAATTAAAATATTTTTATTTTAATTCACTGACCTCAAAATATAAATGATTTTTATTTTCTCGCCCAATTCGCCTTCAAATTATAAAATATTTTATTTTTCCCGCTCAAATCGCCTCATATGCTACCTGTATATATACTGTAGTGGATACCAATAAACATACATCACTCTGAAAAAAAAGAAAAACTTGTCAAGGTTGAATATGAGTGTCTATCGACATAAGTCGATCGGTTGTAGAGGAGTTTTGATCAGCCAAAGACGATCATCATAAGCCAATCGGTTGTAGAGGTGTCAATCAATTGTAGAGGTGTTGATCAATTGCAGAGGTGTTGATTGAATTTAGTGGTGTCGATCAGTTGTAGAGTCGTGTCTATCGGTATTAGACGATCAATTGTAGAGCCATTTTCGTCGATATAATTCGATCGATTGCAGAGCCATGTCTATCGACATAAGTTGATTGGTTGCAGAGTCATGTCTATTGAAATAAGTCAATCAATCGAAGATTCATGTCTATCAACATAATTTGATCGGTTATAGAGCCATGTTTATCGGTATAAGTCGATCGGTTGTAGAGCCATGTCAATCAGCATTTGTCAGTCAGTTTTAGGGTCATGTCGATCGACATTAGTCTATAGATTGTAGGGATGTACTAATAAGAATTAATCTATTAGTTATAGAGGTGTCAGTCAGTATGTATGCAACTGATCGACATGTATGCAATCGATTGGCATGTATGCAATCGATCGAGGTACATGTAACCGATCGATATATATGTAATCAATCAAGGTACTTGCAACCTATCAGCATATCTGCAACTGATTGACATGATTACAATCGATAGGTATTACTGCAACTTATCGATATATTTTTAGTTGATCAGTATGGTTGCAACTGATTGACATGGCTACAGTTGATCAACATGGCTGCAATCGATTGACATGTCTGTAACCAATCGACATGGCTGCAACTGATCGATATATTTGCAACCGATCGGTATGGCTACAATAGATCATCATGGCTAAAAAAATTTGACATGCCTACAACTGATCGATATGTATGCAACTAATTGCCATGGATGCAACTGATCGACATATCTGCAGCCGATCAGCATGCCTGAAATCGATCAAATTTTACGTTTCAAATTGATCGTCATAAATTGTAAAGGCTAAAAGCCTTTATTGTCGGCATAAAACCTTTAATTTTTCCATACATTTTTAGATTTTGCAAACTAATATTCATCCCCAAACACAAAAAAAATCACCACGGTTTGAAAATTTTTGGAGAAAAATAATTGCAATTCGCCATGGTTTGAAATTTTTTGGAGAAAAATAATTGGAATTCACCATGTATACTTCTCCATATTTCACTGGGAATCCAAGACAATTCACCTTCAATTTATAAATATATTTCAGGACCGACCCCTTATGCATAATCCTACCCACACAACATACATATGCAAAAATGATAGGTAGTTTCAATGGACTTTATAGTGGGTTTGCCTAAAACGAGGTTTAGGCATGACGCAATCATGGTAGTTGTGGATAATTTAACCAAGGTTGCACATTTCATACCTAGAAATGTGTGGTATGATGCACTTTATATAGCAAGTAAATTTTCTAGAGAGAGTGCGACTACATGGTTTTCTTGAAATCATAATCTCTAATAGAGATTCATGCTTTACTTCATAATTCTAGTAGGTTTTGCATGAAGAATTGGGTATCAAATTGAATATCATTTTAGCCTATCACACTAAGAAAAATGGATATAATGAGAGTGTGAATCATGTTTTAGAAGATATGCTGAGAATGTATTGTATGGATCAACATACTAAATGGAAATATTACTTATACCTAGTCGAGTTCACATACAATAATAGTTATCATGCATCACTAGGTATGGCCCAATCCAAAGCCTTGTATGGAAGAAGATGTAGGATTCCCTTATCATGGGATAATATCGAATATCAGGTAGTTATCAGATCAAAAACTATAAAATAAATTGAATATAAATTAGAAATAATTTAGCAAAAGCTAAAGGAGGTCACAAACCTCCAAAAGAGCTACATGAGTCTCAAAAGAACATTGAGGGAATACTCTATAGGTGACATAGTTTTCTTAAGGGTGAAACCTACTAAAAGCACTATAAAAGATTTCAAAATTGACCCTAGATATGTGTGTCCATTTAAAATTAAGGGAAATATAATCCCTATTGCATACAAACTTGCTTTGCCACCAAGATTATCCAAAATCTATAATGTCTTCCATGTGTCCCTCCTTAGGAAGTACATTTATGATCCCACTTACGTATGGGATGTTTCCAATATATAGATGTATGAATCACTAAAAATTGAGGTTTGGCTAGTTTTTATACTTGGTTTTAGGACCAAGAACCTAAGAAAGAGGAGCATTGAGAAATGTTGGGTCTAATGGGACCACTACTTGGATAGAAACACCACGTGGGAGAATGTGGTTGATATGTAATAACAATTTACTTATATGTTTGAGTAGATATGAATATTATAAAAATATTTTATATGGACTGATGATGTATATATATATGTATATATGTATATGTGGATGTATGATTGGACTACTGAGTAGAGTAGCTATGTGTATGTTTTGGTTTGTGCATGGGTCTTTGGTTGAATGCAATATGAAACACAATGTGGATAAATTAAATTTCCAAGTTTGAATGATTTATGATTCTATGATGCTTTGTGACAAAATGAATGAGCTATGATTAATGAATTGACATGATTATTATTGCGTATGTAAAAAAATATATATATGGAGATATTTTATTTGTTTAACCATGTAGTTTATACAGGGACTGTCTTTTTTTTCTAGTTGTAAAGGATGTAACGACCCTCATTACACGAACATTGTTAGTAGATGAATTAATGAGTAATATTTACCTTTTTGATAATGTGGTACTATTGATGGTAGTTGTGCTTGTAGGACCAAGTGGTTACCTTAGATGGAAATAATAAGGTTGACAAAATAGGTAAGAGGGAAGTTATGATTTGGCTTTTGAGTGCATGGAAGCTCATGTAATTGCATTTCATATAGGTGCATCGTGAGTGTTTTGTGTTGTGCATGTGCTTTGACTTAAATGAGTGGTTGATGTTGAGGTGAAATAAATCATACATGTGTTTTTGGGTGGCAATGAAAATGCTATGGACATGGGAGCCACTCTTTAAAAAATTATGTGGTAAATTAGAATATTCACATGTTTATTATTTTATAAAATAGAAATAAAAGAAATATATAATTTTAATGGATATAGAATAAAATATTTTAAATTAAATAAAAAAGGTTAATTGGTTTACGATCTTAGAGTGTGTGCATATAATTATAAAGTAATATAAAATAAAATAAATGGGATTCAGGTGGTTTTGTCATGATGGATGGGAGTGTGCACTATAGTGTGACATTAATTTTACTTCTAGCTGACTAAATGCATGTAATATAGAAAGGTAAAGTATCCAATTTTTGGGAATGGTGGAGTATGGAAGAAATGATATATGTATTGCATGTTGGGGATGAAGAATGAGACATATTTGATTTTTATTTTATATGTAATTTTTCTCTATACTAGAGTAGGTAGAAAAGAGTGGAGTAATAGTGTGTTTGCAGTAACAAATACAAAGTTTCATTTGGATCAAGAGAACTTGCAAGTTGGAGTATTTTATTTCTTTAGTTATTATAGATACATAAAATTGACCCAATTTAGTAGGTAATCTTCCCTGAGCCCTCTGGGAGACCCCCTAGACTTGCCTAGGGTAAGGGTTAGGCTTCTCCCCCATCTTTCTTCTTTTTTCGTCTCTATGCAAAATCACACTCACCCTTGATGGGGCACAATTTTGCATAGGGTAAAATAACGATCGACCTTGATGGGGCATGATTTTACCTTTTAGGGTTTTTCTCCAAGAAAATTCTAATTCTTTAGAGCCGACATGTTTTACATAGTTCCTCCTCAAATTTCTTTCCCATATCGCATTCAAATCTACTATATAAGGAGGGTTTGAAATAATTTCTAGAGCACGATGATGAATGATAATGATATATCATGATTATTATTTACAAGTGTTTTTAGTGCTCACTAATTAATCTGCATTCTTCTTCTCCTACAAGCAAGCTAACTCTGAAGTGTGAAGTTTAATTTTTCTCTATTGCATTGGATTGATGATTGTTATTGCTTGCTTTGGTGGATTTGTGTTGAAGCCCTAAGGAGAGATTAACTATGCAGGAGGTCCCAACACTTTTTATTGCTTCTACGCTATCTTCTAGGTGATTTCACACTTTGGCATGCATATTTTAACTTTATGTGTCATGCATTATTCATTTCACATTGATCTAAGGCTTTTCACCTTGCTTTTGTGAAATCACATTGGGGTCTCTATGGGTGCGATTTCATCGATGCCATATTGTGCTCGCTTATTATGGGACATGATTTTGCCTAGATTGTGTTTGGGGTAAATAGTTGTTCCAAACCCTAGATCTACATCATAGGTTACATATAGGACATAGTTCTACATTCTGTTTTGTGGTTCTTTCATTTTATTCTAATGTATCTTGATATGCTTGATTTCTTCCAAAGGTCAGTTTTTTCTTTTATTTTCAAAGTTCAGCTAAAAGGACCTAGGGAGCTTGAATTTTGCACCTCCAAGCATTATTGTATATTATAATAAGCATACCCCCTAGCACTTATTATATATTCCAAGTGTATCTTAAGTTATCTTGCAAGAACATGAATTGTTGATATCGCTGGACTAAGGATAAAGGCTTGAATCAATCACCGAATAAGATAAGTGCCCTAATTAATATTTAGGATTTTTATTGAGTGCATTCTATTTTATCTTATAAACCTAGATCATATTTTAATATAAATACATTTAATTAATTTCTAGGCATTTGAAAGATAAACAAAATATAGTGTGAATTTAGGGTTAATTTTGTTTGTGCATCATATCTTGAGCCCTTACTTAAAGGTTTTCTACCTTAAGACCCTAGGGTTATAAAATAATTCAAAGAAAGAATCATTATAGGGCTAGCTCTTGTCTCCTTACATTCTATATGTCTATATTGTCCTTTATATTTTATAGCATAGATCTAGAAAGGCCAAATCTAGGTGATTGTCTTGAATCGAATACATCAAACATTCTTGAAAACTAGAGGACTTGGAGTGAGTCCTTAAACCATTCTTTGTGAACCCTTCCCCCTTCTTTAGCACCGAGTGTAGAGAATAACATACCCCCGTGGTCACCTTAACTTTTTGTTATGAATCTATCCAAGAATCATATGCGGTAGGGTAGTTTCCCCCCTATACATCTTTGGTGAACCCAATGTGAACACCTCATTTTATTTTAAAACTTTTAAATAATATCATTAACTTGTTTGTGTGGTTGAAGATCATTAATAACATCTTTAAAAAACTTTTCAGTGTATTTTTTGTTAGTATTCTCTTTTATACTTTCTCTTCTTCTAATGGCTACTTTCCTTAGAAGTAAGCAAAAGAACTTTGAATTTGGTTATGTTCCTCTAGAATATGATCATATTGATAGAGAGGATCCTAACATATATCCAGAACAACAAGAAAATATGGAAACTAAAATGATTTTTTATCCTTATGAAGGACCTAATGGTTGGTTTGTATTTACATCATTTGAGCATATTTGGGGTTTTATGAAAGCTAATAGAGTAATATATTAGAGGGTATGGAGCGGTAAGCTCATATTGAGAAAGGTGAGACTCCTCAACATCCTCCTCCAATAAATTCTTCTATATTTGATCAAAATAACCCTTTGCCTAAATCAATACATATTGATAATCTGAGAAACCAAGCAATTGATACTACTACTATAACCACCAACATTGGAAGGAATATACAAGTCCCTCCAACCAGTAGTGTCGCTTAAAATTATTTTCAATTTCCTCCTCAATATTCTAATATCAACACTTTTGCTTCTGTCCCACCAAATGTTGGTTGTTCATTTTCACAAGGCATCATATATAACAATAGTATCCATGAATCCAACCTAAGCCATGAATTAGTTCCTCAACACACCATATACCTCCTTTAGGGAATTTGGGGACATTGCATAATAGTAATCCATAAGTGCAAAATTTAAAAAATATGGTAAAGCAATTGGTTTCAAAAGTTGAGATGATTCAACCTTCAAGTTTCACTTACAATTATAAGGAAATGTGTAATCAACCACTAGATCCTGTTGTTGTTGCTAGGCCTTATCCTAAGCATTTTTATGTGCTAGTTTTACCTATATATAAGGGGAGATAAGATCCAATAGAGCATTTAGGAAGATTTAGAACAACTTGCCATGATCTCATTTATAATGACATGTTGTTACTTAAATCATTTTCTAAAAGTCTTGGTGGCATGGCGTTAGAATGGTATTATTGGTTACGTAATTATTCCTTGAAAAGCTTTGAGTAAATAACAAAATAATTTGTTCAAAATTTTGGTGCCTATATTTAAAAGGAAGTGACAATAAAAGATGTTTATAATTTAAAATAAGGTAAAGAGGAAAAATTTTCAGAATTCTTGGCTCATTGGAGAAGTTTAGTTGGACATTTAAGATATAATTTACCTCCAAAGAATATGCTTGAGATATTTATTGGCAATTTACAAAAACAATTATCTTATGCATTAGAGAATACTACTATTACATGTTTTGATTAAGCAATTAATTTTGCAAGAAAAGTAAAACATGCCCTTATCAGAAGAGGCCAACACAAAGTCATAGAAGAGAAACCTACTAAGTCTCAACACAAGAATAAGCACACAAAAGGTGATTATGTAATGGATAGTAGACCTATTAATAATGTTACTAACAACCTACAAAGGATAATACTTCAATAACCTCCACAAATAAATTTTACAAAACTTAATATGTCTATGGAAGCAATTTTAAAATAACTCTTAGAAGCCAACGCAATTGAGTTACCTCACATAAGGTAGCAAGATACTACAAACCATTGGTATAAGATAGGACATCATTGTGCATATCATAGAGTGGAATGACATTGTAAATTCTTGTAAGAAGTTGAAATATGTGGTTCATGATTTTATTGATGTAGGATGTATTGATATAGGGAATTCTCAGTCAGTAAATAATCAAGTTCCTATTCAACAAACTCCAACTACAAATCAAGATATGGAAATATTCAAATATCCATTGCTAAAACATAATAAGTAAGCATATAATTAGGTAGTTCATCATAATGAGCCTCCGCCCTATGTAAATATGGTTTGCATGGTTAGGATAACTACAAGAAGGCAAGCTCAGACTCAACATACTCAACAAGGATATAATACTGTATTATAGTCCAGTTCAATTTTGAAGAATAATCAAAGAAAGGTTTCGGATACAAGGACTCCACCTTTAGTGTTTAAACCACATCCTAAGGTTTCATTTGATATCCAAATGTAGTTAGCTAATAATCCAACAAAGATATCAATTTTAGAGCTCTTACAACTTCTCCCAACCATAGAGATGCATTGATGGAATTTGTAAACTAGAAATCTATCACCTAAAATATTTCTCCTAATGCCATAGTTGATTTCGTAGGTTATTTTGGGATACATCACATCTCATTATCGGATGATGATAAACCTTCCTCAAACTTACAAGAATATTCTTCACTTTACATCACTACACTTATTGGGGATACCTTTATTAAGCGAATCCTAATTGATAATGGTTCTTCCCTCAATTTATGTACATATAAATTCCTTCAAAAATTTGGATTAAAAGTGAAAGACTTAATAAAATCCGATATCATTATAAAAGCTTTCAACAATGAGTCCCAAGAGACCTGTGGCATCATATCTCTTCTCCTTAAGGTTGGACCTAAAATATTGGATACTTTGTTTTATTTAGTGCATTGTCTTGCATATTTTAATATTCTTCTTAGATGTCCTTGGATCCATGCAATAAAGACCATCCCTTCTACTCTTCATCAATGCCTAAAGTTTGGATTCAAAAATCAAGTTATCATCATTCTAGGTGATCCTTGACCATTTGATTTTTGCTCACATATAGAGCAAGCACAATCTAAGCTCAATATTTTTCCTTCTATCTCTTCAATGGTTTCTCTTCATTCCTCATATCAGATATCATAACATTTTTTAAATTTAAGAATGAGTGAGGAACACATCTTAAATTTCTCATCTTAGAATCATGATAATCAGTTTCTTTGAGAACCTCTTTTGGATCTATCCAAGCTACCACCATCACCAATAACCATGGGCTTACCCCATAAGAAAGGTGATGTTGTACACATTGGAACACATACCTTTATCTTTGCAGGAACTACCTTTTAAAAAATATACGTGGTAGCAATCCTTCTACAATTGATCATTATTTTGCTCATTGTTACCTTTCTAATGACTAACCACTTCCTAAATAGATCCTATCGAGTATGGGATATATAGTTAAAGGTTTGGGGCCATAATAGAAGGTTATTCAAAAGCCTTTGGATGTCAAAATCTGGCCTGGTGGATGTTGCATATATTTTATACCTAGTAAGAACCAACCTTTACCATTTGACAGTGATGATCATCGTATGACTTATGCTGAATATATGGATTATCAAAAGTAAGGAGTGAGTGATGAGGATGATGGTCCCCTTTATTCTTCTGAGATCTTATTTTTTAACATGACTAGTTCTATATGCTCCGAAAATAAGCTTTCTATTTTAGAAGAGGAACCTACTTCATAGTCTTATAATGATCTTGCGAAATTATGAATTACTCGTCTTTATGTTAAAAAGAATGGTTTTGTTCAAAAATGCATTGATTATCATGCCATGGCTTCCATATAAAGAAATATAAAGGATCTTCTCTATAATTCTAATTATCGATATGACTTACATTTTAGATATTTCTTTGATAAAATAGTTCATGGTATGATTTTTTCTTGTATCATGAAAGGCACCGCTTAGATTTTGTGTCGACTATCATTTTGCTTGTTCTGAATAATAGAAAATAATAATAATAACAAAAAAAATGAAAATTTCATGAAAACACTCATTTATAATTTAGCTATACATTTCCATTTGTGTTGCATCCATCTGCTTGTTCATACTACATTGTTGCTTGTCATATTTTGCATTAATTGCTTATTCATTCTTTGACCATTTTTAGTAGGCTTCAATATACATCCTAGTGGGTAATTACCCCATAGTAGTCAATTATAAAGAAACCACCCATAGCATATCATACTCCAACACTTCATCCCTCATGACAAGCACTACACCCATAGCGTGTTTAGCTCCCTATTTATGGTATGATTCGCAATATTTAATCACATCAGTTTATTGCTACCTACGCTGGTTAAAATACTATGTTTCACCTAGCCTTATCTATTTTAGATGGTCAAAATTTGGATGTTCTTCTTATTCTTATTTATTTTATTCTTTTTCTTTTTATTTTTCATCTTCTTCCTTCTTCCTTTTTGTTTTATCTTTTCTTGTGTATTTTATTTTTTCATGTTCTCATCCACTTCATCCATTCATTTCATGTAGTCTTACATTAAGATAATTTTCATGCATAAAAAATAAAACATAAAACATAAATCTAAAAAACACTTAATCAAATCATATAATATGCACATACATTAACATAAAATATAAAAAAAGCAACTATGTATTACTCGATAAAAGAGAGAGATACATCAGTGTCTGGTTGGTGTACCATAGTCTAGTCCTAGTACACTCAAACCATACCTAGGGATGCATACCAAAATCAAAATTGGTATGTCATCCTAATCCCTAGCCCTAGATTTGAGTGCCCATCTCCTCTACTCCACCCAGAGGAGGAGGTGGTCCAGGTAGTTGCATGCCCACAGATGATGAAGCTGATACTATCCATGACCGATATTGTGACCTTCTAGCTAATTATAGGGATGGAGGGAGTAATACCCTCTACCCTTTTGGTACCACTTGCTAGTACATGGACTCATAAAATATAGCCCATTTAATGGCCACCTTCAACCTCTCCCCTAACATCTATAGTTTTTCCTATAGGAGGTAGATCCTATCACTATCTTTGTTACTCTCGATGATAGTTGTCCCCTCTATTTGAGCCCTCTAGCACTCTGTGTCCATATGGATCACCTCCCCTTGAATGATCGACCTCTGCTTGAGTTGCATCCCTCTATGTGTTTGTGGTACTCAAATATCTTTGTAGTCACCCGATCGTCTTGGACCTATCCTCCTATAGTAGGTCAACCTATCTTTGCAGAGTTACCACCTATGCTCATAGCACCTATGCCTCCTCCCTTAGGTCCTCTCATCCTAAGGCCTAGCATTTATTGGTTCCTACTGATGTGGAGGTCTCTCTAGATCCTCTACATGGTGGTACCTTGGCCTTTGTGGGGGCAACTCCATATGACCCTACATCCCTCATCCCTGCAGCACTGGTAGCCTTTATTACCATCTTAATTTAGACACACACTTGTCCCTATATAGGAGCTACCTATACCTATTTCTCCCTATCTATGGACCTATGAGACACATCCTGAAAGACTCAATACATGATTGGGTCCATCACCTAGCACCTTTGTATCAAAACTGGAAGGGATACCCTCCAGTGCACGACTCCTCTGTACCAATTCCTGTATTCTAAGGCCACACAAACATTATCAAACTTGGGATCCATGTAAGGAGGATTATCTAAGTCCTCCTCTACCCAACTAGATAGTTATGACTCATCTCTAAGATATGCTAGATCTTGGTATACTCTATGATACCAGTAGTCCTCCAGGTTTGAGATTCCTTGTAAGATCTTGAACTGCATTAGAACTCTATCATATAAAAAGACCTCTGGTTCCCATCTATTTGTAGTTAGCCATTTGATCCTCATGAATATAGCTAGCTTCATCCTATCCTCAACCCATACTAGACGTAGACACCAATTTTACCATACAATATTGGCCTCCCGTAGCTTATCTATCACCTGCATTGCTAGTGTCAGGTTCCCAACATATGTCCTCGCAACCTACTCTAGGGATCTGGACCATCTATATGCTGCTAGCCACTTTGGGCTAGATAATGGTCCTAGCAGTGCATTGAATCTCCACATTGCTATGTACTCCCAACTCCATACCTGGAGCAAATTCATGCACAATATTCCTGTATGCTTCTTGTACACAATGTTGTACAACATCTTGTACAAAATATTCAGCACATATGGACCCCATATGAACCAAATTCTCTAGTGTCACATGTCTGCTACTACACCTATCATTGTCTATGGTAGATATTACCTACTCATGTGGTTTATCAATAATACTACCACCCCTTAGAGAATGATAATAAATGGGTTTACCCCATAAAATACCACTAGGTCATCTATGATTATGGTTCTCTCTTGCACTCAGTGGGTCCAGCCTTGTGAGAATCACACAAGGTTACTGGTCACCCTCACACTATGTAAATGGCCATCCCACTGATGGGGATGCCCAAGATGCACCATACATCCTCAAGTGTGACATTCATATCTCCCATGGGTAACCAAAAGGTCGACGACTATGGGTACCATCTCTCTACCAAAGTTGTCAGGAGTGCCCTATCTGTCTCAACTCGAGGCATCCTAGCTAGGTGATCTAGTCCCATTTCTCCTAGTGTATCTCTCTCTGTATACCTGATTTACCTATACCTCTACCTCCAAGGAACCTACTCTCCACTCGTGGCTCTCAAGTACTCTCATCTACATTCACAAAAATAAATTTTTTCCATAAGTTTCATTAATTAATTAATTAAAAATAACATAAAATAAATTAAATTAAAACACTTTAAATTCATTTCTAAAAATCATATTTTGCTTTTCTATGATGCACCTTACTTGCTTCTTTTATTTCTTTCCTAATTTTTTCTTTTTTCTTGTTTCTTTTCTTTCTTTCTCTTTTTCTTTCCCTTCAGTGTAATTGCACCTGGTTTTTTAGGATTGATATTTCACTAAGGTAAAATCATGCCCCATTGTCCATGAGGTACGATTTCATAAAATCATGCCCAATCCTCTTCACTAGGTATGATTTCACTACTATTGTCATGCCCGGTCCTATTCACTAGGCACAATTTCACCATTACTGCCCATGGTAAAATTGCAGTCAGGCCAAAAAATTGCACCTAGGTTGTACATTGCAAAACCACCAGTTTTGGCAAAAAACCACCCAAAAGCATGAAGAAAATTAAAATTTTTGAAAATGCTAGGAAGTTTTTCGATTCTACCTCTTCCCGCTTCACCTCTGTACTGACCTCATCCCTCACAATCATCGAAGGGTGCACTAGTAGTGCCATCTCTATTTTTTCCCTAGAGCTCCTTTCTCCTCTTCTACGCGATAAAAATGAATTAGGGTTTTACCCCTTTTCACTTTTATCCCTATTTTTTGCTTGCTTATTTTCTTTTTCATATATTTTTGTCTCTCTTCTTCTTCTATGTCTACCTTTTTGAGTTTTCATGAGGGATGTGTCCCTCATAAAACTTGAGGGGGCACCCTGGCCTAAGAGGTATTAAAGTCCCTAATGCCTCAATTTGCATGTAAAACAAGAAAGTGTTCAAAATAACATTGTTTTTACACCACCATTTTATTCTAAACTAACTACCCCATGTATGCTTACCATTTTTTGTCTATGAGTGTTTACATATTTTATTTGAAATATTTATCAGGCCATAAATGCGTCAAAGAGGAGGCAACATGTAGAGATAGAAAATTGACCCACTTTAGTTAGAAATCTTACTAGAGCCCTCTAGGAGACCCCCTAGACTTACCTAGGGAAATGGTTAGGCTTCTCCCCCCTCTTTATTCTTTTTTTATCTCTATTGCAAAACCATGCTTGTCCTTGACGGGAAATTTTTTTGCATAGGGTGAAATCGTGATCGACCGTGATGGGGCGTGATTTCACCTTTTAAGACATTTCTCAAAGAAAATCCTAATTCTTTTGAGTTGGAATGTTTTACATTTGCCATCCTCAATTTTCTTGCCTATCTCACGTTCAAATATTTTATATAAGGAGGGTTTGAAATCATTTTTAGAGCATGATGATAAATGATAACAACATATCAAAATTATTATATGTAAGTGTTTTTAGTGCTTGCTAATTGATCTACATTCTTCTTCTTCTCTCACAAGCAAGCTAAATTTGAAGTGTGAAGTTTGATTTTTTCTTTGTTGCATTGGATTTATGATTGTTGTTGCTCGCTTTAGTGGATTTGTGTTGAAGCCCTAAGGAGAGATCAACTATCCAGGAGGTATCAACCCTTCTACTTGCTTCTACACTATCTGCAAGTTAATTTTTGCTCTTCTACATTCATGTTTTAACTTTTTGTATAATTTATTATTCATTTTGCATTGATCTAAGTATTTTTCCTTACTTATGTGAAATCATGCTCGGGTCTCTACGAGGTGCGATTTCATCGGTGTCATATTGTGCTCAGTTTTTATGGGACGCAATTTCACACGAACTAGGTCTAGGGGAAAATAGTCATTTCAAACCCTAGATCTACATCATAGGCTACATATAGGGCATAGTGCTACATTTTATTCTATGGTTCTATCATTTTATTTTGTTGTATCTTGATATGCTTGATTTCTTCCAAAGGTTAATTTTTGCTTCTATTTTCAAATGTCAGCTAAAAGGACCTAGGGGGATTGGTTGTTGTGCCTCTAATAATTATTGTATAGTAGCCTAATAATCCCCCTAATGTTGATTATATTTTCCAAGTGTCTCCTAAGTTATCTCGTAGGAACAGGAACTGTTGATATCACTGGAATAAGGATAAAAGCTTGGATCAATCATTAGATAAGGTAAGTGCCCTAATTAATCATTAGGCTATTTTTTGAGTGCCTTATATTTTTTTTTATAAACCCTAGATCATATTTTAATATAAATACATTTAATTTATTTCTAGGCATTTGAAATATAAACAACATATAGTGTGCATGTAGGGTTAATTTTGTTTGTGCATCATCTCTTGAGCCCTTGCTTAAAGGTTTTCTATCTTAAAACCCTAGGGTTAGAAAAGAATTCAAAGAAATAATAATTCTAGGGTTAGCTCTTATCTTCTTGCATTCTGTATTTTTATATTGTCCTTTATATTTTATAACATAGATCTAGAAAGGCCAAACCTCGGTGATTGTCTTGAATTGAATACATTGAACATTCTTGAAAACTAGAGGACTTGGAGTTAGTCCTTAAACTATTACTGGTGAACCCTTCAACCCTTATTTAGTATTTAGTATAGAGAACAACATACCCCCATGGTCACCTTGGCTTTCTCTTATGGATCTAGACAAGAAATGTATGCGACAAGGCAATTTCCCCCCTCTACAATTACGATTTATTTTTCAAAGAATAAATTGATTCTCTTTTGTTCTTGAAAATATTGGCTTACTTGCTGAATGAATGAGACTATATTCTTGCTTGTTGTCTAAGTAAAATTAAAGCTAAAACATATTTATATGTACGACTGAAAATTGTATTCTTACCTACTATTTGAGTAAAATGAAAATTGAAACATATTTATATGTATGGCCTAAAGGCCATGTTTTTTTAGGAAAAATTAAAATATGTGAACTACCTATTGATGATGCTCTTATCTAGAAAGATATGGATAAATGAGTGAGAAATAGTGTGCATGTTTTTGTTTGGTAGATAAGATACTATAGCATTAATACCAAGTTTTACAGGTTGACCCAAAACCTTTTACAAAAATCAGCCTAGGGTTGTTGATGAACATGTCCTTACTAAGGATCCTATATATGTAAAATCTACATGCCACCAAAGCCATTACATTCGGTAAGGTACATAGCCTGTTATAAAAAAAAAAAACTTCGCATACAACATTTTGGGTATAACCCGAGAAAACATACTTGCATCATAATTACAAAAAAAGAAATAGACATAGATCCCTTCCTTGAAACAGTGGAGAAACAAAAAGCTGCAGACACACATAGAGTATTAAAAAAAACTCCCACAAGCTCTGTATTGATAGTTAATCTTAATAATTCTTTGGTAATTGCTTTCTTTCGTATATTACATGCTTTGGTACCACATACCGTCTTGGAAAATCAACCTTGAAGAAGTGAACCTGCTGGCTAGATTTTTGACGATGGCTATTTGGTGGTCCATGTGGCTCTGGTTCAAAGCTTGTGTGAGAACTTGAAATATATTATGTTTTTAAGAAGTAAAACAAATTTTAGAGAGCCCTATAATGTTATTGGGTGGTTATGAATGATTCCATTGTAAAGTAATATAGTTAAATGCATTTAGATTTGTATTCATTCCATAAAGTAGTATCCAATCTCTGCACTATTAAAGATTAGAACAGGTGAATTTGATAGTCAAATTCAACAATCTCCAGGTTAAGTGTGCTGAGCTAGATAAGTGCACTAAGACAAGAAGATGATTGTGATACTAATTTGTAGTGTCAATTAGGTGGTGAAAATGTCAGCGTACTGTCACTACTTACTCCCTTTCTATATATATGCAATGGAGAAAAACTCTGTAACATGGACTCTAGATGTCTCTAGTACCAAAATACCTTTAATAGTTTTGTGTTCTATGTTAGTTAACCTGCAGTATGAAATTATATTGAGTTGCCAGTGTGAACAAGAAAAACCTATTAGAATAAGTCTCCTTTGAGTATATCTAAAGATAGTATTGGCTTGCAAACAATGAATTGTCTCCATATTATTCGATGCATTCTAGAAATTTTGTATTCAATGGTATTGGTGATAGATTTCTTATTGCCTAAAATTCCTTTCTAGAAAGAAGAAATAATAATGAAGAATAAAGGAAGGGGGTTTGATTTATTTATTGTGTTAGCTAAATTTATTTATGGTGAAATTTGTTTATTGAATAATGTATTGCATTAAGTTAAATATTTGTATCTAATCAATTGTCGAGAATGGTAGCAATTCATTATAGTTTAAGATTTCAATATTCTTATAATTTCTTTAAATAAAGAAAAATAATTATAAACCTTAAACAAGAGGACTTCTAATAGTGAAGGAGAGAACTGGTGGATACTTAAATATTTAATTGAATTTTTTTTTTTATTGCACCTTGGTTTTTGGGATAGAAAGAACAGTTTTAGATATTTTTGAGCAAACTATAACTAAATTTTTCTACTGGAGAGTATTCAATTGTATTAAATTGAGATTTTATATATAAAATATTTTGTGAATTGAGGATATTTCCAGAAAAACTATTTGAGAGCTCCATTATCTTGTTGGGATGAAAATTAATTGGGTTTCTTTAACTACATCAAGTCCTTAGTAAAGCATTCAAAAACCTATGGAATAACTATCACAATTAGATAGAAACCTTTGGATTCAATTTTTTTTTTAGAGGGCTTGTTCTATTGTTTTAAGAAAAATGATTATTTATTTAATTGAAGTGATCTTTATGATTTTATATTTCATAACGTAAAAATAGATTACCTACAAATTAATGGTTGGTTATGGCCAAACATAGTGAAGAATATGCATCTAATAATTTTATATTTTAATTTAGATGTGCTTTTGCTCATATCGTACCTTGAGTGATTATTTGGAAAATAATATCTTCTTTTAAGTTGTTTAAATGTTTAATTTGGAGTATAGCAATGAAGAGATAAAAAAGAAATTAAATAAAAGCATATTATTCCAAATGTATTTGTTAAGGATATTTGAATAAGTTATCTTTCAATATTATAAGAATAGGACTTTCTTATATTTTTTATTTTGTGAACCATTGTGGGTAGAGTAATGTTACTTTAGATTTAAAACTAAGTGAAACCTAATGAAGGAACTAGACAGTTTTGGACTTAGATAATTGCCCTATATTAAGTATTTATGTCTAATATTTAGATAATATTTCCGCAACTAAGTCGAGTGAGAATTGTTACACTCAAATATGGAAAACCAAATGGATAGTTAGTTGGGAATACTTATATGGTAGACTATTCAAAACTGCATCCTTAGAGGAGGATTACCTTAAAACCTATTTTAAACTCTCTAATAGATACCATGATGAGGAATGGTTAAAGTATTCCTTGTGAAGAAAACAAAACATGAACATCCAATAATGTCGATATACAGGTAAGAATGCAACATAAGTCAAGAATGACCGTAGTCTGATGGTATGGATCAGAACAAGTGATCTAGTTAGAACTTGTAATAAGGGGTGGTATGGGATGCTTCCTCTAGGTCATTTCCCAGGAGTATAGTGATAAGTCCTATGTATCATTTGACTAGAAGTGGACTAGCAAGACCATGCAACTAGTCCAACCATAAATTTTGGTATGGGATAAACTATCATGAGTCATAATGGACATTTGAGACTAAGCTCAGTGTTAAGGTAATGACATAGCTCTAGCTAACTCCAAGAAGAGGACAATCATCTAGACACTAGGCATATGTATGTTAACGCCTTTGCATGTTAAAATAGAACAATTTGACCAGTTAAGTTGAGTATCAACATGTTAAGGGATGGGGAGAGTATGTGTTCATCCTCTAGGTGTTATGGGCCCTAGAGGATAACCCCAACCATGGATAAATCCTCATGTCATAATAAGAGGATGTTAAATGAGACAAGTTTATTCCACAAAATGGCACTTTCATGAGATTTGGTCAATCTCATCCGCTTGGGATATTTTCTTCAATAGTATTGATTACCAAAAGTGGTATGACATACCTTATACATAAAATCAATTTTTTTTTAGGTGAACACTAAACTAGGTAATTGAAACCTTAAATGTAGTGCAAACAAATT
This sequence comes from Wollemia nobilis, assembly GCA_028583015.1. Taxonomy (NCBI): domain Eukaryota; kingdom Viridiplantae; phylum Streptophyta; class Pinopsida; order Araucariales; family Araucariaceae; genus Wollemia; species Wollemia nobilis. Next base: position 1,509,047 of record JAQPPZ010002582.1, read on the forward strand.
TATAAAAGGAAAAAAAATCATGTGAAATTGCATAGCAAAAATGAATGGTACAACTAAGTGAGTAGACTTGGGTTGTTACATTCCTCTACTGGTTCTATGTCATCATGACTTTGGTAACTATTGATTGGATCTTTGACATCTATGAGAAACAACTTCTTTTAGGTGCACATATGCCCTCAAACATATTTTTCATCATAATTATAGCAGAAACCTTGAGTGTATCGAGCATCTATTTCTTCTGTAGTTAAGCATTTGTGGGAAACAATTTTATTTTCATTATGATTTGGGAACTTTGGAGGAAAGGAGAGTTGGGAACTTGGGAGTAAAGGATGATTTAGTTTGTGGAAATTTAGATGTCCTCATTTGAGCTAAGAATTTGAACTCAACCAACTGGGCCAAGCATATAACCTGCATCATTGTTTACGGTTTGAAAATATTGACCTCAACCTAGAGATCATCCTTAAAGACACTAATAAAATAGTTCATAAAAAATCCTTCATTCAACCCCTTAGTTTTGTTAGCCAATTTCTCGAATTGGGTTTGGTAATACTAAATTGTAGAGGTTTATCTCAACTTTTTCAATGCTCCTGTAAAGTTGTCATACTCACTAGGACCAAATTGAGTGTATAATTGGGACTCAAAATCTTCCCAAGAAGGATTAGGAATGGTGCGTTCCAACCATTGGTACCATTGTAAAGCTTAAAATTCTAAATTGAAGGAAGCTAGTTGGATTCATAAATATCTATGGATATTATGGCGTTTAAAAATTTGATCAACATGATAACCACCCATTTGTGTCCTTTCCATTGAAATTAGGAAAGTTTGATTTAGGCATCTTAAAGGTAATATCATATTTAAAGAAAGGGTGAGAGTTTACCCCTTCCTTTTATTTTTATTGAACTGATTGTTCAATATGGTAATCAAACCCTTTTGGGACTCCTTTTATTTTGGATTCTACTAGAAGTATTGAGTTGTCATTGATGTCAAAGGTAGACTTGGAGGGTGATTTAATTAAGTATGCTTATGAGTTTGGGTAATATCAAAGGTTGAAATATTTAAATAAATATTTAAATATTTCCAATATCAAAGGTTGAAATATTTAATTAAATATTTAAATATTTCAAATATCAAAGGTTGAATAATTATAATGGTTCTTCTATAAATTTGTGTACATATCAATTCTTTCAAAAAATTGGATTAAAAGAGGAAGACTTAACAAAATCCTATATCATTGTAAAAGCTTTCAATAATGAGTCCCAAGAGGCCTGTGGCATCATATTGGATACTTTTTTTTTATGTAGTGCATTGTATTGCATATTTTAATATTCTTCTTGGATGTCCTTGGATCCATGCAATGAAGGCTATCCCTTCTACTCTTCAACAATGCCTAAATTTTGAATTTAAAAATCAATTTATCACCATTCTGGGTGACCCTTGACCATTTGAGTTTTTCTCCCATATAGAGCAAGCCTAATATAATTTCAATATTTTTCCTTCTATCTCTTCAATGGTTTCTCCACGTTCCTCTTCTCAAATATCATAACATTTTTAAAATTTAAGAATGAGTGAGGAACACATTAAATTTCTCATCTCAGGATCATGATAATCAGTTTCTCTAAGAACCTCTTCTGGATATAGCCAAGCTACCACCATCACCAAGAACCATGGGCTTACCCCATAAGAAAGGTGATGTTGTACACATTGGCATGCATACCTTTATCTTCTTAGGAACTATCTTTTAAGAAAATATGCGTGGTATAAACCTCTCTATCATTGATCGTTCTTTTGCTCATTATTACCTTTCTAATGACTACCCACTTCCTAAATAGATGTTATCGAGTATGGGATATATAGGTAAAGTTTTGGGGCCACAATAGAAGGGTATTCAAGAGCCTTTGGATGTTGAAATCTGGCCTAGGAGATGTGGCATAGGTTTTATACCTAGTAAGAACCAACCTTTACCATTTGAAAATGATGATAATATTATGACTTATGCTGAATATCTAGATTATCAAAAGTCAGGATTGGGTGGTGAGGATGATGGTCCCCCTTATTATTTTGAGATCTTATTTTGTAATATGATTGGTTCTATATGCTCTAAAAATAAGCTTTTTGTTTTAGAAGATGACCCTACTTTGTTGTCTTATAATGATCTTGCGAAATTATGAATTACTCGTCTTTATGTTAAAAAGAATGGTTTTGTTCAAAAATGCACTGATTATCATGCCATGGCTGCCAAATAAAGAGCTATAAAGGAGCTTCTCTATAATTCTAATTATCGATATGACTTACCTTTTAGATATTTATTTGGTAAAATAGTTCATGGTATGCTTTTTTTTTATATCAAGAAAGGCAACACTTTTAGATTTTGTGTCGAATGTCATTCTGCTTGTTTCGAACAATAGAAAATAATAATAACAAAAAAAATAAAAATTTCATGAAAACACTCTTTTATCATTTATCTATGCATTTGCATTTTTGTTCCATACATCTACTTGTTCATATTGCATTGTTGTTTGTCATCTTTTGCATTAATTGCTTGTTCATTCTTTGGCCATTTTTAGTAGGCCTCAACATACATCCTAGTGGGTAATTGCCTCACAGTAGTCAATTAGAAAGCAACCACCCATAGAATATCAGACTCCAACACTTCATCCATCATGATGAGTACTAAAACCATAGCGGGTTTAGCTCCCTATTTCTGGCATGATTCGTAGTATTTAATCACATTGATTCATTGCAACCTACGCTGGTTTAAATACTATGTTTCACCTAGCCTTATATGTTTTAGATGGTTTGCCTTTGGATCTTCTTCTTCTTCTTCTTTCTTTCCTTATTTTTCTTCTTATTTTTCATCTTCTTCCTTATTCCTTTTTGTTTCCTATTTTTTTGTGTATTTTCTTCTTTCATGTTCTCATCCACTTCATCCATGCATTTCATGTAGTCTTGCATTAAGATAGTTTTTATGCATAAAATATAAAACATAAAACATAAATCTAAAGAACACTTAATCAAATCATATCACATGCACACACATTAACATAAAATAAAAAACAATCAACTATGTATTACTCGATAAAAATGAGAGATACATTAGTGTCTAGTTGGTGTATCATAGTCCAATCCTAGTACACTCAACCCATCCCTAGGGATGCATACCATAATCAAAACAGGTATGGCATACTGATCTCTAGACCTATATTTGAGTGCCCATCTTCTCTACTACACCTAGAGGCGGAAGTGGTCCAGGTAGTTGCATGCCCATATATGATGAAGTTGAGACTATTCATCATCGAGAATGTGACCTACTAGCTAACTATAGGGATGGAGGGAGTACTACCCTCTACCCCTATGGTACCACTTGGTAGTAAATTACCTCGAAAAAGGTAGCCCATTGAATGGCCATCTCCAGCCTCTCCCCTATCCTCTATAGTTCTGCCTATAAGAGGTAGATCATATTGTTAGCCTGGTTGCTCTCAATGATATCCATACCCTTTGCCTGAGTCCTCTATAACTTTGTGTCCAAACAGATCACCTCTCCTCAAATATGATCAGTGTTTGCTCAATATGCATCCCTCTCTATATCTATGGTACTCAAAGATCTCCATAATCCCTTGATCCTCTTGTACTTGTCCTCCTAGAGAAGTCCACCTATCTTTACAGAGTTTCCACCTATGCTCATATCACCTATGCCTCCTCTCTTAGGTCCCCTCATCCTAAGGCATGGCATCAATTGGTTTTTGCTAATATGGAGGTCTTAATAGATCCTCTACATGGTGGTACCTTGGCCTATGTTGGGGCAACTCCATATACCCCTACCTCCCTTGTCCCTTTAGTGTTGGTAGCCTCTATCACCAGCTCAATATGGATACATGCATACCTTTGTATAGGAGCTACCTAGCCTTGTTGATCCCTCTCTATGGCACTACTATCCACCTCTTGAAAGGCTCGCTACATGTCTGGGTCCATCACCTGGCATATTTGTATCAAAACTAGTGGGGAGACCCTCTAGTGCACGACTTCTTTGTACCACCGCATGTATCCAGATGCCACTCCTGCATTATCAACCCTAGGATCCATGTAAGGAGGATTGTATAAGTCCTCCTTGACCCACCTAGCTAGGTTTGACTCACCTATGATCCCTATTATATATTGGTACACTCTATGATACTAGTAGTCCTTGAGTTTAGTGATTCCTTGCAAGATTCTAAAATACCTTATAACTCTGTCAAATCAAAAAATATTTGGCTCCCCTCTCTCTATATTTAGCCATCTGATCCTTATGACTCTAGATAGCTTCATCCTATTCTCAGCCCATCCTGTATGTAGACACCAAGTTTACCATACATTCTTGGCCTCCCTCAGCTTGTCTATCATCCATATCGCTAGTGGCAGGTTCTCAACATATGTCATTGCAACCCACTTTAGGGATCTGGACCATCTATACACTGCTAGCCACTTTGGGCTAGGAAATGGTCTTGGTAGTGCATCTAGTCTCTACACTATTATGTTCTCCTAGCTCCATACTTGGAGAAAAGTAATGCACATTATCCTTGTATACCGCTTATACATAATTTTGTACAATATCTTGTGCAAACGAGTCATTGTCAACCCTAGGATCCATGTAAGGAGGATTATATAAGTCCTCCTCTACCCACCTAGCTAGGTCTGAATCATATCTAAGATCTAATAGATATTGGTATACTCTACTGTACTAGTAGTCCTCTAGGTCTGAGATTCCTTGCAATATCTCCAACTACCTTAGAACTCTATCAAATTAAAATACCTCTAGTTCCCCTCTCTCTGTAGGTAGCCATTTGATCCTCCTAAATATATCTATCTTTGTCCTATCCTCATCACATCCTAGATGTAGTAAACAATTTTACCATACAATATTGGCTTCCCTTAGCTTGTATATCACCTGCCTTACTAGTGGTATGTTCCCAACATATGTCCTTGTAACCCGCTCTAGGGATCTGGACCATCTATACATTGTTGGCCACTTTAGGTTGGGCAATGGTCCTAGTAGTGCATTTGGTCTCCACATTGCTATGTACTCCTAGCTCCATTCCTAGAGCAAATTCATGCACACTATCCCTGTATGCTTCTTCTAAATGATGGTGTACATCCTATAAAAATGAGTCAGCACATATGGACCCCATACAAATAAAATTTCTTGATGTTAAATTTCTACTCTTACATCCACCATTGTCCATGGTAGATATTGCCTACTCATGTGGCACATCAATAGTTCTACCACCACCCCGTAGAGCATGGTCATAAATGGGTTTACCCCATAACATCCCACTAGGTCATCTACGACTATGGTACTCTCTTGCACCCATTGGATCAAATCTCTTGAGAATCACTGCAAGGTCACTGTTCACCCTCACGTTATGTAAATAGCTATACCTATTATGGGGATGTGCAAGATGCTCCACACATCCTCTAGTGTAAGGGTCATCTCTCCTATGGGTGACCAAAAGGTTGAAAACTCTGGGTACCATATCTTTGCCAGAGTTGTCAGTAGTGCCATATTTGCCTCAGCTCAAGGCATCCTAGCTAGGTGATCTAGTCTCATTGCTCCTAGTGTATCTCTCTCTTTATGCATGATTACCTCCAGATTCACCTCCAAGGAACTTGCTCACCACTCGTGGCTCTCGAGTACTCTCAACTACATTCACAAAAATAACAAATTTTCCATCAGTTTCATTAATTAATTAATTAAAAATTAAATTAAATTAAATTAAAAAACTTTAAATTCATTGCTAAAAATCATATTTTGCATTTCTATGATGTAGCTTGCTTGCTTCTTTTCTTTCTTCCCTTATTTTTTCTTAAACCTTGTTTATTTTCTTTCTTTCTCCTTTTATTTCCCTTCGGTAAAATTGCACCTAGTTTTTCAAGACCGTAATTTCACTGAGGTAAAATCATACCCCATCCTCCACAAGGCATGATTTCATGAAATCACACCCAATCCTATTCATTGGGTACAATTTCACTGCTATTATCACACCCGATCTTGTTCACCAGGCATGATTTCACCACTACTACCTAGGGATAAACCACATTCGAGCCACAAAATTACGCCCAGGTTGTACATGGTAAAACCACCAGTTTTGGTATAAAACTACCTAAAAGCATGAAAAAAATGAAAATTTTGAAAATTCTAGGAAGGTTTTGAATCCTACCTCTTCCCACTCCACCTCTATATCGACCTCGTCCCTCGCAATCATTGAATGGTGCACCAATAGCGCCATCTCCAATTTTTCCCCAAAGCTTCATTCTCCTCTTCTACGTAGTAAAAATAAATTAGGGTTTTACCTCTTTTAAGGTTTTTCTCCAAGAACACCCTAATTATTTAGAGTTGGCATGTTTTACATCGGCCCTCCTCGATTTTCCTGCCCATCTCACCTTCAAATACACTATATAAGGATGGCTTGAAATTATTTCTAGAGCATGATGATGAATGATAATGACATCAAAATTATTATTTGCAAGTATTTTTAGTGCTTGCTAATTGATCTGCATTCTTCTTCTTCTCTCCAAAGCTAACTTTGAAGTGTGAAGTTTGATTTTTTATTTGCTGCATTGGATTGATGATTGTTGTTGCTCGCTTTGGTGGATTTGTGTTGAAGCCCTAAGGAGAGATCAACTATCCGGGAGGTCTCAACCCTTATTCTTGCTTCTACGATATCTGCTAAGTGATTTTTCTTTTCTACATTCATGTTTTAACTTTTTGTATCTTTTATTTTTGGACATTTTGAGGAGTGTTTGTTGTCATTGATGTCAAAAGCATTCTTGTGCTATGTTCGTCATCTTTGAGGACATTAAGTGTTTCTTCCAAAAGCAAGAAGGTCTTGAAAAGCAATAGGTTATAATATTTATTTTTAAATATTATATACCCAGGAGGGCTCAAAGAATGAAAATCCAAGGAAGGAGAAGCAAGTTTAAATTAAATAATAATATTTTATTATTATTATTTTGGATCAAAAATCGAGTTTAAGAAGATCAAGGATCAAGTTGGAAAAGACCCACAAGAAGATTTAATTTAAATTAAAATATTTTAATCTTTGATTAAAATTTTAATTTAAATAATGATGGGTGCTAAGGTTTAATTTAAAATATTTATTTAATATTTTAATATTCGAATTCAAATTAAAATTTGAATACTCGCCAACGTTGGAGTATGATATAGTTTGCATATAAATAATGCCAAAGTTTGGCATTTGAAAAATCATCCATGCGATTGTTTATTGGCTCGTGCAAAGGAAAGACATGTATTTTTTGCATGTGTGTTTGAGCACAGAAGAGGACAAGAGTGTAGTTGCCTCCAAAATCTACTCGAAGCCCCTCATAGCTGAGTTGGTAGCCAAGGGATGTGTAAGACGCGTTCGAGACGCTTGGTGCGGGTTCAAATCTCGTGCACATCATTTTATTGAAGGGAGGTTCGTGTTTGAGTTTGCATCATTCGAGGGAGAAGGAAGTCAAAGGCACATTTGTACCTTTTGGCTCTTGTGGAGCCATGCAGCCTAGTTGGTGGGCGTGAGAGCTACAAAAGCGCTTGGGGGAGAACCATCGATGGTTCGAATCTCACCAAGGCCTTTTGGGTAGCATAATAGAGGTATGCACATTGTTTGGGTTGACTTGGCTTACAAAAAATAAAAAGGGAAAAATATTTTTTGTTTCCAAAGGTTTATGTTAATTAAAGTTTTTGCATAATTAATTTGGATTATAAGTTGTTTAGGGGAGTTAAAAGGGGAATGCAAAACTTTGATTTCTGAATTGAATTTTTAAGTGATTAAGGAGTTATAAGGTAGTAAGGAAAGTTTATTTTTGAGATTGAAGGTTGTTGAATATTATTTTAAAGTTGGAGATTATAAGGTGTATTTGAGTATTATTTTTGTATTGAAGAAATATTTTGAAGAAGTGTTAGAGTGATAATTCTTGTCATCTAACCTTTGTGCTTGGCAAGGAAAGTGGTTATAATTGAGATAGGTTTTGAAGTCTATTCTTCATCAAGTAAAAGGTATGGGCATATTCTTCTTTGGTTGAAATAATTGATTGGTTGAGATTTTCTGAAAATAAGATTGGAGTGAAAAGGACTTGGTTAAGTTTTCCTTTGTGGGTTTGTTGAGTGATGAGTTTTCTGAAATGGAAGTAAATGCTATAAACCTTGTTTGATAAGCATTGTTGGAGATTTTGAGTGAGTGAATGCATACTTCATTATTGGGTGATTGAGATCCCTTGTTGTTGAGTTTGAAGATTGAATTAGGGTTTGAAAGATCATGAGTATCATTGTTATGTGAAGTTGATCATTGTTGTTGAATTGATTGGTTGAGTGAAGAACTTGAACTAGGGTTTGCAAAGATCATGAGTATCATTATTATGTGAGGATTACTTGATAAGCATTGTTGTTGAAGTGATTGGTTGAGTGGAAGTGATTGAGCTTAGTTGAGTGGATGTGTTGAAGTGATAGTTCAAGTTTTGTGAAACAAATTGTTCCATATTCTAAATTGATTTGAGAAAGAGATTGAGTGTTTGTAAGTGTGAAACATATTGAGTCTCTAACAATTATCTATATGTTTATATGATAAAAAGAGATTGAAAGTATTTGAGCATTGTTGTGAATGTGAAGCATATTGAGTCTCTAACAATTCTCTATATGTTTCTATGAGATTGAACAAGTTCTAGTGAGGACTTGTTGAGAAGATTTGAGGTAAGTCTTTGAGAAGACTTGTGGACAGATTAGTGTGAGATTTTGTGGAAGCTTACAATACATATTTGAGGATAGATATTGAGGATAGATTTGAGAATAGAGTTTGGTGTAGATTTGAGGATAGATTTATGCCAGACCAGAGATAGAGATTGAGTATATTTGTACTAGATCGAAGGATTATGTTTAGTGTAGATTTGAGATAGAGATTTGGAGGTGATAGAGTATAGAGGATGATAGTCTCTAGTGGATAGAGATCCATTAGCCAGGGTAGTGAGGATAGGTCTTCTGAGTGAGGACATGAGTCTTTAGTGGATAGAGATCCATCAGCTAGTGTAGTGGAGATAGTAGTTCTTCTAGAAGATCACCAACTAGAGAAGAGGAGAAAGGAGTTCTCCTATGGATAGAGATCCATGAACTTGATTAGGGGATTGGTGTCTCCTTTGGATAGAGGTCCATAAACATTGTAATAGGGAAAGGATTCCCAAGAGGATTTATTTGAGAAAATATTATAAGGAATATTTTCTCCATGGAGTAGCCCACATTGGGTGAACCATGTTAAATCATGTCTCTCATGTGTGTGATGCTTTGTGTGATGTTTACTACTTTAATATTGTTGATGTTATCATATGGATTAAAAAACAAAAAGTTTTATCTTATACTATTCACCCCCCTCTCAATATAAGCACATGTTCTTCAATTGGTATCAGAGTGGGTCTCTCCATGAAAAGACTAACAACTTGGAGGAGGATCCATCAGAAACACACATGACTTCAAAAAATGAAGAAGAGACCATGTTTGATATAAAAGAGGAATTATTTACTACTCTCAAGAATTTGGAAAGGATTAGAGAGAAGAACTCAAGCTTGAAGGAACAAATTCAAGAGGATGAAGAAGCAAATATGGAACTTCTACAAAGTCTCACAGAACTCAAGATAAAGGTAGAAGAGGGAAAGAAGATTGAGCAGGATATGATAGATCTATTAAGAGCAAGAGAAACAGAATGTGAAATATTGGAAGCAAAAATTGTTTATCTAAGGAATGAAGTTGAAAGGACCAAGGTACTACAAGATATAGAGTATGGGAAACAGAAAGAAGAGTCAAGTTTTCAAGAAGTAGAAACTTCAAACAAAGATAGGCAAATAAAGTATACTCCAAAAGGAAAAGACATCAGGAAGGAAGAAAGCAAAGAAGAAGAACCTTGGATGAGAGTTAATCACAAAGGGAGAAGCACTCAACCACAATCTCAAAGGCATCCAAACAGGTTACATAATTTCTTCCATGGCTATTGTTTTTCTTGTAACAAATATGGTCATAGAGCTGTACACTGCATTGGTTATGCAAGAAATGATGTCAATAGAAATTTCAATTCTTTTGCACCTCTTATGGATAATGATATTATATGTTACAAATGCAATAATTTTGGGCACAAGGCTAGATGGTGTAAAATGATACTTCCTGAGTCTAGTAAAAGAAAAACAATTTCAACAACTAGGAAAGAGAAAAAGGGGAATGAAAAGGCTAGATCAATGTTAGTTCAAACAACCCTTCATGCTTAGGATAAAGAAGAACAATGGTATCTTGATAGTGGTTGTTCTAGACACATGATAGGAGACAAAGATAAATTTATTGTACTAAAAGAAACCAATAGAGGATCAGTAAGTTTTGGTGATAATGGATCAACAAAAATTGGTGGAAGAGGAACTTTGAGTCTAGATAATGGGAAAACAAGAACAAAAAATGTGCTATATGTCAAAGGGTTAAAACATAATCTGCTAAGTGTAAGTCAACTTTGTGATCAAGGTCATATGGTTACATTTCACCCAGATAGGTGTGAGATAAGAAAATCAGAAACTAGAAAAGTCATTGCAAATGCAAGAAGAACTCCAAACAATCTATACATGCTTAGTGAGATCAAAGGGGAAAAGTGCTTTCTATCACAAGAAGATGAGAGTTGGTTGTGGCATAGAAGATTGGGTCACTTGAATTTTGACAACATAGTCAACATAAGCAATAAGCAGGTTGTCAGAGATTTACCCAAGCTAAAAAGGCCACAAAACACAATATGTGCACCTTGTCAACATGGAAAGCAAACTAGAACAAGCTTTAAGTCAAAGGGATATATGTCATCTGAGCCATTAAGTCTAATACATACTGATCTATGTGGTCCTACTAGAACATAGAGTATTCAGGGTGAGAGTTACTTCATATTGTTTATAGATGATTACTCCATAATGGTTTGGGTAGCTTTCCTGAAAGATAAGTCAGAAGCATTTGAAAAATTCAAAGCATTTAAAGAATGGGTTGAAAATGAAACTGGCAAGAGGATTAAGTGTTTGAGATATGACAGAGGAGGAGAATTTACCTCAAATGAATTTGTAGATTTTTGTGAACAACATGGAATCAAGAGAGAATACTCAACTGCAAGAACTCCTCAACAAAATGGAGTAGTTGAAAGGAAAAATAGGACTATTGAGAATATGGCTAGAGCTATGTTAAATGAGTCCAAAATTTTAGATGGATTTTGGAGGGAAGCAGTCAACACAAGAAGTATATATAATCACTAGGGCTCAAATGAGGGTAAACCATCACAAGACTCCATATGAGCTTTGGAAAGGAAGACCGACCACTGTAAAACACTTCAAGGTTTTTGGAAGCAAGTGCTACATAAGGCGAGAAGAGAAAAACTTAGGCAAGTTTGATCCAAGATGTGATGAGGGAATTTTTCTTGGTTATTCCACTAGGAGTAAAGCTTATAGATGCTTCAACAAGAGAACACACACTATTATAGAAAGTATAAATGTAATAGTTTATGAGAAGATAGATTCAAGAGAACCAGTTCAACAAATTGTGTATCAAGAAGATGGAAGTTGTCAAGAAGAGTTTCATGAGGAATCAGATGAAGAAGAAGAAACACAAAGACTTCTTCCTAAAACTCCATCCAGGTATGTACATAAGCATCATCCAAAATATCTAATCATTGGGAATCCAGATGAAAGACAGACAAGGAGAAGGATAATAACACCATCTCAACAAGCAAATTTTTCTTTGCTATCTAAGATTGAGCCAAAAGACTTCAATCAGGCAAGTGAAGATGAGTTCTGGATTAAGGCAATGGATGAGGAATTAGATCAGATAGAGAAAAGCAAGACTTGGGAACTTGTTCCATGACCAAAGGACAAAAATGTGATCGGCACAAAATGGGTATTCAGAAACAAGTTAAATGAAGATGGACAGGTAGTCAGAAATAAAGCAAGGTTAGTATGCAAAGGTTATGCACAGGTAGAGGGAATTGACTTTGATGAGACATTTGCTCCAGTTGCATGACTTGAAGCCATAAGAATGTTTTTAGCCTTCTCAAGTTTTAAAAACTTCAAGGTATATCAGATGGATGTTAAGTCAACATTTCTAAATGGTGTTCTAGAAGAAGAAGTCTATATTGAACAGCCAGAAGGATTCATATTAACAGATAAACCAGATCATGTATGCAGATTGAAAAAGGTATTGTATGGTCTAAAACAGGCTCCTAGAGCATGGTACTCAAGATTGGATAAGTATCTTCAAGAACAGGGATTCAGAAAAGGAATAGCGGACAACAACTTATACATAAAAAATGAAGGGAATAATCTACTAATTGTGGTTGTTTATGTTGATGACATCATTTTTGGGGGAAATAATGATAAGATGTGTAAAGAATTTGCAAAGAACATGCAGAATGAATTTGAGATGTCTATGCTTGGTGAGTTGTCCTTCTTTCTTGGACTTCAGATTTCACAATCAGAGAAAGGGGTATTTCTTTCACAAACCAAGTATATAAAAGAGATGCTAAAGAAATTCAAGTTAGAAGATTGCAAACCAGTAAGTACCCCCATGGTTACAGGATGTAAGTTAAGTAAGGATGATGAATCTCTAGAGGCAGATCAGAGATTATACAGATCTATGATTGGCAGCTTGTTGTATGTTACAACTACAAGACCAGACATAGTGCAGTCAGTGGGATTAGTGGTAAGGTTTTAGGCAACACCTAAGGAAACACATGTGGCAATAATAAAGAGAATTCTCAAGTATCTAAAAGGGACTATGGATTTTGGGCTCTGGTATCCCAAAAGTGATAGTTTTACACTCACAGCGTATACAGATGCAGATTGGGTGCAGCAACATTGATGATAAAAAAGCACAAGTGGAGGAGCATTCTTTCTTGGAGACTATTTAGTCTCTTGGCTAAGTAAGAAACAGGCATCGGTATCCTTGTCTACAATAGAAGCAGAGTATATTGCAATAGTAGCCAGTTGTACACAGGTATTATGGATGAAGCGAACTCTAGAAGACTTCAAGATAAAACATGATCATCCTATTCCCATATTATGTGATAATACAAGTGCTATAAGTATCTCAAAGAATCCAATGATGCACTCTAGGACAAAGCACATTCCGATCAAGTATCATTTTTTGAGAGAACAGGTGATAGATAAACAGGTCAGGTTGGAATATGTTACTACAAAGGAGCAGATAGCAGACATCTTCACTAAGCCACTTTTGAAAGAGACGTTTGAGTATCTTCGAGGAAAATTGGGAGTAATACTCCCACCCCAAAATTAACCACCTCAAGAGGAGGTGGGGGAGGGGCTAAGCTAAGAGTTTCATTCTTAGCCTCGAGCCCCAAAGGTGACCCTTTGCCATTGATGTCAAAGGGGGAGATATTTGAGTAAGGGGAGATATTTGAGTTAGAAGGAAAGCATTCGATCGGGGGAGCAGTTTCCCAAGGGGAGCAGAAAAGAAAAAGGTCAAGGAAATGGTAAAAAGTAATTGGGTTGCCATCAATGACAAAGGGGGAGATTGTTGGACATTTTGAGGAGTGTTTGTTGTCATTGATGTCAAAAGCATTCTTGTGCTATGTTCATCATCTTTGAGGACATTAAGTGTTTCTTCCAAAAGCAAGAAGGTCTTGAAAAGCAATAGGTTATAATATTTATTTTTAAATATTATATACCCAGGAGGGCTCAAAGAATAAAGATCCAAGGAAGGAGAAGCAAGTTTAAATTAAATAATAATATTTTATTATTATTATTTTGGATCAAAAATCAAGTTTAAGAAGATCAAGGATCAAGTTGGAAAAGACCCACAAGCAGATTTAATTTAAATTAAAATATTTTAATCTTTGATTAAAATTTTAATTTAAATAATGATGGGTGCTAAGGTTTAATTTAAAATATTTATTTAATATTTTAATATTCGAATTCAAATTAAAATTCGAATACTCGTCGACGTTGGAGTATGATATAGTTTGCATATAAATAATGCCAAAGTTTGGCATTTGAAAAATCATCCATGTGATTGTTTATTGGCTCGTGCAAAGGAAAGACGTATTTTTCGCATGTGTGTTTGAGCAGAGAAGAGGACAAAGTGTAGTGGCCTCCGAAATCTACTCGAAGCCCCTCGTAGCTGAGTTGGTAGCCAAGGGCTACGTTAGACATGTTCGGGATGCCTGGTGCGGGTTCAAATCTCGTGCACACTATTTTGGTTGAAGGGAGGTTCGTGTTGTGTTTGCGTCATTCGAGGGAGAAGGAAGTCAAAGGCACATTTGTGCCTTTTGGCTCTTGTGGAGCCACACAACCCAGTTGGTGGGCACGAGTGTTGTGGAAGCGCTTGGGGGAGAACCATCGGTGGTTCGAATCCCACCAAGGCCTTTTGGGCAGCATAATAGAGGTATGCGCATTGTTTGGGTTGACTTGGCTTGCAAAAAATAAAAAGGGAAAAATATTTTTTGTTTCCAAAGGTTTATGTTAATTAAAGTTTTTGCATAATTAATTTGGATTATAAGTTGTTTAGGGGAGTTAAAAGGGGAATGCAAAACTTTGATTTCTGAATTGAATTTTTAAGTGATTAAGGAGTTATAAGGTAGTAAGGAAGTTTATTTTTGAGATTGAAGGTTGTTGAATATTATTTTAAAGTTGGATATTATAAGGTGTATTTGAGTATTATTTTTGTATTGAAGAAATATTTTGAAGAAGTGTTAGAGTGATAATTCTTGTCATCTAACCTTTGTGCTTGGCAAGGAAAGTGGTTATAATTGAGACAGGTTTTGAAGTCTATTCTTCATCAAGTAAAAGGTATGGGCACATTCTTCTTTGGTTGAAATAATTGATTGGTTGAGATTTTTTGAAAATAATATTGGAGTGAAAAGGACTTGGTTAAGTTTTCCTTTGTGGGTTTGTTGAGTTGATGAGTTTTCTGAAATGGAAGTAAATGCTATAAACCTTGTTTGATAAGCATTGTTGGATATTGACTCTTGTACCTCCAATAATTATTGTATAGTGGCCTAAGAAGGTCCCTAATGCTAATTATATTTTCCAAGTGTCGCTTAAGTTATCTCGTAGGAACAAGAACTGTTGATACCACTGGAATAAGTATAAAAGCTTGGATCAATCACTAGATAAGGTAAGTGCCCTAATTAATCGTTAGGCTATTTTTTGAGTGCCTTCTATTTTTTTTATAAACCCTAGATCATATTTTTTATTTTTATTTTAAATAAAGGGGTAAAAATTTATTGATAAAAATTCTAGATTACAGAGTACAACTGAGCATCCAACCAGGACTCAAATAAATAGCCAAACAGGCTAAAACCAATAGACTAGAATGCCACCAAAAAAAACAAGAATAAACCACATTAAGTCTGTACATCCTTGTGGATCAACTCCCACAAGAATTGAGAGTCCCCATATGGGAGACTCTCCCAATTATCGATACTCCAAGGATCTAGCAGCTCAAAAGCCCTTTTGGCCAGGTAATCAGCAACCACATTCCATTCCCTTGGAATGTGCACAAAGGATATAAATTCAAACTCTTCACTCATTCTAAGAATCTAAACTGCTACAGAGGCCAATTGCCAATTAACTTCCTCCACCCTTTTACTATTTAAAATATTAACCACAATTTGAGAGTCAGACTTGCAGATAATCCTATGCCAGCCAAGAGAAAACCCCCTCCACAAAGCCTCAAAAATTGTAAGAGCTTCCATAAAATTGTTGGAGTGAACACCTTTATAAATGGAAAAGAAAAAATTGACACCACCAGTATAATATCTTCCAATACCGCCAATTATAGCATGTCCAAGATTACCCCTGGACGATCCATCAGTATTAATTTTTAAAACTCCTCTAGGGGGTGGCCTCCACCTACCATCTCTCCTAACCTTCTTGCTGAGTTGAGGAACTCTACTAGGGATAGAAGAGTTCACATCATCCCCAAAAATACCAAGGGCTTACTGTACCTTCTCCTCCCTAGACTCCAAAATAGGGTCCACATCACATTTGCTATGGATGGTTTCTTGAACCATATACAAGATCCTTTACCATATTTGTGGAACAACCAAATAACTGCCCTGAAATATGCATTGGTTCTGTTTGAGCCAAATTTACCAGATGATGCAAGAAGGGCCCAAATTCCAAGCCACAAAAAGGAAGGGGGCCTTGGCCAGAGGTCTACCTAGACTACTCCAAAACTCCACCAGGGATGGCACATGAAAACATGAATTATTCTAGGTGCTCCACCAACGGTGCAAAATGTCTCTGGCAAAGGAGCATTGGAAAAATAAATGAGAAGAGTCATCCTCATTCTTACTACAAAGGACACAAAAAGAGGGACCTTGAAATCCCCTCTTCCTCACATTATCCCAAGTGAGGCATTTATTAAGAGCTAACAACCAGAGAAAGAAGTTACATTTTTGCCAGACAAATTTGTTCCACACCTTTTTCCACCAAGTGACAGGAAGACTCCCATACTTTTGCCTATCAAGAACCTGATAACCATAGGCTATCGAGTAGGTTCCCCTAGGATCAGGATTCCAAGCCAGAATATCTTTACCCCTTAATGAAGAACAATACCCTAGATCATATTTTAATATAAATACATTTAATTTATTTCTAGGCATTTGAAAGATAATCAACATATAGTGTGCATTTAGGGTTAATTATGTTTGTGCATCATCTCTTGAGTCCTTGCTTAAAGATTTTATATATTAAAACCCTAGGGTTAAAAAAGAATTTGAATAAAGAATAATTCTAGGTTTAGCTCTTATATTCTCACATTATGTATTTCTGCATTTTTCTTTATCTTGTATAACATAGATCTAGAAATGCCAAACCTAGGTTATTGTCTTGAATTGAATACATTGAACATTCTTAAAAACTACAGGACTTGGAGTAAGTTATTAAACTGGTCCTAGTGAACCCTTCCCCCCTTATTTAGTATTGAGTGTAGAGAACAACATACACCCATGATCACCTTGGCTTTCTCTTGCAGATCTAGCCAAGAATCATATGTGGTAGGGCAATTTCCACCCTCTACCAGGGTTATGCATAAGGGGTCAGCATCGAAATTTATTTATAAAATAAAGGTGAATTGTCTTGGAATCCGATGAAATTTGTAGAAGTATACATGGTGAATTACATTTATTTATCTCCAAAAATTTTCAAACCATAGAAAATTTCATTAATTTATCTCCAAAAATTTTCAAACTGTGGCAATTTTTTCTATGTTGGGGGCTATGAATATTGGTTTGCAAAATATAAAAATGTACAACATACTTAAAATATTTAGGTTGATATGAAATAATTTAGGCCAACATGACAACCGACGGCATGAAGATTGACTATAGGCATGATGATCGACTACAGGAATATCGATCGGTTATAGGTATGACGATCAGTTGTAGGTATGATAATCAGCTACAAGTATGACGATTGATTACAGACATGAAAATCAGCTAAAGGCATGACGATCAGCTGTAAGAATGTTGATCGGCTTGTAGAAGTATACACTGTAATCGACCAACTAATGTTGATCGACAAAGTCCTGCAATGACAAAACTAATTCTGATCGACACCTCTACAACCAATTTATAAATATTGATTGATAGTCCCTACAATCGATAGGAAAATATCGATCAACATTCCCTACAAATGATAGAAGACTATAGATCGACACCTTTGCAACTGACTGACTAATTATGATTGACACGGTCTTGCAACTAACTAACTAATGTCGATCAGCACCTCTGCAACCAATAGAAAAATACCGATCGATAATCCCTACAACCAATAGGTTGATGTCGATCGACACCTCTACAACCGATAGACACGGCTTTGCAAGCGATCAACTTATGTTGACAGACATGGTTCTACAACCAATCTACTTATATTGATATACAAGGCTCTGCAACCGATTGGCTTATGCTGACAGACACAACTTTGTAACCGATCAACTTATATCGATCGTATTTCACTGATCGACACTCCTTTGCAACTGATCGACTTATTTCGACAGACACTCCTCTGCAACCTTGTCAAGTTTTTCATTGTTTCAAAGCTATTTTTGAGTTAGAGTATTTTTTTATGTATGTTTAGTGGTATGCGATACAGTATATATATATATATATATATATATATATATATATATATATATATATATATATATATATATTATATATATATATATAGCGAAAAACCCCATGTGGGGTCGCCTTGGTCTGAGAGACCATGAACAGGGGGTTCTATACTGTCAAAGTCACCCGGGAGTCGCACCAAGCCCTGCCCGCACCAACATTATCAATTGGATTTTGGGTACCCAACTCAAATTTTTGGTAGGGTGGAGATTTGAACCTGGGACCTCCCTTGGAGGATTGCCCTCTCCTCTCCAACTCACCTACAACACCTGGGTTCAAACTAATTTATAGTGGAAAACACCCCTTTCGAGGTGCCACTTTCAACAGGTTGGGCATAGGAGGAATGGAGCCTTGTCGGCCTATACCAGCACATAGGACATTCCTAACTATACCATATGTCTACAACATGGAGACAAGGGGAATGGAATTTGGGTTGGCCTCTACCAGCACCCAAGGCATTTACCACTGCACCACAACAAGCAGATACCTAGTACAGTATATATACGGGTAGTATATGAGGCAATTTGGACAAGAAAAATAAAATTATTTATAATTTGAAGGTAAATTTGGCAGTAAAATCAAAATCATATGTATTTTGAGGTTGGAAAATTAAAATAAAATTATGTTCATGATTATCAACGGTGGACAAATTTACCCCAAAAAAATTTCCACCCTATAAATTTTGGGCGAATGGGCCCCAGTGAAAGGATCCAAAATTAGCCAATTTAAAAACTTGAAAATCCTAAATAGAGCCAATTTACGATATTTTGTGCTTATGCATAACCTCGCCCTCTACAATTATTATTTTTTTTTCAAAAAATAAATTGATTCTCTTTTTTTCTTAAAAAGATTGGTTTACTTGCTGAATGAATGAGACTATATTCTTGCTTGTTGTCTAAGTAAAATAAAAACTAAAACATATTTATATGTATGGCTAGAAATTGTATTCTTGCATGTTGTTTGAGTAAATTGAAAACTGAAACATATTTATATGTATGTCCTAAAGGCCATGTTTGTTAGGAAAAATAAAAATATGTGCACTACCTATTGATGATGCTCTTAACTGGAAAGATGTGGATAAATGAGTGAGCAACAGTGTGCATGTTGACATGCATGAGAAATTGAAATATATTATGTTTTTAAGAAGTAAAACAAATTTTAGAGAGCACTAGAATGTTTTTGGGTGGTTATGAATGAGTGCAATGTAAAGTAGTATAGTTAAATGCATTTAGCTTTGCATTCATTCCATAAAGCCATATCTAATCCCTGAACTATCAAATATTGGAACAGGTGAATTTGATAGTTGAATACAACAATCTCCTGGTTAAGTGTGCTGAGCTAGAGAAGTGCCCTAAGACAATAATATGATTGTGATACTGATTTGGAGTGTCAATTAGGTGGTAAAAATGCTAGCGTACTATCACTACTTACTCTCTTTCTAGATAGGTGTAGTGGAGAAAAACTCTGTAACATGGACTCTAGATGTCTCTCATCCCAAAAAACCTTTAAAAGTTTTGTGTTCTATGTTAGTTAACATGCAGTATGAAATTATATTGATTTGGTAGTGTGAAAAATAAAAATATATTAGAATAAGTCTCCTTTGATTAAATCTGAAGATAGTATTGGCTTGCAAACAATGAATTATCTCCATCTTATTCGATGCATTCTGGTAATTTTGTATTCAATGGTATTGGTGATAGATGTCTTATTGTCTAAAATTACTTTCGAGAAAGAATAATTCATAATGAAGAATAAAGGAAGATGGTTTGATTTATTTATTGTGTTAGCTAAATTTATTTATGGTGAATTTTTTTTATTGAATAATGTATTGCATTAAGTTAAATATTTGTATCTAATCAACTGCCGAGAATGGTAGAAACTCATTATAGTTGAAGAGTTCAATATTCTTAGAATTTATTTAAATAAATAAAAATAATTTAAACCTTAAACAAGAGGACTTATAATAGTGAAGGAGAGAACTGGTGGATACTTAAATATTTAATTGAAAATTATGTTTTTCATTGCACCTTGATTTTTGGATAGAAAGGACACTTTTAGATATTTGTGAGCAAATTGTAAGTAAAGTTGTCTTCTGGAGAGTAGTTAGTTGTATTAAATTGATATTTTATGTATATAATATTTTTTGAATTGAGGATATTTCCAGAAAAACTATTTGAGAGCTCCATTATCTTGTTGGGATGAAAATTAATTGGGTTTCTTTAACTACATAAAGACCTTAGTAAAGCATTTGAAAACCTATGGAACAACTTTCACAATTAGATAGAAATATTTGGCTCCAAATTTTTTTCGAGAGGGCTTTTTCTGTTGTTTTAAGAAGAATGATTATTTATTTAATTGAAGTGATCTCTATGATTATATATTTCATAACATAAAAATAGATTACCTACAGATTAATGGTTGGTTATGGCCAAACATAGTGAAGAATATGCATATAATAATTCTATCTTTTAATTTAGATGTGCTTTTAAAAAAAAAAAAGTGAAAAACCCCTTGCGGAGCCGCCTTGGTCTGAGAGACCACGAACAGGGGGTTCTACACCGTCAAAGTCACCCGGGGGTCGCACCCGACCCTGCCCACACCAACATTATCAATTGGATTTTAGATACCCAATTCAACTTTTTGGTAGGGTGGATATTTGAACCTGGGACCTCCCTTGGAGGATTGCCCTCTCCTCTCCAACTCACCCACAATACCTGGGTAGATGTGCTTTTGATCATATCATAACTTGAGTGATTATTTGGAAAAGAATATCTTCTTTTAAGTTGTTTAAATGTTTAATGTGGAGTAGAGAAATAAAGAGATAAAAAAGAAATAAAAGAAAAGCATATCATTCCAAATGTATTTGTCAAGGATTTTTGAATAAATTATATTTCAATATTATAAGAATAGGATTTTCTTCTATTTTGTATTTTGTGAACCATTATGGGTAGAGTAATGTTACTTTATATTTAAAACTAAGTGAAACCTAATGATGGAACTAGATAGTTGTGGACTTAGATAATTGCCCTATCTTAAGGAGCTATGTCTAAGATTTAGATAATCTTTTCACAACTAAGTTGAGTGAGAATTGTTACACTCAAATATGGATAGCCAAATGGATAGTTAGTTGGGAAGACTCATTTGGTAGACTATTAGAAACCCTATCCTTAGGATAGGATTACATTAAAACCTATTTTAAACTCTCTAATCGATACCATGATGAGGAATGGTTAATGTATTCCTCATGAAGAAAACAAAACATGGACATCCAATGATGTTGATATACAAGTAAGAATGTAACATGACTCGAGAGTGACCATAGTCTGATGGGATGTATCAGAACAAGTGATCTAGTCATAACTTGTAAAAAGGGGTTGTATGGGATGCTTCCTCTAGGTCGTTGTATAAGACTATAGTAATAAGTCCTATGTATCATTTGACTAGAAGTGGACTAGAAAGGCCATACAACTAGTCTAACCACAATGTTTGGTATGGGATAAACTATCATGAGTCATAATCAAAATTTGAGACTAAGATCAGTGTTAGGGTAATGATATCACTCTAGATGACTCCAAGAAGAGGATAATAATATAGACACTAGGCATATATACACTATCCTCCTTGCATGTTAAAATAGAACAAGTCGATTGATTAAGTCGAGGATCAAAATGTTAAGTGATGGGGAGAGTATGTGTTCATCCTCTAGGTGTTATGGGCCCTAGAGGATAACCCCAACCATGGATCAATCCTCATGTCATAAAAAGAGGAAGTTAAATGAGACAAGTTGATTCCACAAAATGATACTTTTCACGAGATTTGACCAATCTCATCCACCTGGGAGACTGTCTACAATAGTATTGATATCTAAAAGTGGTATGATATACCTCGTACATAAAAAAAAAATTGTTTTAGGTGAAAATTAAACTAGGTAACTGAAACCTTAACTGTAGGGCAAACAAATTTATAAAAGGAAAAAAATCCTATGAAATTGCAAAGCAAAAATGAATGGTACAACTAATTTAATAGACTTGGATTACATTTCTTTATTGGTTCTGTGTCATCACCAGTTTGGTAACTATTTATTGAATCTTTGACATCTATGAAAAATAACTTCTTTTAGGTGAACCTATGCCCTCAAACATATTTTTCATCACAATTGTAGCACAAACCTTGAGTGCATCAAGCATCTATTTATTCTATAGTTAAGCATTTGTGGGGAACAATTTTATTTTTATTATGAGTTGGGAAATCGAGAGGAAATGAGGGTTGGGAACTTGGGAGTAAAGTATAATTTAGTTTGTGGAAATTTAGATGTCCTCCTATGAGCTAAGAATTTGGATTCAACCAACTAGGCCAATATTATAGCCTGCATCATTTTTTACGGTTTGAACATATTGACCTCAACCTGGAGATCATATTTCAAGCCACTAATAAAATAGTTCAAAAAAATATCTTCATTCAACCCCATAGTTTTGTTAGCCAATTTCTCGAATTGGTTTTGGTAATCCTAAATTTTAGAGGTTGGTCTCAACTTTTTCAATGCTCCTGTAAAGTTGTCATACTCACTAGGACAAAATCGAGTGTATAATTGGGACTCAAAATATTCCCAAGAAGGATTAGGAATGGTGTGTTCCAACCACTGGTACCATTGTAAAGCTTCAAATTCTAAATTTAAGGAAGCCATCTGGACCCATAAATATCTAGGAACATTAGGGCGTTTAAAAATTTGATCAACATGATAACCACCCATTTGTGTCCTTTCCATTGAAATTAGGAAAGTCTGATTTAGGCATCTTAAAGGTAATATCACGATCAAAGAAAGGGTGAGAGTTTACCCCTTCATTTTATTTTCCTTGACTTGATTGTTCAATATGGTAATCAAACCCTTTTGGGACACCTTTTAGTTTAGATTTTGTTAGAAGTATTGATTTGTCATTGATGTCAAAGGCAGATTTGGAAGGGTGATTTAATTAAGTATTCTTATGAGTTTGGGTAATATCAAAGGTTGAAATATTTAAATAAAGATTTAAATATTTCCAATATCAAAGGTTGAAATATTTAATTAAATATTTAAATATTTCAAATATTAAAGGTTGAAGATTTAAATATTTTAAATATCAAAGGTTTGAATATCAATATGAAAATGGCTGACTTATTGGGAATATATTATCTTAAAATATTTGATATAAATACAAAGACAAAAGTTAAATTGAAGATTTATTTTTGGATAATACCTTTGATATATCTGAGCAACGACAACGAGGAGACATCAAAGAGCGATGACAAAATGGAGAAGATCAAATGTAGTGGATGAAAGATCTTCAAGATTTGTGAGTTGCGATAGATAGGATTTTTATGTCGTGGAGATGAAGTAGAGTGCCAGATATGAACTTGTGCAAGGTGAATAGGTTGAAAATTTCATGTGGTGTTTGCAAACATCTTTGAAACAATGCAGTGAAGTATGATGAACCTGCACATGTAGAAAGTGAGATCGTTGACCTTTTGGGTGCCAAGCAAGAAGGAGCGAACGATAATGGAGGAGACCTGGTAATGGTGAGCATTGTGTTTTGAGAATCCAAAGAGACGGAGATGCACAATATTAAGGAGATCACCATCGCAATATAATATATCAATGAAAATACCAAATAGAGTTCATTTTGGAGAACGTTGAGTGATTGGTTTTAATTTACACAAGTAGTGTTGGATACAAAAATAAGTGCTATCACACTGGGAGCAATTGAGTTTCAATGATAACAAAAATGTTATCACATTGGGCATAGTTGAGTTTCAGTAGCAACATAAGTTCTATCATAGTCAAACTCCGAGTTTCATCTGAAGAGCGAATGAGCAAAGAGATTAATAGCGAGTCAAGCATAAGAAGTGTGAGATGTGATTTAAAACATCTTCAATATATGATGTGGCACAAGTGGTTGGTTGTAGCTACAAAATATTTGAAATATAGAGGATTTTAAAATTAATATCGAGTGTTGAAGAATAAAACATCACTATGAGCAAACATATGTTGTGAGATCTTTGATTGGGCCAATAAATTTATGTTGTCCAATATCCAAATAGAAATAGTGCAAACAATATTGGAGAGATAGAATCAAGGATTTTAAAATATGTTGGACCTCACTAGTAGTTGGCATGCTCATCGAAGCAGTAGATCAGGACAGGATAAAATTTGTTTTGCTCGACCAATCGTCGATCATTGTAGAAGATAATATAGGAACACAACACAAGATAATCCAGTGACAAGAAGGCAAAAGATAAGTATGAAAGTAAATTAAGTGTTTATTAAAAGTAAATATCTTTACATTTTTTTGGAGATATAAGGTGATTTTAATTATTTGAGGTAAATATTTGGTTTTATAAAGTGAGGAAGAATAAGGAGCATTGATATTTATTTTAAAGGGTTTGATTTAATTAATCTAAAATTTTATAGATTAATTAATATCAACAAAGCTTGGATATTTTTCATGCATATTTTGGCAAGGGTTTGGCAAGCATGGAAGGTTGAAATTTAGAATGTGAAGATCTTGAGAAGTGCTTAATACCATGGAAATATAAATAAGTGAAAGCAAGGTATTGGTGTCTCCATTTCAACATGCAAGTAAGTTATCTAGTGCTAGACTTGAGCTACATTTAAAATGTACTAATTTGTCCACAAGTCCTATATAGAACTTGTTCAAATCAGCTCAACAAGTCCTCACTAGAACTTGTCCAAATATGCTCTTAATCTCTTTCCTCAAATTTGTATTGTAAGCTTCCACAAAAGCTCACACAAATCTGTCCACAAGTCTTCTCTAAGACTTACCTCAAATCTTCTCAACAATTCCACACTAGAACTTGTCCAATCTCATAGAAACATAAAGAGAATTGTTAGAGACTCAATATGCTTCACAATACTAAATTACTTTCAATTAATCTTTTAGAAACATATAGAGAATTGTTAGAGACTCAATATGCTTCACATTCACCACAATGCTCAATCACTTTCAATCACTCCTTTTACCACAAAAACATATAGATAATTTTTAGAGACTCAATATGCTTCACACTCACTAACTCTCAATCACTTTCTCAACTCAATTTAGAATATAGAAAAATTTATTTCATAGAACTTGAACAATCACTTTAACACATTCACTTGAATAGGTTCAACCAACTTTACTCAACCAATCACTCAATGAAATAATCCTTGCTCACAAGTCCGAGTCCAAGTATATGAACACTCACTCAAATATTTCCAACAATGCTTATCAACCAATCCAACATAACAATGATACTCATATTATTTGCAAACCCTAGTTCAAGTTATTCACTCAACAAATCACTTCAGCAACAATTCTTATAAATAATATTCACATAACAATGATACTCATGATATTTTGAAACCCTAGTTTAAGTTCACTCAACTTAATCACTTCAACAACAATGCTTATAAAACAAGGTTTTATCAACTCTTTATTCTAGAAAACCTTGAAGAATTAATTCAAAACACACTCAAGAAAAACCTTAACCAAATCCTTTTCACTCCAGCTTAGTATTCACAATAATTAACAATCACTCACTAGGAAGAATATGCCCATACCTTTTGTTTGATGTAGAAGTGTCCTTGGAAAACCTATCTAAATAACAATTTCTTTCTTTCCAATTTGAATGGTTAGACGACAAAAATCGCACTCTTAACACTTTCTCAAATATTCCTTAGACACAAGAATACTCAAAACTCAATTATGCCTTATTGCTCCTACTTGTAATTAACATTCATCAAATCATGCACAAAAATAATTACTTGGATACACCTTATAATCTCCAACTTAAAATAATATCCAACACCACAAAAACCTCAATCAATCTTTAAAACACCTTTATTTCCTTTTCAAACCCTAAACAAATAATACCAAAAATTTATTTTGCATCAACCTTATAACTCCCCAAAAACCTCACATGCCAAATAAAATATGCAAAAATTAATTTTTAATACCTCAACAAACTTCTTCGAAAATTATGGCGCTCAAACTTAATGCATACCTTGTTATCCCCCAAAAGGGTTTCGGCGTGATTCGATCCATTGTCTCCCCAAGTTCCAAGTGCCTTAGCACTTTGGAGCCCACCACATGGGCTAGAGGCACCCATGTTAAGGAAGGTGAACTTCCTTCCCTTTCAACCTTCCTCCACCACGTTTTCCAACACAAAACAAAATGATCCTTCATGGGGATTCAAACTTGCACCTGTCGCTACCCTCACGTCTTGCCACTATCACGGTTGCCAACTACGCTACCAGTGGTTGGTGACCAAGGCTCCCTCCTTGGTGGATGAAATGATTTTGCCTCCTCTAAGCACTTTTTAAAAATTAAAAACTTTTCATTGCACACCATGATTCGCATGAAATTTGCATAGCATAGGATTTAATTTGAAAGCATTGGGGATTTTGGTAAGGTGGGTAATCCCCCTTTTATACACATGATAAATGTTCTTCCCACATTGGCACTAGAAATTTGAATTAATTTTAATAACCCTCCTTAGAGTTAGTTAAAAATTAATATAAATTAACTTATAACTAATATCAAAATTAATTAATAATTAATTTAAATAACTTAAGTAAACTAAATTATAAATTAATTTATAATAAAAATTATATTAATTAATTTATAATTAATTTAAAACTTCTCTTTATAATATTATAAAAAATATTATAGTATTATTCACTTGGGATTCTTCTTTTGCACTTTGGACCACATCTGACTTCCTGAACCTGTGTCTTGATCAACTAAAACTGGAGAACCTAAAACTGATGCTGCCCACTGAAACTACCACTAACTGGTGCTGAAATCTTGACATCAATGACCACTCACTCTAGACATCAATGATAAATTATCTACTCAAAATGTCCAATAGGGCTAAAATAGCCAATATTAATAAGATATAGGTTTGTAATACATTAATTAAAATAATTGCACACATTATTAAATATTTATATTAACCATTGCAAATGTGACACTTTTTAGGTGTCTACAAATGCCCCTTTTTGTATCACATTGTGTGAAAACACAATATGGTGCAAAAAAATTGATGACACTAACTACTGGCTTGATAATGATTGGAGAAAACAATAATCAAACTATGAAAGTGACCATTTACTTGAGGAGAGTGATGCAATATCATCTCAAATCAAGAACAATGTAAGATGCCCCAATTATGGAAGCAAAAAATTTCCTTGCATATTTACCTTTGACAAATTGACAAGATCAAATTGACTAGAATTTTGAGTCTTGGAATCAAGGTTTTGATTAGAAATTTTGAAAGAGAAAGAAAATATGAGTTCTGCTTTTTGCCCTAGTAGAGGGAGGGTTAATGATAGCCTTAGGTAAATATTCTCGAACACACATAACTTCAAAATTAGGTGTTTGCATACTGAATTGATTTGAGATAAAATTTATGGGTACTTGTCAACCCCCTCAAATGACAAGTGGATGACAAGAAATGGGTAATAACCATGAGACAATTGACAGAATATGGATGAAAATAGTAGCATGGAAGAAGGGAAGGTGCACAAAATGTGATGTTGGTGGTCATGTGCAAAATTTGGGAGCTTGTGTAGTGTGCAGGCCTAACATTATTATAATGTACGAGATGCTTGTGAGATGATATATAGATACATATTTTGTGCAAAATTATTTTGTGTTTGTGATGATGATGTGATGTGTTATGCATTGAATTGATGATGATGTATGCTATTAATTTATTGATAATGCATGAATAGATATAGTAATTGAAATGAGATGCATGTGAAGAGACTCATGATGGATGGTTATTTTGATAAAATAATAAATGTGACTAACATGAAATGGAATGGTTATGAAACTATGAATGAAAACATAGGGTGTCTAAATGCATGTTTGATTATTATTTGAAAATGCTTAACAAAATTCCATTCACTCATAAAGTGATTTATTAATCAAGGGCATCAACACAATGGTACTAACATTACTCCAAAATAGAATGGATGAATGTAATACTATGAATAAGGGGGATACATAAATTGTATGTACAAAGGGGATATGACTTGTTAGTTCACCTATCCTAGGAAAGGAAGGATCAACAAGTCCATTTAGGAAGCTCAAACACCCTAGTAATATCAATGAAACTCATCTATTGATCAAATAAGCACTTGAGGATACTAAGACCAATTAGAGGAGTCAAGTTGCTCAAAGACCAATGTGTGTGTAATGATGTTAATTTCCAATTTTGAGAGACGTAGGATTGACCAATTGTATCTCAATCCATTATAATCTAGCTCATCCTTGATCAAACATTCGTCTGTATAAAAGAATATTTCTAATGTGATAGGCATGTTGCAACATGAGGGCATACTCCACTGCCATTCAAGTATCTATAGCCTAAATGGATATAGCCCCACAATATTTCAACTTTGATCCACTTCCAAGAAGGCATCTATAGCCTTGATGGAGGCATATAAAATTCCCTAACATCCATGATAATTGATACCACTAATGCTTTTTCTTTCAAAATGGATCCTTTGGGTCATATTATGGCATGATAACATGAGTAGGAGAAATAATTTACTCTATGACTTAAATCTATGTATGACTTCATATTTTCTAGTCTCAAAATATGATTAATATGTGAAATTTACATGGTCCAAGAGGAAACCTGACATAACTAGGAAGGCTTATAACTCTCAAGGGATACATGAATTTCAATAAGAGTTTATTAAGATACTAGGTATGGATGAATGATCGAAAGAACCCAAATATTCTCCTAATCTATGAGAGAAAATAGATAAAGCATGGTGAACTATGAATGGTGGATATAGTGGATATGATGGAAAAGTGTATATAAAGAGGTTAAATAGCTACGAGTATGATGAAACCCTTTATTAAGACAACCAAAATCCTTTGTAATGATGCTTATCAAATGTAAGTGATCAATGATCAAAATAATATTAGGACAAAAATTCAAAGTGCAAAATGAAAAGGTATTGAGTTGGTGATGGGGTGAGGCATAATAAAGAATGAACGAGAAGGAAAAGAGGGAAAAATGCAAATAACGAAGAAAGAGGATAAAGAGGAAATGGGGGAGGTATACACCAATCTATGGTACATAGCCGCTTGAAGCATGATCGTACAACAAGAAGTGATATGTGAGGAATGAAAGAAGAGAAATAAGAAGGGAAAGGAAAAACAAAAAAAAAAGAGGACATAGGTCATAATTGGTTGATTGAAAAGTGAAAAAGTATTATGATGTGAGTGTGGTGTGTGTTTTGATTTTGATAATTTTTAATTTGATTATGTTACGAAGTGGTAGTAGTTAGGCATTGAACATGTGAAAATGGAGAATGTTAATGGGCTCAAGTTCCTCAAATCCATTGAGAAGTATTATTATTTTAGGTCCCAAAGCCAAATGTTTTAAGATGAAATGGAAATAAATAAAAGATGAAATAGAAGTTGATTGATTGTAGATCAAATGTGAGCATATTGAAGATCAGATGTGCGTGCATTATGTGTTGGTGGTGTGTTGTAGTGGTTATGAGATGTGATAAAATTAGAGGTGAAGGAAGGTATGATGCCCCCTAGACCAAATATAAGGTGGGAAGGAGACAAAATAGAGGATGACCCCTCACAATCAACATTTGTTTTTAAGGGTGAATGAGTCCCCTAGGCTAGAGGAGGAGGAAAGAGTGGGAAGGGTGAAATTAATGAGTGATGGGATGATGATGGTGGTTGATGATGCATGCAAGGTGGATGAAGTGACACTTGAGAAGGAGACATAAGAATATATTGAATCATGATCAATGTGAGATATCCTAGTGATGGAAGCGACAAAAACCTTTGAACCTTGTCATTGACAAATTATTAAGCATATTTGGGTGTGGTAAATGAGCTAGCCATATGGCAGATGTACTCATGATGCTATAATAAATTGTACGTGGTTGATCAGATTTACCACCTGGATGCAACATAGGTATGTAGATCCATAAAAACATAGACATGTTATGCAGGAAATCAATTTTGATAAGATTTTATATTGAGAAAATAAATTTTATATTTTGAACTAACAAAGTAGGGTTCATGATGATTGCAGGTAAGGTTCTTAGATAGACATTGATTCCAAGAATAGGTTTTGTGGATTTATCAAGATTCGTGAAATCATTGAGTGGGTAGTGTCATACAACTCAAGGGACAAAGTGATTTAGGATGGGCATTATTTGGGTGGATGAATTATGTTGATGGTTATGTGCAATATGTATGTGGACAGAGGAGGTAAACTAAAAGGGGCCACTAGGAGGAGATTATGTGGATGAGAAATTTAATTCTTTGTAATCTACTAGATCTTGTAGTAGACACTAAAAATTTCAACATTCCTCGATGTCATGACCCTTTTGATTGTGGTATATTAAATAGTGATCTTATTTATAACATTTAGGTTTGGGTTGGTGAATTCAAACTAGACATATGTCAGGTAAGGAGATCACTTTTACATGATTTAATCGTTGGAATATATTAGAAAATGGATATAATAGTGGTGTCT
This sequence comes from Wollemia nobilis, assembly GCA_028583015.1. Taxonomy (NCBI): domain Eukaryota; kingdom Viridiplantae; phylum Streptophyta; class Pinopsida; order Araucariales; family Araucariaceae; genus Wollemia; species Wollemia nobilis. The sequence continues at coordinate 1,539,763 of JAQPPZ010002582.1, forward strand.
AGGAATGAAGAGGTTGAGGTTTATTAGAGGGGTAGGATGAAGAAGGTGAAGTGAAAAAGGATTGCATGGAGAAGTATTTGGAATGTGGCATAGAGGATCTTTGATGGCTTAATTTGATATTAAGGTTAGTGAATAGGTCCCATATTTTTTGCAAGATAATTGGTGGTGGACTTAGAGTAGGCAAGATAGGTGGGTATGGTTGGATGTAATGCTAAGAATTAAGTTGGTAAGGATAAGGAAATTGAGGAAGCAAATGTGGATGAATATTATTGGGTGAGTGGTGAGGTTTTTGGGGTTGGAACATGTGAGAGGTACAAGAAAAAGGGTAAAATGGGTTGAAATTTGGTCAGGGTTGGGCCAAGTAATGGGTACAAGGCAAGGATAAGGTATTGGAAGAAAATGTGGTAGAGATAGGGTTGGAATGAGAGGTTGTAGGGATGGTGTTGGAATAAGATGTGGTAGAGATGGTGTTGGAAGAAGTGGTGGTAGAGATGTTGTTGGATGAAGAGGTGGTAGATATAGGTGGATTGATGTGAGGAGTTGTTCATGGCATTTTTGTGACCATGCTTGGATGAAAAAATTGGAGGGATTTGGTGTATTAGTCCTAAATGTGATGGCCCTAAATATTCCATGGCATGAGAGGGAGAGAATGGAAAGGTGCAGATGATCTAGGTAGGAAGATACGGGGAGTCTCCTTTGAAAAATTTGGTAGGATGTCGGGTGGATGAGATATTTTTCCATTATCTAAAGTACCAGGGGAAAGCACATAGATGGTTGTGACTTAGATAAATTGTGGAGGAAAAAATTGAGCATATTAAAAATCGATATACTTATCAAAATTGTCCTCCTTAGGATCAAGAGTAAGATATTAGATGTCATTTCAAAGGAGGACTACTGATGATGTTTTATGATACCTTAAACTAGATTTTTCCTTTGGTAGCTGGTAGGGAGGGTCAAAAATAGAATGTAGACCCTATTCATATCAACCAAGGCTAAATCCATGCCAATTGAAACATTGAAAGTATTTCATAGCAAAGGATAAATTGGATAGATAATTGACGTTACCTTAAAATAGTGCTATAGACTCAATATAAATAGGTGGCTCAAAGGAAGCATCAAGATACCCATAGATAAAGTTGGTGTAATTTGTGAAAGAACCAATGGGGAAAACAATACCAATAATCAAGGGGATGTCATGGGAGTGACCAAAATCCTTAACTAACTTGATTACATGGGGGGAGATAGTGACCTTATGGACAAAGCACTCCATCGAACCAAGATTGGATATTTGGCTAGAGAGAAGAGGGGAATTTTTGATGAAATGAGTGGAGGGGAGACTCCAAGAGAGGTGGCTTGGAATAAGTGGAGGGCACAATAGAATAGGATGAAAGCTTAGACATGGTGGAGGAATATGATACTAGTGTAGATTGAGAAGATGATAATTTGAAAGAGGAGTTATATGGAGTGGTTTGTGAAGATGATGTGATAGGAGGAAGAGAAGTAGTTAGAGTAGATGACGTAGAAGATGATGTTGGGTAGAAAGCTAATTTGACAAACTATGTTGTGGTATATGCAGAAGTAGATGGATGGGGATTCACTAGTTGAAAGTTGTAATAGGCAGTGCACTACTCCAAGATGGATGCTCTTGAGGAGTGGTAGAGGGAATGTATGAAGCAAGAATAAAGTTGTCATGATCCATTGTTCCCATAAAACCTTGGTAATATGGGCCATTATTGATATGATTTACTTGATTTGGTTGAGGGGTAGTTGTGATGTCCTCATTGTTTGGTTGTGTTGCACCATGTTATGGTAATGGAGTTTGATAGATATCCAGATTTTTATTAGGTGGGGCATGAGAGTTGTCAACTTTTATGGATTCCCTATTGATCAAATCCTACACTGTGTGCTTTAGTTGAATGTAAAAAATTGATATCACGACCCTATTATAAATGGTAGATGCAATACCGATCTTCTCTATACCCTCTTCCTTGAGGTTTGTTTGGATCATCATGTATCACCTTGGATAAAGAGATTAATTGTGCATACTTGAGTTTATAATACATGTTTGATAAAGGTATTTGAGAGAGAGCTGTGAAATTGTGTTGTGGTTTTTGAGGGCACACAACCTAATGAGTGGTATTTTGATTTTGTGCATGAGGTGGCATGATATTGTATGTCAGCTACTAAGGTATATTAGAAGGTTGTTGATGCTAAGGTTGAGGTTGTTGTTGGGGAGGTTGAGTGGTCAAACACTACCTGGTTGACATGGGTAGATTTGGATTGATTATTTGTGTTATTGCCCTTGGTATTTTTACCTAGCCATTCCTTCTTCTAGAGCTTTATTTATCCTTATTGGATCTTTATATCCTTGATAATTTTGGCTTTAGTTAGAGATTCCTCAAGAGTTTGATATTTTTGGAGTTGAATGAGGTATCTTGATTTGGAACAAATCCTAGTAAACATCCGAGTTAGCTTAGTGATGGGAATGGAGAGGGGTAATTCAGTTAGCATAACTCTCTATAAATTACCCTAAATGAGGATGGACTCATTGTAAAATTGATGGAGGTTGGTGAGATCCATTAAGATGTTTTTCTTCTTAACATTTAGAGTGAAGCGTTCTAGGAAGAGATTATCTAGTTTTTAAAAAATATATAAGCTATGTCTAGGAAAATGGTTGTACCAATCTAGGGCTCCTCCTACAAGGGATATAAAAAATATAGGGAGCTTGAGGGGATCTAACTCATTAATGAGATACCAAGCATTGATGAATTTTATCAAGTGATCCTGAGAATCCTATTTATCCTTGAAATTTTCAAATTTAGGCATTTCAAATAGGGGAGGATAAGGTAGCACTAGGATCGAGGGATTGATGGGAAAGCTTTTAATTTGACTCAAGGTTTGTTTTTGATACCTCGTGCCCATGAATTATGATTTTAAGCTATTTATTTTGTTTGCCAACTATTGGAATGCATCATAAGCAGTTTGGGGATCTAAGTAGTGGGTTCCATGATGAGTCATATGAGATGGATCGATGAGAGGATATGATTGGTGTGAAAAGAGATAATGATGATGGTGGTGAGGATAAAAATATGGTTCTTGTGGAACCTAAAATACCAAGGATGGATATTGATGTTGTTGATGAGAATTATTATGGGTGTGAGGGGGGTGTGATGGTGGTTATTGAGTGTGGTGTTTATGATAGGTAGGTGGAAGTGGGGGATATGATGATGGTTAGGAATTAAGGGGTTATGTAGAAGTTGAATAATGCATGTGTTGGGTGGGGTGTGATTGGTAGAGTTGAGAAGTGGGATGATACGGATTAGGAGTAACATGGTGTTTATGAGATGATGGTGGATGCGGGTGTGTGTTATGACTATATTGCAAGCCACTGATGAGAGTCATGAGGGTGGGGGTAGATTATGGATATCATGGATGGAAAATAGGTCTAATATGGCAATTGATGAAATAATGATCCTTGGTCTAATATATGAGATGAAGGATGAGGATTTTGATGTGGTTTTTGAGGAATGTGGGTGGTGTGAGAACAATTGTAAAAAAATAGGTGGTGTCAGTAGTGTGGTGATTGCCACTTTAATCAGATCTAATGTGTTGAGTCTCAATTGGGGGATATATATAATTATGAGCATTAGCAGACATGCTACCATGATGGATTTGGTATGCATCCCCCATATAAATCAAGGGAGTAGTTGAAGAATAGGTGGATTGACCTAAATGGTTCATGGGAACTTGGATTTGAGAGTGATCCTTGGCTTGACTATGGATCATTACAATAGGCTATCCTAAATGAAATAATATTGGTGAATGCTCTCTCACTCTGTTTCTTTTTGTATCTATACAAAAAAAAAAGGTAAACAAACAATGAATTTTTTGAAGTTTTAATTTTTTATCTTTTTGATATTTTTTTTGTAATGTTTTTTTTTTTTATGTTCCTTAGACTTAGGAAATATGAGGGATTATGGAATGAAATCTAAAAATATGTGTTTATGTCGACTCCCCTGATGAGGAATAAGACATAAATGACAAAAAGGCTTCCAATCCTCTCAAAAGAGGTTGCATTGTCTTCATCCTGCTATCAATATACCCAAGCTTTTGCTTCACCCTAAATAGGACTTGAACAAAAATTCTAGCTATCATTCCATTAATTATTAATCCCTATGGTCAAAGGGAATCTAACCTCAAAATTACCTTGAGCTAGCCACAAGGATAACCAACTTCCCAATGATGAAGTCCTGGAAACTATGTGCTCTAGCTATGGTGTCTAAAAGGGCTCAATCGATGGTTGGTGGTGAAATCCAACGTCACTAGGAGGTTTTTCTCATAAAATATTTACATAATATTTATTGTGCAAGAATATGTGATGTGTTTCTAATTTTGATTTTGGATTTTTTATTTTGTTGTTGTTTTTTATGCCTACTTACCATGCAAATTGAAAACTAATCCTAAAGGTGCAAAGAAAACAATGATCTAAAGTTACTCTTTTTTTTCTTTTGAAAGAAATATTAATATAAAAGAGATTTTGAAATAATGCACAGACTAATTCACTGAGTTTAGAAAAGAAAATACAACCTAAGCTAATGCAATTGAAAAATCAAATGACAATTAATCGAAAGAGTATTTGAGTTTTTTTTTTTTAAGAAATGATAGCTAGTCTAGTTTGCATTATTTTTTTGAGAGAATAAAAAGAGATAAATAAGGTATTTTGTGTTTGAATGTTTGAAAAGCAGTGTAAAGAAACAACTAAACTAATGAGCCTTTTGAGTTTTGAAAAAAAAATCGTGAAGCAACTATGTTAATGTTTTTAAAGTTTAAAAGGGAGGAAAGATATTCAAGAAACCAAATAAAATAAAATATGTTATGAATTTTCATTCCAAATTAAAAAGGTATGAGCAACTAGTCCATGAGCCTATGCTGAAAGAAATTAAAAATGAGCATACGATGTCTCTAAGCCTATGCCTAAGCATGTGCAATTGTTTTCTAAGCTTTAAGACTACCCTGGGTGGTTATATCTAAGCTTGAGAACCACCATGTGTGGTTGAGACTATGATTGAGAACCACCATGAGTGGTTGAGACTGAGCCTATGAGGGTAGATCTTGCAAGATCCTACCTTAATTTTAAAGGTATGATTGTGTATATCCTTCCCTTAGGTGCTTGTGATAGAGACAACAAATAGAATTTTTTGAAAAGCAATCTATATAAGTATGCAAACACAAATAACCCTAAGAAAAAATACATAAGATATTATATGCCCAATGCATGTGCCAAAGCTCATGCAAAACAACAAGCATCAAATGTGTTGTGGGCAAAGGATCCCACCGTGATCATCATTTGTGTGAAAGAGGAAATACACCATAATGTTTGAAAGTAGACAAATTGAAATAAAAAATGGAGATTTAGAATAGATTTGAAATTTATAAACTTTATTTTTTACAAATAGGCCCTTTTAGTTACAATCGACCTCCCAAAATGGAGGATTTTTTTTACAAGTGAAATCTATGGTGTGGGAAGTTATCTCTTAAAGCGTATTTTAATTTTTGGGAGGGTTTATAAAATATGTTGCTTAAACTCCTAATATTCCTCTACATGTTTCTTAAACACATTAGGGTTTATAATACATTTTGTGTATCCAATACCTACACACAATTCCATAATGAAAATATTAGTGGCCACTACAAGGCCTTTCAAGATAGGGTCTTAAATCATGAAAAAAGAAATAAAATAGATTACAAAACTAAATTTGTAAAGGCTAATATTACTCCAAAATGATCTTAAAATTTATGGAGAACTTCCTATAGATGTTAGGAATCTTCCCTCAAAATGTTAGAGCAATTTGATTATGGATGAGGAAGTTATGTCCAAAATAAAGAGGGTGGGTCTGACCAGATTATGCATTTTCTAGACATGTTTTGAAGCCTTTGATGTAAATTTGGTGCATTGCTAGATGTAACATGTGGGTGTGGCTGCAAAAAAATATTATAAAAAAATTATAAGATTCTCCATGGTTGAATCTTTCAAGCTCTCCAAATGGTATACCTACAATCACAATATTAAAACATGTATACAACAAAAACAAATAAAATTTGAGTAGAGTTTCATTATAATTCTTGTGCACACATGAAAAATGAAATGGAGACCTATTTATAAAGTCTCCCATGGATGGAGGAGGGTGATGAGGATGGAAGAGAGTGGGTTACAAGTGGCATGGGTGCATAAGAGGGGCATCTTAGAGATTCCCCAATTAGAGTGGAAAAATGTACAAGTTTCTCTATTTGGATTATGACACATTATGACATGTCATAACATGCATCACTAATACTATTTTTATGGAGATATTCCTCACCAATAAAAATAACATTTATCATCAATATGCTTGGGTGGATGGAATGCTCACCCATGTGCATTAATGCACTTGGAATATGGAGGAAAGAGAGGATATAAATGCCAACTAGACTTAATGTGAACTGGAGTTAAAAAATAGCAAGTGGTCCCATGATGATTGTAGTTAGGTGCAGGAAGGTGCCAATATTAATAATTTCTAAGGTTTATTATACATTAATTAAAATAATTGCACACATTATTAAATATTAATATTAACCATTGCAAATGTGACACTTTTTAGGTGTCTACACTATGGTAGAATAAATTACTCTAATATATATAGGTATACTTCCTCCTAGGAATGTAAATATTCCTAAAAATCGCATATCCTGAATATGAAAAACAAGCACTAGTTACAATCACTCATTTTCCAAATGTAGCTCCAATCCTTGCACATAGATTTCTAGCATTACCAATGCCTTCTACCATACATGCATTACTGGATCCTAAGCCTCAAATAATTGACATGAATGAGACAATGACAAAATTTGAAAATTTTGATAAACAAGATCACAACTATAAGGAGAGAAAATTTAAGAAATTTCTACCCTAGGGGATTTCCATACGTGGTAAAAGATCAAGGAGCTTATTATAGCAATATTGGTGGGAAACCTAATATAGTGTACAATAATCAAGGTGATCCTTCTGCTTCAACATCAAAAGCAAATTATTTGTACTCAATTTGTAATGACCCACATGGTGAAAGTAATTGTATGCTTCATCAACATCAAATGTAAAAAATTGTAGTTGAAAAGATAGAAAGAGTTCAAAAGAGCTAGGTTAATATGCCATGGAAAGAAAATCAGAATTTTATGGTGCAAGAAGATGGTTCAATTGCAATACTAAAACAATATAGAAGGGACATATTGCAAGTATATCCTAAGAGGCTATATTCATTCAAAGTTGTGTCCGAACAAATAAAACAACCAAAAAAGGAGACACATCAACTCATTCAAAAGATAGATTAGCTTACAACAGAGCTTCCAAAATAACAACATAAGCTGGTGCAAGTAAAAGAAGCTAAGACTCGAGAATAGGTTAGAAACAAGCTTTGATACCCTTCCATCATTAAGAGACAAAGGATTGAAGCAACACAAGAATATTGAAATAAATTCAATGAGCCATATAAAGGAGAAAAGAAGCAACCAAAATCCCCTAGCTCCAATATCATAGAATGAGCTAAGAAAATACCATACAAAGCAAACATGTATGATCCTATAATGATTATGGGATAGATTGACCACCTTTAGGCATCATTGAAATCCATTAGGCCTTACAACTAGTCTTAGTTAAAAATTAATTTGGCACAAGGGAAACTTGTGCCAAGAGCAATTAAGAACCAATCATCCCCACTCTACATGTCTCTATGCATGGAAGGATGGGTCATACATAATTGCATGGTATATTCCAAAGTATAAATGATAGTCATTCCAAAATCTATATTTGAAGTATTGAGTATCAAATACACATGTTCTAGTCATAGAGTGTTGTAGCTAGAAAAAAATCTAGTGAATACTATTGGAGTGATTGAATATATACCTATGGTATTACATAGGATACCTCAATTAATAGTCATACAATAAGTGGTCGTAGTAGATATCAGACCTTACTTTGGTATGTACATTTCCCATGAATTCATAGTCAAATTATGTGGGTATATATCCTTGGATTATTCACACATGGAAATTCTTTAGAAGGGTAGGAAGGTAAAAATATTTGCTAAAACACCATCCATCTACCATATAGGTAAAATTGAAGAAGAAAAATACAATATCAACATGACTAGTGAGGACATTGATCTAGTAGAGGATATCATTGATGAGTTGTAGACTAAAGATCCATTCTTGCTTAAAAAATTCAATGCTATGGTTGAAATAGGAATCTATACTTATTCCATTTAAAATCCAAAGAAGAAAAATGTTCAACCATCACACATAAATATCTTTTACAAATTAAGATATGAAAGGTCTACCTTGATGGAGATAGTTGTAAAAATGGCATCAAAGCAAGGATAGTGCTAACATTTCCATATAAAGGAACTAGAAGATTATCATATCGACTAACCTAGAGTTGTACCAATAATGGAGTAGAGTATGAAGTACTATGTATTGGACTCAAAGAATTAGAGAAAATGAGAATACAACTATTAATGATTTGTGGAGATTCTAAACTAGTGGTAAATCAACTTACAAAAAAATCAGCAACAAGCAAGATTATCTTAAAGCTTATCAAAACAAAGCTTGGGATATATTTTAAAGGTTTGATGCACTAAATATAAAAGCAATCCCAAGAGAATAGAATACATAATTTTATGCATTGGCTTCTCATGGATCCAAATTTTGTCTAGCCTATAATTTAAGAAAAGTCTCAAGATCTATTAAAATGGCATTCAGGTCATCTGTGTCAAATAAGGACTCTTTATAGCAAGTACTTGACAATGATAGACATATAGTGGATTTCTTAACTTAGGAAATGGAATACACAAATGTAATTGATGATATGTTAGATAATATAAATGAGTATGAGGTGATTTAGCTAAAAAATAATTATATTCACAAGGGATTGATCACCCTTATAAATTTGTTTAATAGCAATGATCGATAAATTGGCCAAAAGATGAAAATTGATGAGCAAAATTTCAAAGAGATTCAATTGTAGCATGAAAAGAATTTAAATATCAAAGTACAACACTTTATATAAGAAGTTTAGTAGATTTGAGTATGTGCAAAGAACTTAGTGATATTATTGCATGGAGTTACGATGATTTAAAGGTCTACATTAAAGAGATCATTCAACACGCTATAGAATTGTTACCCAATGCTAAGTCATTCCAAAAAAAGCAAAGGCTGGTCAATTTAAAAATAGAATCACTAATTAAACAAGAATTGTTGAAACTACTAAATGTAAGGGTAGCCAATTTGGTAGTAGTTAGAAAAGGAATGGACATCCACCTCTGTATGGATTTCAAAAATATTAATAAAGTATCCTTAAATGATTATTATCTTTTCCCTTAGATTAATCAGATATTGTATTTTTTTGCTAGGGTAGAAATATTTTCATTGTTGGATGAAGTTTTATATTTTAATCAAGTATGGGTCTAAGATGAGGATTAGTATAAAACTATGCTCACAAAAAATGGTGAATGTTCGACTATCAAATAATACCTTTTAGTTTATCTAATGCTAGAGCTACCTTCTAGTGGGCTATGGATATAGCTTTTGATGGACTTGTGAATAAATTCATATTGATCTATCTAAATGATATGAAAATATTTATCATCAAAATAAAAAGCATTTTGATCATATCAGGCTAGTTTTTCAAAAATGTAAAGAATTTAGGGTATCACTTAATCCAAAGAAGTCAATTTTTGTCATCCATGAAGGGAAGTTGTTGGGTCATGTAGTACCAAAGGAAGGTTTAGCTATTGATATTGATATATTAAATGCTATATTAGCACTCCCTTTATAACTGACTAAGTTGGTTAGAGGAATAACACTATGTGAAGAATTGGGAAACTCTACAACATCAGACTCTAATCTATTAATTTAACAATAACAAGAACCCCAACTGGAAGATACCCAGATAGAACAAAACACATGGATAAATCAATTGGTTTTTTTTTTTGACTAGTAAGTATCTAGATAGGTTTAAAACCACTCAAATGTGTAAGTATATACTATAAGATATGAACTACTCTTTGATTAATGGCATCTTGTATCAAAAAATTTGATGGTGTATTGTTGATATGCATATAGCCAAATAAGGTAGAGGAAATATTGAATGAATGAATTTCATGATGGCTTCTCAAGAGGTTTCTATTTTGGTAAAACTATTGTATCTAATATTTTGAGATTCAGGTATTATTGACCCACATTATTCATTGATGTTTTTAAATTTTCTAACGCCTGTAACGAATGTCAGAGATTTATTGGTAAAAGCAATAATCTGGTAATGCCTCTCCAACTAGTTATTGCAAAAGAAACTTTTCAACAATGGTGGTTAGATTTTATTGGGATGATGAATCTCAATTCTTCTCTTGGGCATAAATTTATATTGAAAGCAATAGATTATTTCACTAAATGGTTTGAAGTAGAATTAACTAAGCATACAGATCAGGATGACATCAATGTTTTGAAAAGATTGATCATCAGATTTGAATTCCTACTACAATAGTGTTTGATAATGTCAGAGCATTCATAGGAGGTAAGACCTTGGAATTTTCAAGGAAATATGTCATATATTAGAAGGCATCCTCTAATTATTATCCTTAAGGCAATGGACTAGCAAAGTCCACAAACAAAAATTTAATGAGAATAATTAAGAGGAAGGGTGGTGACAATCAAAAGAATTGCCATTTAATGCTAAACCAAGTTTTATGGGAAGATATAATCATCATCAAGAAAATTTTGAAGACCATGCCTTACACTCTCATTTATGGAAAGGAAGCTATATTAAAAATTAACCTAGATTTATTTTCCCTAAAGTTTATCAAGCAATCAAAATTAGAGAATCTAGAGCCAATTGAGAAGAGAATGACAAAATTATTGTTGTTGGAGAAAAAAGAGAAAAGGCCTAATATAATTTTTTCAAAAATCAAGAATCCATTAAAAACCTTAAAATATGGTGACCTAGTGCTCAAATGGGACTCAAAATGAGTGAAAACAAAAGCATGATAAGTTATAATCGTTTTGGTTTGGTCCATATCTAATCTTAGGAAGGAAATATTTAAATGCATATGAGCTTCAAGAAATCGATGGTCATATTTTTTCAATTATGATGAAAAACCAATTATTAAAGCATTATGCATAGAAGAGTGCGTTGTTGATGTGCACATATATAAATAACAACACATGTAAATAGTTTTGTAGTGTTAATAATGGTCATAAAATTTTGTATATGGTAGAAGTTGATTGGCAAAGGATTTCATTTGGTAGCCACAAAATTTTGAATTTCTAACAATATCATTGGCTGAAAGTGTGGCAATATTGAAAAGGGAGATGCATTGCAAATATTTACATGAACATTTAGTTTTAATATTTTATCATAAAATTTGAGCATGTACAATCCCTAACATTAAATTAGGAGTGATTTTTCTTTGAAAGCATATTTCTATATAAATAGGGCAAAAAATAAGCAATGTATATTAGAGTATTTAGCAATCGAAGGAGCAAAATATTACAAAATTACTGAAACACTCTATGTGAGAATAAAGCTACATAATTTTCTGCACCTATGTCTACAAAAAAAAATTCAAGTGCAAAATGGTTTGAGGTAAAAGAGGGCAAAAAGTGTAGAATACTACTAGGGAGCTACAAGATAGACTGGTTGATATCCATGATCCCATCATCACCATAAAATCATAATTGAAGATATTTAAAGAAGGTTTAAAGGAAAGAGGAATGAGAATATCATCTAGCAATGTGGAGGATACTCCTTGGAATTTTCTCTTGTCTAGATACATGCCTAGGTTTATCCACATCTGCCCTAAGCTCATCAAGGCAGTTGCTAAAAATTATGACCTAAAAATGGTGATGGTGTATGACACAAAAATAAGGGGACTATTTTCCATCACATAAGAGGGAATCATAAGAGATTTTTCAATAAGAGCACAACCAGGTACAAGACCTAATCCTATTTAAATAGATGAAAAAAAGAAATTTTAAAGAAATATTCATTAGGAAAACATATAGGAGTATTTTCTAGAAAACCCTCTAAAGCTCAAAAATTTTAAGAATTTTTTGAATACTATTATCCATGTTAGTCATGATTCTAGGGTTAGATTCTGAAACATATGTATATGACTATCAAATATCCATTGTTTATGTAGTAACTAATGTACACAACTATGAAGGTTCTAGTTCTAGTAACCTTATATTCTTTGACTAGGCCCACTTTCTAACTTATCAAATCCATAGTCAACTAGTTGCCCTCAAGCTAAAAAAAAGTGAGAAATAATGCTACTCGTCATATTTAGCATGGCTATTTATTTTCTACATTCCCCTAAACTAGCATAGTATTAAGCTACATAGAAGAGATAATGATCATATTGCTTTATAGTTGATTGGAATCTAGTTCTTAGCAAAACCTCTTCCTACCTCAAGTTTAACATAATTTTCCTAGGACCTGCATTAGCATCCATATATAGTCAAATTCCTCACCTCGGATTTGAAGATATATATAAGCTAAGAGGTAAGAAGTGTGAATTAAGGGATTTGTATTTTTTATTGGATGACACCATCATCATAGTATATGGCTTCTACAAAAATCCTTATCTCCTCCCATGCTATGTAATAAATTTGGTATTTAGCATGGAGCTATGTAGGCAAATAGATGAGGTAGATAAAAATTTTGGATTTGAAAATAAGAAATCCTACACTTATCGCTATCACTTTAAGTTTGAACATATAGATATGACAACAAGGAATCAAGCAAAAATTTTGGATGACAAGCTCAGCACCCCCTAATTGTAGATTGTGCCACACATGTGGCATTATGACCCAGAGGTTAATTTTAAAGGCAAATTGATAGAATTGAATAATAAGCCACCAACATTTGATCATTTACCACAACTAGAGATTGAGCAGTTTAGAAACAACAAGGAATATCAAGTAGTCAAGATCAATATCAATGAAATGATAGAATGACCTCCATGGAAGAAATGGTATGATTTCAAGTGGGTTTATGACTTGAAAAGAAATAAGGAGCAATGGATAAATGAATAACTCGTATGTAAAATTAAATACAATCTACAATGGAAGTAGGACAATATTAGAAAATGATGGATCTCACATTGTGAATTTCATAAGAAAAAGAAATATTTTTCTAGCACCTTTGATAAGCTACTTGAAAAAGAATTTGATGTTGAATATGAAAAGTGGATGGAAGAGCACCCGAAAGAAATATATTCATAATTAATGATACTAAGGAATCATGAGGAAGAGGCATATGAAGGAGAAAAATAATATATACCTCAATAGACTCCCACTCAAACAAGATTCATGGTTGGATACGAGGATTTAGAAGACAATGTAATGTTAGAGGACATGCCTCTATAGAAAAAATGAATAGCCCAATTCAAGAAAGTTGGTGTACCCAAAACCATTTTGATCATTGATATTGCCTTAGAATCTAGTGAAGAAGAGCAAGGAGAGCATGTTGCAAAATTTGAAGTAGATCAAGCAAAAACATTCACAAGAAAGGTATCCAAAACATCAAGCCAAAAAAAGGTCAAGTCCCAACTGGAAGCTCATCAACCTGCTTAGAAAAATAATTCTAGTGAGAGAGCAAAACAAAAATGTCATTCAAGCACTAGGTAGAACAATACAATAAGATCAACCAAAAGGTAGCAACTAGAGCAAGAAGTTCTAAATACTGATATGTAAATTGCAATATTTGATGCAACAATCTAGGAGCCAACATTAGAAGTGAGAGGATTAGGTATGTCTCCCTCCCCTTCAAATTTTTTTGAAATTTCTCCACCACCTGTACAACCTCCACCTGAGAAACCAACCCCACCATTGTTGATGAAGCTTATCCCCTGTATAATCCAATGTCAAAAACAATTATTTACCATGTACAGGAAACCCAAACAACCCCTAAAGATGTATATGTGTGAACCCCTATAAGTAGCACCATTGTATGATGAAATACCCCATCCATTATATTCTCATATTTTCAATCTGCATTTACCTCTTTTCATGTTTCTAAGCATCCATTACCAAAATAATTCTCTATAATTCATAACATTGATATGAACACTCAAAATAGGCAAAGGAACAACAAACACAAGATAACACAAAGAAGGAAACCACCCAAACTTATGATGGAGTGGATCTGATGACTGGAGAGTGAATAAAAATAGTTACATATCCTAAAGTTAGGAAGCTGATTGTAGAGATGAGAGGAAAATATTACAACATCAAGGTGTAGAGGTACGATATTTCAAATATCCCCAAGATAGATACACTCTAGACCCTTTGTAACAAAGTAGACTTGTTGTTACTCCAAAGCAATCAAATAGACATAAAGCTTAAGACTGCAAAGAAAAATATTGAAGCTCTAGACCAAAAGATGAATAAATAAAAGATAGAAAAGAATAGTCTCAAAAATAAAATATAGTAGCTCAAATGCATACTATATAAGTCTCTCACTAAAAAAAACTATAGTAGATGGATGAGAAAATTCATAAGTTGTAATAATAATTGCAACAAGAAAACAATAGGATTCAAGCATAAGAGAAAGCATTGCAATAATTGATGTCAAAACTCTATATCCAAGAAGATATACTGGTAGTGGTTGAATTAGAGCTAGAGGAGAGAGAAAATGACAAATATTCTTTAAAGATGCACTAAAATAATTTAGAGGACAATATTGGATTAGGATCAAGATTGTTTCAATGAGAGCTTTTCCTTTGGTGAAAAGGATAACAAATATTGTAAATTTGATTCAAGAAGCAAAGAGAGAATTAAGTATAGGCAGAGATGAGCTAATGAGTAAAGTGCAACAAGTAGAAGCCACATGCCACATGCTAAGAAATAAAGGAAAATACCCTTAGTTGGACAAGTGCTCCAAGATATATTTGGGTGAGTTTGAATTTCATTTAGATAAAGTTATGAATGAAAATAAATTGATAATAAGAGGAGAAATAATTAGTGCTCTAAAAATAAGCACTGACAAAATAGATTTGGCAATCCAAGAGGTTTTGAATCTTGGATTCCCAATATTTTGGGATACAAATGGATATTTTTATAACCAAAAACAACTCAGCTACCAACTAGATTATTAGTTCAATAATGGAACCAAGATTGATGCATTGCTTGAGCCTTTGACAATAGAAAAAAATATTTCCTTCCATAGGTTCTCTATGCTACATTCAAAATATAAATATTTGGCACAAAGATATAAGGACCCCTCGGATGATCGCTACTTTGAGCTACAAGAAGTCCATAATAAATTCAAATCCATACATATCCACTCTCAAAAAGCATGGGATAAAATGTGCAGGTTATTTCAGTTGCTAGTAACTATAACAACTCAAGCAACCAATCAATAGGGTAAAACATCTAGAGTAACTTTAGAAGAAGGAAGGGAACAATCTAGTGGCATAGCCGAGACTTAAAAAATGAGAAGTATATAGAAGGTCATCCCTTGTATAAGCAATTTTACCCTTATTTTATCTTTTTGTATTATTTTAATTGCATAATAGGATAATGTTATGTAGGTTGTAGAAACACCTCGTGAGGCACCGATAATGTGGGTAGAATTCCTCATCCACATCCATCTCATCAAAAGGAGAGATATTTTTTTGATAGAATGTTCTATCATTTTGCTAAGGTATCCTAAAAAAATTTGTTGAACACCTAAAATAGTCATCAAATTAAGAAGAAGGCAGGTCAGGCATGAACACCATCATAACATTGAATTTTTCTACGTGTAGAAAGTTGTCAAAAAAATTGTGGTGATGATATCAACAATAAGTATGAGAGCATCTAACACCCACAAATAAAAGGTAAAATATTCTATCTATTTATTTTCACATTGGATTAATATTTTGACTAAATATAAAACACTGTCAACATTATAAAATGTTGATGTTAGCAAAGGATTGATAAAAGCACGATGTTTTAAAAAGCAAGGAAAAGCATCCAACACATTAGAAAATAGTTTTTGGCTAAGTATGGGTGAAAACTTTGCATCCAATGTCATAGCAAAACCTATAAGATATAATAGAGTTTATTCTATGCAACAAAGAGTGCTAGATATTTTTAGGTGTTATTATGAATAGGGGTAGCATGAAAACCTGACATAGCAAGAGAGAGCCTGAATAGAAAATATTTTAAGGTACAAAACCTGATACACTAATAATAACATAAAGTGATCTAACATCCAACATCCAACAAAGTGCTTCACTTCATTAGCTAGGTTTTGAAGAGTGCTAAACATTTCAAATACCAACATCATAAAGAGGTACATATAAATTTGATAGAGATTGAATAGTTCTAGGTGATGAATTGATAAAGAGAAGAGCCCAAAAAATGCGTATCTAACTTTTGGCTTACATGGTCATGCATAAGGATGTAGTAAAGCAAAAATGTGGTTGGATTTCGAAGATATTAACATCATCAAGAGAAGATAAAAAAAACATGGTATATGAAAAAGATAGGGTTGAGAACACTAGAAATAGGTTGAAGTTGAAAGCATCACATGGATTAAAATTCCCAAACATGCTCATGGATATTATGATCCACTATAAAAAAATATCAACACCTATGCTGATATAGCTAAAGTAGTCATGGGGGAGCTAAAAGTAGAATAAAATTATCAAAGGATCTAGTGCAATAGATGAATCCACTTCAACCACTTCAACACCATGATGTTAAGCTTGTTACAATAAAATTAGCTAGAAGGGATGCATACGTGCTACAACAACCTGGAAAACCTACAATCCACTCTTAGAGAAATGATTCTAGGCTAATAGAATGTACTGTAAAAACTATAAATACTTGAATGTAACCCATTCAAAAGGTTATATCTTTAGAATTTACAATTGCATAATTATATGATGATTATGTGATATACCTCTTGAATAAATACTATATTTTTGTTTGTCCTCTTTCTCAACTTATTATAGAACATGTATGTATGTCTACTAAGTCATTAAGATTTTTTTTAAAATATATATGAATGGTTTATTCTGTTACAATTATTTTACTTTCTATATTTCTCCTTTGAATTATTGTTCATTAGTTCTTGGAATGCTTGATAATGCTAAGTTTTTATTCTTGGAATACTATAATAAGAAAAGTAAGTTGGTCTATTAGGTAATCTAGTTCAGTTCAAAGTATTATATTATCATACTTTGTGTCTTTTAATGTTGCTAAATCCATGCTATTTTTAGCTTAGCTTCTAACTTTACACATTTCTTACTTAATTCTACAACCATTTTGGTTAGTTTAGCTAGGATCATAGGAATCAACCTACTATGGAGGTTGACTCATGAAATTTATATTTTTATGTTATACAATCTTTCTCAAGGTCTTGATGGTGCATCTCATCCACTTAGGTAGGTTTTGGACCAAGAGTTACTAAGTAAATCCATGATCTAGATTTTTTTCTCATTATAATATAGTCTTTGACCTTTGGACTTTACATGCTAGGCATGCTTCAGCCAATGGTTGCCATTTTGAGTTACAAACAAGAGGATAAGGCTTCAACCAATCATTAGACCAAAAATTTGCATAACTCTCCTCATTTATTGACCATCTAATATGCTTCTTTATCAATTACAAACTCTTTGATATGAAGTTCTATGTTGATAATCCTTTGGGTAGAGTTCTTTTCCTAAATATTTTCATTGCATCAAGAGAACCTATACATTTTTGAAGTAATATTTTTGCCCAATTCTTTCCTTAATATCTAAATAATCTCCACTTGAGCTTTGCTCCTATTTCCAAATTTATAAGTGCAATTCCGTAAACTTACTCCTCTAATATTCTTTCCTTTGCAAACCCTATCCCACTTACAAAGAGAAAACTTAAATTTTTCCTCTCAACCTTTCCATAGAAATTGTCTTTGAATTTTATCATTTTTTGATGCAATACCTATTAGCAGTCTTGAAAGTGACATCATATAAATAGGAATGGATTGTAATGTAGTCTTTATGAGTTGTAGCCTTCCTCCCATGGTTAAGAAGTTACATTTACAACCAAAATAGAGATCCAAATATCCTTTTTATTTTCTTTATTAGAAAAAGTAATACCCATGTAGGTTGATGCAATTTTTTAATTTTAAACCCTAAAATATTCTCGATAATTTGTTGTAAATCTAAGACAGTATTAACAAAAAAAAAAAATTATTTTGTAGTATTTACCAACTGTCTAGAAGCCTTCTCATAGCATGATAATATTGACTTAAACTCCAAGGCTTCACTGATTGAGAAATGGTCCAAAAGAAAAGTATCATCAATAAATTGAAGATGAAATTAAGAGGAACCATGTTTTGCAACATAAAAACCCTTGATTTTTCCTTCCATTTTTACCTTTGAAAAGGCCCTCCTTAATGCTTCTACAAAAATAATGAGTAGATATAGAGAAAATAGATCACCTTGATGAAGTTCATAAAATGATATGAAGTAACCACCAGGAGAACCATTAATCAAAATAGAAAATTATATAATGCTATAATAAATTTTAATCCACTCACCAACTATAATCAAAGTCAAAATTTCTGAAAATAACATGTAAAAATTCTAGAAAACCCTATCATATGCTTCATTGATATATTGATAAATAAATATTTTTATTAATAAAAATATTAATATTATTATATATTTTTAAATATTTATTTTCATAAAAAAAAATTATTATATCTAAAATTAAAAATATTTCAAGTTAATTAAGAAAAGTAATTTTAACAACCCATGAACATTAGACTACCTATACTATTTTAATTTAAGTCAACTTCATATGCTACCCAACTTATTTGGATATAAAGATTTCCTATCTAGAGCACCCAAGACAGGGTCAAGCCCATCATATGCTTTGTCTATATCTTGGTAAATAAATATTTTTATTAATAAATATATTATTATTATTTTATATTTTTTCGCATTTATTTTTCATGATGAAAATAATAATTGTATCTAAAATTTAAAAACTTTCAAGTAAGTTAAGGAAAGTAATTTTTACAACCAATGAACATTAAACTACCTATACTATTTGAAGTCCACTCCATATGCTACCCAACTCATTTGGATCTAAGTATTTCCTATCTAGAGCACCCAAGGGTAAATCCCTTTCCAGTTGTATCGCAAAAGTTTATTGAACATTTTGAATAGTTTGAAAAAGTTGAATGTCCCTAGAAGGAAATTAAACTTACAAGTGGGAGACTATCTACTTCACGAGTGAAAAAAAATTATAAAAAAGGCTTATAATGGTATTATTATTTTTTAATAGGTTGAAATGTTGGATGCACATGCTTTCCTCGTGAATTGAACTTGGGTCTTTGCTATGAGAGTAATGTATTTAACATCAAATTATCACAACAAGGACTATCTACAATTGTATTAGTGTCTATTATAATAATATTGTATTATGTTGAATTGAAGATAAAACAAATTAAATATTTATATATTAAACACAATTAGATGTAAAGTTTAAGTTAATATAGAGTTCAATAAAAATAAATTTATATTTTAAAATATTGAGCCCCAAGGGTTAGGGCTAGCTGGATTGGTAAGTGCTTATCTAGCTAGGCATTTACCAAGAAGACACCCATGTTCAAATCTCAGGGGTAGCCTATTTACAAAGTAGTAGTCTAAGTCCTCTAAATGTGCGTCAGACCAAGATGATGGTATGAATAATGAGGAAAAATAGGTTTGGTGGGAGAAACCCTGCGGTTTAAACCTGCAAATTACTAAAAATAGTGTGGTTGTGACCAACGTTCCTAAATGTAACCAAGAAAAAAAATTAAAATGTTACATTTTTCATTTGGACTAAATTGTAATTTCAAAAACTATATTTTATTTTTATTTTATTTTTTATTTCTTAATATTTTTTGTAAAGTTCTCCAAATTAAGTCTTCGAGTTACAAGTTTTTAAATAATTTTATCTAGTGCTAACGTTCTCTTTGAAATATGCACAAAACAGAATAAATCCTTAAATGAGTGCAGTGGAATGAATACGGAGCAAGGGAGTGTGATAAAAAAAATTACTTTGAAAAATTTGGCAGAATACGAATTCTGCGATTTCAAATTACGTGAGTGCCTTGCCGAAGAAACTAGGAGCGGGTTTTGAAATTACCTTGGAACGGAGCAAAAATTAACAAAGAATTTTATGAGCAGAAATTAAAATGTAGTTTTTCTTGAAAAATTTAACAAAGGATGTGAAATTTAACCTAATTCTACGATAGAAACTAAAAGTACTCGAACAAAACTTTTTCGCGAGCAGATTTTAACAAATTTTAATAAAGGAAATGATTTTTCCATAATATTTTTTTTTGTGAAAAACATTGCAAATGGGATGCCACTTTTGTGTAAGTCCCAAAGAGGTAGAGGTATCTATTCCACCAAAAATGCCCAGGGTTTGCATTTGGCCTGCCCCTTCAGCAAACTCAACGAGCATGCCTAAAACAACAAAAAAAAAATAACAAAAAAACACAACATCAAAAAACAAATACAATCAAACAAACAAAAAAAATAAAACCACAAAACAAACAAAAAGAACATAAAATCATAAAAACAACAAAAAAATAAAAAAAATAAATAAATAAATAAATTTATTAAAAAATAATAATAACAAAACACAAAACACATAAAAACAACAAAACACAAAACACTTAAAAAAATAAAAAACACAAAACCCAAAAAACAAAAACATGGAAAACAACAAAAACACAAAAACACACACAAAAAAAGACAACTAAAACAACACAAAAACAAAACAATACAAAAAAATACACACACCCCCCAAAAAACTAAAAAAAAGAACAAAACACAACTATGACCTTTCTAGGCTAAAAGACTATTAAGGCAAGATTCAATAGAGGAAACATAGGAAATATTTTTCCGAAATATTACTAAGGGTTTGTTGAGCAGAATTTTACACAAGAATTCACTACTGGAATTTAACAAAGGGATTTAGGACAGAAAGTTAACAAAGAGATTTTGTCCCTGGAATTTAACTCATCCAACCCTAAAAGCACAAGTCTGCTCACTAGAATAGAGAAAGTATGAGCGGAATAAAATTGCAATGGAACATTTCAAAGGACATGCACAAGTGAAAAAATAAAACCCTAATTTTGCAAATTTAATGTATTCAAAATTCAAATATCATGCGAAAAAAAAAATACATTGAAGGTATTATATTGCTCAAAATTGAAATACATCCACATACATCTGCAACTTTGAAAATTTGTAGGATAAATCAAACAAGAATATTTCTGAAGACTGCAGCTTCAATCTTCGGCTCTCCGACATTCACCTTCTTCGTTCTGCATTTTCTCCAACTTCTATCTCTCACAAAATGATACCAGCGGATCATATTTATAGTTGGGGATGGGGGAAAAATCTCACCAACATTCTGACATGCATTAAATTTAAAAGTATGGTGTCTATCCAATCGCCGAATAAATTCAACTACTGGAAATAAATTCGGTCACTTCAACATCAAGTGATTGCATTAGAAGATCTGTCAGAGATCTAGCAGGTGAAATCTGATTTAATTTCTAACATCCTCCTTTAAATCATATTTCACAAAAACTTTGACACCGAGCATTTCCCTCAGCTTTTTAAAGTCTTCCTCCTTCAAAGGTTTTGTGAAAATATCTGCAACCTAGTCTTTGGACCTACAAAATAATAACTCAATTTCATTAGATTTTACCAATTCTTTGATGAAGTGGTATCGGATGTCAATATGCTTGGTCCTGCCATGAAACACTAGATCCTTTGACAATGCTATGGCAGAATTATTATCACAAAAAATTGTTGTTGCCCTTTCGGTTGATGATTTAGCTCACCTAAAATTCTTCTGAGCCAAACTGCCTAGCATGTGGCTGAAGTGGCAACAACATACTCTGCCTTAGCAGTTGATAATGCAACAATTGGTTGCTTCTTTGATGACCATGAAATTGCTCCCGATCCAAGATGGAAAGCATAACTAGAAGTGCTCTTCCTATCATCTATATTGCCAGCCCAATCACTATCTATGTAGCCAACAAGTTCAAGTTGGTCTTTTCTTGCATAATAAATTCCATGGTTTCTGGTCCCATTGACATACCATATAATTCTTTTTCCTACCTGCAAGTGAGTGTTCTTTGGTGCCTCCATAAATATGCTAATCAAACTCACTACAAACATTAAATCTAGTCTAGTTGTAGTCAAATACATGAGACTTCCAACTAACATTTTGTAGAAAGTTGGATCAACATTGTTACTGCAATCATTCTTGCTCAATTTTAGGCCTATTACAACTAGCGTGATCATTGATTTGTTATCCTCCATTTTAAACCTCTTCAAGACATATTTTGCATACTTGCCTTGAGAGATGAAGATACCATCTGTAGATTGGGTAACTTCAATGCCAAGAAAATATTTCATCAAGCCTAAATCCGTCATCTCAAACTCCTACTTCATGGTATTTCTAAACTGCTCAAATAGCATATTGCTATTGCCAGTATAAATTAGATCATCTACATACAAGTAGACTATTATCATCTCCCCCTCTTCATTTATCTTCATGTAGAGAGTGTGCTCATATGGGCATTTGATGAACCCATTCTCCTAAAAGTATGCATCAATGTGGCTATACCAAGCCTTGGGTGCTTGCTTCAACCCATACAAGGCTTTCTTCAATTTTAGGACCTTGCCTTCTTGCCCTTCCAACTCATAGTCGAGTGGCTGGTCTATGTAGACCTCCTCTTCCAACACTCCATTCAGGAAAGTGGACTTGACATCCATTTGGTAAACATTCCACCCCTTTTGGGCTGCCAGTCCTAAAATCAATCTGACTGTGTCAAGTCTCGCTACAGGTGCATATACCTCATGATAGTCAATCCTTGACTTTTTCTTGTAGCCTTTTACAACCAGTCTAGCTTTATGCCTTTCAACTTCACCTTGGGTATTAAACTTAGTTTTATATACCCATTTTACTCCAATGGTCTTCTTGCCTTGCTGGAAGATCCATTAATTTCTAGGTCTGATTCTTCTCTATGGCTTCTATCTCATCATCCATAACTTTCACCCAATTTCTATTCTGAATTGCTTCTTCAAATGAAATTGGATCACACTCAAAAAAGAAAGCAAAATCAAAATATTCTTCATCTTCAATTTCATTTCTAGTTACCTCATATATATCTTGCAAGCTCCTTATCTTTGATGGTGTCTTCAAGTTGGAGATCCTTCTTGCAAGTGGAGGTGACTGTGATGATGAGGCAGTGCTACTGTTGGCACTAGTACTAATATTTGAAGCTACATGTGGATGCACTCTATCTTCTTCCAAGTCCTCAAACTCAATAATTGTTGGCTCTTGTTGACTAGTCTTGGATTTCCAGTTCCAAGCTTCATCTTCTAGGAACTTCACATCTCAACTTATAATCAACTTCTTTGTGATAGGGTTATACAACCTGTAAGCCTTTGATTCTTCACTATACCCAGTGAAGATGCATTTTTCTACCTTATCATCCAACTTCTTTCTCTTCTCATATGGAACATGTGCATATGCTATGCACCCAAAAACTCTTAAATGAGCAACACTCAACTTCTGGTTGCTCCATGCTTCTTGAGGGATCTTGTCCTTCACACTCTTCGTGGGACACCTATTCAGTAGATAAACTACACAAGCTATAACTTCTACCTAGAACTCATGTGGTAATCCCTTTGCCTTTAGCATACTCCTTTCCATATCCATTATTGTTTTGTTCTTCCTCTCTGCAACACCATTCTATTGTGGTGTGTATCTGGCTGTGAACTGCCTTCTAATTCCATTTGCTTTGCAAAAATTATGGAATTCATTGGAGATGTATTCACCTCCTCCATTTATTTTGAGAGTCTTCACATAATAGTCACTTTGTTTTTCAACCAAAGCTTTAAACTCCTTGAATTTTCCAAAAGCTTCTAACTTTTATCTGATGGGATATACCCATGTCCTCCGATTGAAATCATCTATGAAAGTCAAAAAGTATTTTTTATTGGTAAATGAGCCCGATTTGCATAGGGCCACAAATATTTAAATGCACTAGCTCCAATGGTTGTGAAGCTCTCCATGACTATCTCGTAGGGAATGCATCCCTATGCTGCTTATCGACTAGGCAACCTTCACATGCTTGATTTGGTTGCTCTATGAGAGGTAATCCCTTCACCATTTATTTCTTGTGCAATAGGTTCAAGCCATTGAAACTCAGGTGACCATATCTAAGATGCCACAACCATGTAGCATCTTTCACAACTACACTAAATGAAAGCAGAAATTCATTTTGAATTTATATAGGAAAAACATCTTGTTCTTTGTCATGGCCACATTTTCTATGAGCCCATTCTCTTTATCTCTAATGATACAGGCTCCATTTTTAAATTGCATAGTGTACCCCTTCTACACAAGTTATCCAATGCTCAGCAAATTATGTTTCAACCTAAGCACATAATACACATCAGGGATGTGCCTTCTTTCACCTTGCTTGGTGTGGATTATAATATTTCCTTTTCCCATGATAGGTACCTTGCTGTTGTTTCCCATATTCACCTCAGATTTGATGGTTTCATCCAACTGTGAGAACATTTCTCTGTTCCTAGACATGTGGTTACTACACCCACTATCAAGATACCAAGTATTCTTCTGGCTCTCTTCATCAGTGTTGTAAGTTAGCATCATAGGCCCACATACATCTCTATTATCTGCATTATCATTTTCATTTGTATAGTGGGCTTGCTACCTATTTTCCTTGGCCAACTTCTTTCTACACTCATTACTATAATGGCTAAATTTCTTGTAGTAATAACATTGGATCTTTGATTTATCATACCTCTAATTTGATCCTCCTTGTTGATTCCTATCATTACCTCTTCCTCCTGCTTGATGGAAGTTGCAGCTAGTCTCTCCTTCATTGGAGTTTGACCTTCCTCCTCTCTTATGGCCTCTTCCATGCTTACCTCTATTATTCTATCCTCTTCCTCCTTGAGAACATGAGGTGACTTGGTGGGATTCTTCTCTTCTACTATTGTCTCAAAATGAGACTTGCATCTTAAATTCTTGCTCTAATGAGAACTGAGATGACCAGCTCAACCTCTGCTCATGTGTTTGCAGATAACCCATGAGCTCATCTACTGAGAGGGTTGTTAAATCCCTCGATTCTTCAATTGCTATCACCATTGAGTCAAACCTTGCTGGTAGGCTCCTTAGTATTTTCTCCACTATTCTCTGGTTCTCAATATTCTCATCATTCAACCTCATATGGTTGATGATACCCATAGTGTGGGTAAAGAAGTCGCTCATGGACTTTGATTCACTCATCTAAATTTTCTCGAATTCCCTTCTTAGCATTTGCAACCTCACCAACTTCACTTTATTGGTACCCTGGAAGGAGCTGGATAAAATTTCCCATGCCTCCTTTGATTTGGTTGCTACTGCAATTCTCGAGAAAATAGTCTCCTCAACTACCTACATTATATAAAATAATACCTTTTGGTCCTTCTTTTGATTCTCCTTCAATAGATTTGACTCTTCTTGGGAGAGAGCGCTCAATGTTGCTGCATCTATGGGTTCTGGGTAACCATTCTCCACCAAGTCCCATAGCTCTTAAGACCCAAATAATATCTTCATTTGGATGCTCCAATAATCATAATTCTTGCCATTGAATCATGGGATCTACAACTGCAAAGAATTACCTTTGGAAGTCATTGCTTCTACAACCTTCCACAAATGGTACTAGCTTTGATACCAATTTGAATAATGCACACAGTGGAATAAATATAGCAATGAGCACAAAAAAATGAATACAGAGCAAGGGAGTGTGATAAAAAAATTGCTTTGAAAAATCAGATGAAATACGAATTCCATGATTTCAAATTCTGCAAGTGCCTTGCCGGAGAAACTAGGAAAAAAATTTAAAACATACCTTGGAGCGGAGCGAAAATTAACAAAGAAATTTATGAGAAAAAATTAACATGCAATTTGCCTAGAAAAATTTAACAAATGATGGAGAATCCACCCTAAACCTAATTCCATGATAGAAACCAAAAGTGCTCAAGTAGAAATTTTCTGCGAATGGATTTTAACAAAGGAAATGATTTTTATGAAATATTACTAGGGGTTTGTTGAGCGAAATTTTACACAGGAATTCACTACCAAAATTTAACAAAGGGATTTAGGGTCGGAAGTTAACAAAGATATTTTGTCTCCATAATTTAACTCATCCAACCCTAAAAGCATAATTCCACTCACTAGAATAGAGAAAGTATAAGCGGAACAAAATTGCAGCAAAATATTTCGAATATCAAAGTTAATGTATTCAACATTCAAATATAATGCAAAAACAAAAATACACTGAAGGTATTATATTGCTCAAAATTAAAATACATCCACATACATCTACAAATTAGAAAAATTACTGGATAAATCAAACCAAAATATTTCTGAAGACTACAACTTCAATCTTTGGCTCTCTAGCATTCACTTTCTTCATCCACATTTTATCCAACTTCTATCTCTCACAAAATGATACTAGTGGATCCTATTTATAGCTAGGAATTTGGGGGAAAGCTTACTAGCATTCTGACATGCATTAAATTTAAAATTATGGTGTTTAATCCAATCTCCGAATAAATTCAACTACTAGAAATAAATTCGATCACATCAACATCAGGTGAACGAATCATCTATTAGATATCTAGTAGGTGAAATCTGATTTAATTTTTAACATCTTTTCCATATGTTCCCTTTCTACTATTCTATGATGTGCTATAGATTGCCAGAAATCTCCAAAGCAAGGTGATATGTTTGACGATTTGAAACCATCTACCAACTGTTGTTTGGAAGTAAAGGCATTGCTAGAAGTGACAACAAGAATGACATACGAGAGGATAGTGTCCATGTAACAAGCCTCATTCCAGGTTCCTGTATGCAACCCAACTTCAATAGTTTTTTATTTCCATCTAGAGGATCATATTTCCCTAGTTTTTAAAGTAAGTTTGTTTTTTGGTATGATTAGAGGAAGTGGATAAAATTAGAGATTAAAAATAATAACAAAAATAATTTAAAACTGTTAAAGAAAAAATAAATTTAATTAATTGATTTTCAAAAGAAAATATAATTATAAGCATTCAAATATAATAATTGGTATATCATTCTATATGAGATGGGTGTATAAGTGTATTTAATATAAATAAATAAATTTTATGTTTATTTATTTTTTATTTAATATTTTTTATTATATTTAAAACACTTAAATATATATTCAATCAAAATTCAAATACAATAATATTTTTTCAAGGTGGATTGGTAAGTGCAAGTTTGGTTGGACATCCTGTTTCAAAGGTGAAAGCACGAGGATACGGAAGCCTATAGGCATACCAAGTGCGGTGCAAACAAAAGCATATGAAACGCTAAGTCCTACAAATGAACAAAGGACTAAAGTGCATGAAAAGGGGAAAACAAATGAACTGAAACGAGATATAAAGCAAATGTAAAGTGCAGTCCTTATTTTTATTAATTTTTCTTTGAGACTAGGTTATAATACATCTCCTTCCTTTTTTAGGAGCTAGGAGCGTTAGATATAGCTTTGTTACACCACGGATGGTATGCTTCCCTTCGGGATCTTTCGCGTGCCCACATTTGAAATGGGCAGGCCAAACGTCGCCGTCACTTGTGTGAATGCATCTATAGTTCCTTGCTGCCCCTCTGATGTAAAGATCCTATGTTCAAAGAAACAACAAAATATTAGTAGCACCTGCGGATGGAGGGAAATATGCAATCCCCAAGGCCTCCGGTTAATGCGTGCATGAAATAATTAAAACGATAATCAAAACATGTCAGAATAAGATGAAATTTTAATAGCAACATGAAAACACTATCAGGAACACACTGCAAAAGGAACAGTCAAGAAATCTACTATAGATTTCTAATCGCTCTGGGGTGGGACGATTAAGACTATCATAAAATGTCAGAAAGCAACCTCCTAAATGTCCCATCCAGAGGCCTCCAAAACACCTACAAATTTGGTGTTAGGCAAAATGGGGCATTTTGAGATGACCCAGAAGGTCATATTTTGCATATTTGGCCCTGATTGCTCTGTATCTAAAAATGCTCCTTGAATGTTAGTGAAAGCGAAAAGTAATGAAAACATAGTCAAAACTCATCAGAATGGCATAAAATTTGAATGGCAGCATATATGAAAGACATAAAATAAAATGCAAAATAAATAGTAAGGGAATATACTATAGATTTCTAATCACTCCGGGGTGGGGCGATTAGGACTACAGCAGTGCGGGGGGTGCCCGGGGGCAGGACGCCCACCGTTTGGGGCTTGGTTTCAGCACCAATCCACTTGGGATGGGTCCAAAAAATCCTAGGGAGTTGTGTCAAAAAATTGGGTGGGGTATTATGGCCAAATGTCCGGGTTCTAGGTCCGGATTGCGCTTCCAATGTTCACCCAATAACCTCTCTTCCAAAAGAGAGATCAAGGATGTAAGAAGCACAAGTGAGAGGTGAGGATGTAATTTGGAAGCACTCCATTGCTCCAAATGCTCCTGCTATGTCCACTTTTGGGGTGAGAAGACTCACCATTTTATAGACCTGAGGGTCTCTTGTGAATGAGCATGCAGAGGCACCACTTGGCCATCATGTCTTGTCAGGGGAGAGAAGATTCCTCCCTGATTAAGGGCTCCATGACTGCCTCTATGACTACCTCTTTGAGCTCAAAAATGCTCACTCACACTCCCATGCATTGAAGGTGGAGTTGAGTGGCAGATCTGAGCTACCATTTTTCAAGGTTTGACATTTTTCCCGTCAAACCTGCTATTCACCCCACCTTGGAGCGAATGCTGCTAATCGTCCTAGGGTGGGACGAATACCGATTTGTAATCATCCTAGGGTGGAACAAGCAGGGATCAGAGTGCCTGAAAGGTGCCAAATTGACCTCTGACATTCCAAAACTATTGTGGGAGTGGTTAGGACCACTTTTTAACCTCTGGGGGCTGCCCTAGGGGCTATGTATGTCAATTCGATCAGTGTTTATTGTCACATAATCGGATTGGTGTTGTTTTGGTGTCTATAGATTCCCCTTTTTGCATGGTGCAGTGCTGAGCATGGTGCAGTGCTGAGCAAAAATAGATAACCAAAGCACTAATGATTAGGGTTTCTTAGTAACCTAACCAAATTTTGATTCCCCAAGTATGTAAAGGGCATGCATTCTTGAATCCTTTCTTCTGACAGGCCAAGGAGCTTAACTCAAGTGTTAACATTTTTCGGTGAGGTGTTACTTGATCTTGGACACTGTTCAGTCATGAATAGGCAAAGGGCGCAACATTTTGTTTATGGGAACCTTTAGTTCATGATTCTAGAATGCCAAGTGTTTGATTAGCTTGTGATAATTGCTTGTTTGCTACCCCAAGCAGGAGCATGATTATCTTTGTCAATGATTCTTTGAATACATACCATTTCCTTGATTGGGTGTGTATTTGTTGATTGGTGACTAAGTGTGACTACCCCCTCAAGTGACGAATCGATGAGGGAATGACCAAAATTAGAAAAGCGATGAGTCGCTTGACCCAAGATGACTTTTGTAAGGGGTGCCTTCAGTTGTTTTTCATTGAATGCTTATGCAGTTTTAAAACAATCTAACCTATTTTTGGTGGGTTTTAACCCTTTTTGTGACGCCTTTTGGGGATGAAATTTTCAAAAATCCGTCCTCCCGTGGAGCGGTCTGGTTGTGGTAGCCTTCTTAGGGAGTAGGATATTGATAATTTGTGGCCTTGAAGTCAGTTTTGTATGCCAAGAATGTCAGGCGCAAAGATGCCTTTGTTCGACAATGTTATTGTTATTTTTGGGTGGGCTTTGACCCTTTTTGTGACGTCTTTTGGGGATAAAATTGTCGAAAATCCGACCTCCTGCGGAGTGGTCCAGCTATGGTAGCCTTATTAGGGAGTAGGATAGTGACAATTTTATCAAAATCAAACCAGGTGGCACTATGAAAGATTAATAATAAAATCAACACAAATTAATCAAATTTCAATAATCTTCACGCAGCCATTACAACCCCAAAACATAAGAAATCGTGACTAATTTATATGGAGAGAGTAGGGAGGAAGTCGGCGGAGAGGAAAGGAAGGGGAGGTTGGAGGAATAAGGGGAAAGGGAGTTGGAGGGATAAGGAGGAAGAGGGAATAAAGGAGAGAATGGAGGGATAAGGGAATAGAAGAATTTAATCTAAAAACATCTTGCCGACATAAACAATTAGCCGACAACTCTAACCTAACCTAAACACTAAATAACCACTTAACAATATTAAGTGTTCACACTTGCTACATTCTCCCCCTTAAATTTGAGAGGTCTGACAATACAGTCTCTCAGCTTTACAAATTGAGCTTTAGTCGACGCCTTGGTGAAGATGTCCGCAACATTCTCCAAAGTGGGGCAATAGTGAAGCTCAACAGTTTCAGTTTCTACCATATCTCTGATGAAGTGGTACTTCATATCAAAATGCTTTGATCTACTATAGTGGATAGGATTGTATGCCAAATGAATGGCACTAATGTTATCACAGAATAACCTTTTTGGACCACTTTGCTGTTCTCCAAGTTCTTCTAATACCTTTCGTAGCCATAGAGCTTGAGTACTAGCATGAGTGACCACTATATACTTAGCTTATTTTGAAGATAGTGCTACCACTATCTGCTTCTTCGAACTCCAAGTTATTAGTCCTGATCCCAGACTAAAACAGTTCCTTGAGGTTGATTTTATGTCATCAATGTTGCTACCCCAATCACTATCACTAAAGCCTACAAGTTTGATAGTGTTACATTTATGGTAATAGATTCCAAAATCCCATGTACCCTTTACATATCTAAGAATTCTCTTAGATGCCTACAAATGCAACTCAGAAGGGTTAGACATAAATCAAGAGACAAGAGAAAAAACATACTGAATATCAGGTCTGGTGTTGGCGAGAAACATCAAACTCCCAACCATGCTTCTGAAAGTGGTCATGTCAACTTTTGTTGCTCCATCATCTTTGCTTAATTGGATCCCATGTCCAACTGGAGTTGCAACTGGTTTGCAATGCTCCATAGCAAACTTCTTAAGCATGTCCCGAACATACTTATGTTGATAGATGAAGATCCCTATATCCGATGATGAACCTCCATTCCAAGGAAGTAGTGCATTAAGCCAAGATCCTTCATCTCAAAGCTGCTCCATCATGGAGTGTTTGAACTTCATATTCAGTTTTTCATTACTACCCATGAATATGAGATCATCCACATACAAGCAAACTATGAGGATGTCATTTCCTTGCTGTAGGTAGTAAAGAGTGGGTTCATTTCTACTTCTGGTGAACCCAAATTCTTTGAAGTACCCATCAATGCATGAGTACCAAGCTCGTGGTGCCTGGTTGAGGCCATAAAGTGCCTTCTTTAGTTTGTAAACAAGATGTTCCTTGTCTTTTTCCTCAAATCCTTGTGGTTGCTCAACATACACTTCTTTTATCAAGTAACCATTTAGAAATGCACTTTTCACATCCATGTGTTGAAATTTCCATCCCTTATTTGCAGCTAAGGCAATAACTGTTCTAATAGTCTCATGTCTGGCTACAGGAGCAAAAGTCTCTTCATAATCAACTCCATATTTCTGAGTGAATCCCTTTGCAACTAGTCTCGCCATGTGCCTTTCAATGCTACCATCAGCATTAAACTTGGTCTTGTAGACCCACTTACATCCAACACATTTATTGCCTTTAGGAAGCTTTACCAGCTCCCAAGTGTCATTTTTTATAGAGTTTATCTCCTCTTTCATGGCATCTTGCCAAATTTTCTGAGTACATGCCTTCTCATAACTAGAAGGTTCAAGCTGTGCACTAGTTAACAAAGCATAGTTAACTAGATCTCCCCTAGGTTCCTACTAGGAGACATCATCACCATACAAGTGCATACTTTCTAATATGTGTAAAACATAATCCATTTCACTAGCTTAGTGTATCTTCATGAAAAAAATTTATCCAACATCTGAGATGATGGATAATACTATAGAGTTCTCTTACCTTTGGATGGAGAATCAATGTCCATTGGTGAGGAACGTACAGATCATTGTGGAGAAGGACTTGGTGAAGAAGAGGAATCAGAAGATGAACTTGGACTTGTTGGAGGAGACTGCTTTCCTTTCTGTGGTGTCTGTGGTTGCACCTACTGAGAAACTACATCAGTGGATTCAACATCACTGAATATTTGAGGCTTACCCCATTCTTCCCCTTCATCAAAAATTACATCCCTGGAAATCACAAGCTTTCTAGTCCGGGGATTATAGAGTCTGTAAGCTTTTGTATTCTCATAGTATCCTACAAAGATACATGCCTGACTCTTTGGATCGAGCTTCTTCCTAAGCTCATAAATAATGTGAGAATAGTCCAGCGAGCCAAACACTCTGAAATGCTTAACATTTGGCTTTTTACCATACCATGCTTGGTAAGGTGTTAGTCCTTTCAAACTGGAAGTAGGAATTCTGTTCAAGATATATACGCTGGTCCTGGCTACATCTACCCAATATGAATTAGTCAAATTCTTCGTTTGAAGCATAGACCTTGCCATCTCTACAATGGTGCGATTCTTCCTCTCTACAACACCATTCTGTTGTGGAGTTTAGGCAGCAGTGAACTATCTCTTAATGCCATATTGCTTACAAAAATTCATAAACTCATTAGAGGAGTATTCTCCTCCCATATCTAATCGAAGACATTTTACAAAATGTCCATTTTCACTTTCAACTCTTGTTTTGAAATCAAGAAAACATTCATATGCTTCATCCTTATGTTTTAAAAAATATATCCAACACATTCGAGTATAATCATCAATAAAGAGTAGAAATTAAGAGTTGTTACCCAGACTGTGTCTGCATCACACCACAGATGTCGGTATGCACTAGCTGGAGTGGATAGCTGGCCCGCCATGCTTGTCCATGAGGAAACTTTGATCTGGCATGCTTTCCAAGAGCACACCCTTCACAGACTTCTTTACTATCCTAAACTTTAGGAAGTCCAGTGACCATGGCTTGAGAAGTTAGCATTTTCAAACTAGCAAAATTCAAATGGCCATATCTCAAGTGCCATAGAACACTTGGATTGGAAATAGCAACACTTGCTAACTTATCTCCCCCTGGATGGCCAAACTTTAAAGGAAACAATCTATTCTTTGACATTGGCACTTGAGTAATGATTCTATTATTGTTATTTTTATCAAAAATAGTGCATTTACCCTCATCAAAAAGCAACTTGTAGTTCTTTTCTAACATTTTTCCAACACTTAAAAGATTATGTTGGAGATGGGGTGTATAATAGATATCACTTACTTGTTTGACTCATTTAGTTGGAACTGCCATAGCTCCAATGCCTTCGACTGCCAATGATTTATCATCTCCCAATTTGATGCTGGATTTGTAGGAGTTTAGAGTAGCAAAGAGCTCTTATCTTCCACTCATATGGTTTGAACACCCAGTGTCCAAGATCCATGTATCATTCATGTTTTGATCTGCTTGACCATATGAGAGAAAGATATTTGTGGCCTCTTCCTCTTCTCCAAAGTTTCCAAACTGACTTCTCTGGCTGCTACTAGCTCCCTGTGAATTCTTAGTCCAACAGTCATGAGCATAATGGCCAAGTTTACCGCAATTGTAGCAATATTGTTTTGACTTATCTCCTCCTTTACCTCTGCCTGATTGTTTCCCTTTATTTTGTTGTCCTCCTCTATTTTGCTACTGTTCACTGTTGTTTGAGAATCCTCCTCTGTTCTGATTTCCTCCTCTATTAGGAGTTCCACCTCTCTGATTATTTCTTCCTCTTCCTCTAGACTTTCCTCTGCCATGACCTCTACCTTTGCCTTCTTGAGAAGCAAAGGCTTTATCATTTCCTTCATAACTTGTGTAAGGAGATGGCTGTAATCTCTCCTCATGTGAGAGAAGTGAGCCAATGAGGGTTTCAAAAGACAGAGAAGTTAGGTCTTTAGATTCCTCTATAATGATGGCTACTAAATTCCACTTAGGAAGAAGTGTCCTCAACACTTTCTTCACTATAATTTGAGGCTTTACATCTTCTCCTAAAGTGACCATCTTATCTACTATGGATTTCACACGCACGCAGTAATCACCAACCTTTTCATTTTCTTGCATTTTAAGAGTTTCAAACTCTCTTTTCAAGGTTTGGAGTTTAACTTGTTTGACTTGGTCACTACCCCTATAACTTTCTTGTAAAGCATTCCAAGAAGATTCAACAGTTTTGAAAGAAGCTATTCTAGGGAAAATACTTTTATCAAGAGCGGCGTGAATGTGATAAAGGGCAAAAGAATTATTCTTCTGTGCTTCTTTTCTAGCCCTTTTATCAGCACCACTCAAAGCGCCCACTCAACAGTCGAAGGCTCAGTATATCCCTCTTCAATCACATCCCAAAGACCTTTGTCAATCAATAGAGTTTTCATTTTAATTGACCAATACTCGTAATCACCACCATTGAATTCAGGGATTGGTAAACTAGTATTGGAATCCATTTTAGAAAGCAACTTTTATTTCAACTTCAAACAAACTGTATAAAAAGGTACAAAATAGATCACTGATTTACTGATTTAAATCAAATCTAGCTTTCTTAAAATGCTCATTGATTTGGCATTCTTCTTCTTGAGGATTTCCCAAAACTGGAAAGGTGAAATTGTCTGCTTCGTCGTCACTTATGATAATGACTTCTTTTGCTGTTGCTGCTATTTCAAGATGCCTTTTGAGAACAACTCGTTCTTCAATTGTAGGTTTCACCTCCACTGGTTCTTTTTTCTCTGTTTCTGCTTTTACTTCTGCCGGTTCTGAATAAGGAGAGCGAGGTGTATAGCTCTCACTCATTTCAACTTCAGGCACTGTAGGAGTATAACTATCACTTGATTGTCCTTCAGGTACTGTTTCAACCATCTTGAATTCAACTACTCTTTGCCCGAATATATTATCTTCAGAATCTGCCTCGTATCTAGAATCTAGTTTTCTCTGATGTGCAATCACTTGGTTTTCCAACTGAAAAAACACAGTATGAAGTCCACTCTGCTGGACTTTCCTGTCAAAGGAATCAGGATTCTCTCTTCTCAATAGAGAGAGCAATGCATAATAGCATCCATATGATCGAATCATCTACTCAAAAATACATCGCATGCACTGGGTTACAATAATGATGCCAAAAAAAAGCTTTTCACCCTTTTATTTTTAAACAATTTTTCAAAATTTGTTTTAATAAAGCCCTTAAAATTTTAACAATTTTTTTATATATATTTTAAATTAGATTTTTTAAATAAAAGTTTATTTTAAAAAAACTTAATAAAAAATATAAATAAAAATTATTAAATTTTTAAAAAACTTTGATTCAAAACAAATAAGAAAAATTTAATTAAAAAAACCTTTTGTTTTTTTCATCGCGAAATCCTCGATGGGATTCGAACATAGGACCTCCACGTCCTGCCCGCAACCACTAGCCGCTACACCACGCGGCGCCAATGAAAGAAATGGTCACGTCTGTCGTTTTAAATTCACTGGCATCCGGAGATTTAAAAAAAAAACAAAAAAAAACCTTTGTTTTAACCCTCGATGGGATTCGACCCTGGGACCTCTCGTCCGCCAGCAAACAACACAACCAACACCGCTACAAGCCTCGGCGGGTAAACAAAGGAACCTGTCGTTCCTTATACTATCAATGGTGGAATTTTTTTTTTTTAAAAACTGGGGATTTATCCCACATGCAGTGGGAAGAAGGCAAAACAACCTTCAAATATGTGTGAAGGCACATTTACATTCGATTGCCTTCGAGCAATCGCTCCTCACCACTATGCTTGCTCGTCGGTCAATCTGCGACTACCACGTGTCACGCTTAGATGAATCCGCATCTGCCACGTGGACAAACCAATTTTTGCCACCACACACGCTCAGCTTGCCACGTCGATCGCCACGTCAGCACCACATCAATCGCCATGTCAACGCTCTGTCATCACCCGCCACGTGTCAGTGTCCACCTCAGCACCTCGATCTATGTGTCCACATCAGTTGTCTACTCTTTGATTGCTCTACCACATGTCACCTCAAAATGCGTGACTAGATCTGCCACCTCCTAACACTATGCACCCTCAGGATGCGTGCCCAGCATGCTCGCCAGCCAGTCATTGTGCGACCTCAAGATTCATGCCTGTGCGACCTCTGGATTCATGCCCAGCATGCTTGAATAAGGGGAAAGGGAATTGGAGGGATAAGGAGGAATAAGGAATATAGGAGAGAATGGAGGGATAAGGGAATAGAAGAATTTAATCTAAAAAACATCTTGTCGACATAAACAATTAGCCGACAACTCTAACCTAACCTAAACACTAAATAACCACTTAACAATATTAAGTGTTCACACTTGCTACAAATTTGGGACCCCAACGTTGGTTTTGGATGCCAAGAATCGCAGGCGCAAAGGCCCCTTTGTTCGGCAATTTTATTGCTGTTTTTGGTGCATTTTGGATGCAGTTTTGGTTGTTTTTGATTTTCTTGCTCTGTAATCGTCCCAGGGTGGGACGAATACCAGTTTTGTAATCGTCCCAGGGTGGGACGAGTGCTAACTAGAGCGCTCATCCTAGGGTGGAACGATTACAGGCCTAAAAGCCTATATAAGGGCCAAAACTAGGTTTTGGGCTCATTTGCACTTTGTTTTTCTGGCGATTTGGAGCTGTGAGGAGGAGGAGTTCGAGTCTGCGTAGCGGAGCGCTGTCGAGATTTCATGGATACCATGAGTTCACGGACCGGATCGTCGAGTGGCGGAGCCGAGGCAAGACCGGTAGGTGCTCCTGCTCTTTATTTTGTTTGTTTTTATTTTACAGTTCAAAACCGTAATTTATTTATTTTGTATTTCATTTTTCTGTTTAAACTAAGATCAAAACCCTAGTTTAAGTGTTTTGTATTTGTATTTTGTGTGGCATTGTTTAAACTAAGATCAAAACCCTAGTTTAAAAAATTGTTTTTATTTTGTTTTTTTGTATTAAGTTTAAACTAAGGTTAAAAACCCTAGGTTAAAATTTTTGTTGTAATTTTTCTAGAGTTAAAAACCCTAGGTTTAAAATTTTGTTTTTTGTTTAAACTAGAGTTAAAAACCCTAGATTTAAATTTTGTTTTTTTTGTTTAAAACTAGAGTTAAAAACCCTAGGTTAAAATTTTTGTTTTTTTTTTTGTTTAAACTAGAGTTAAAAACCCTAGGTTAAATTTTTTTTAAATAAGTTAATTTTTTGTTTTTTTTTTTAAATAAAAGTTAAAAATTTTTTTTATTTTTAAAAAAAAAACCCTAGATTTAAATTTTTTTTTTTTTTTGTTTAAACTAGAGTTAAAAACCCTAGGTTAAAATTTTTATTTTATTTTGTTTAAACTAGAGTTAAAAACCCTAGGTTAAAATTTTGTTTTTTTTTTTTTTGTTTAAACTAGAGTTAAAAACCCTAGGTTAAAAATTTTGTTTTTTTTGTTTAAACTAGAGTTAAAAACCCTAGGTTTAAATTTTGTTTTTTTTTTTGTTTAAACTAGAGTTAAAAACCCTAGGTTAAAAATTTTGTTTTTTTTTTTGTTTAAACTAGAGTTAAAAACCCTAGTTTAAATTTTGTTTTTTTTTTGTTTAAACTAGAGTTAAAAACCCTAGATTAAAATTTGTTTTTTTTGTTTTTTAAACTAGAGTTAAAAACCCTAGGTTAAAATTTTGTTTTATTTTGTTTATAATTAAATAGTTTAAATTTTGTTTAAACTAGTTAAAACCTAGTTAATTTTGTTTTTTTTTTTGTTTAAACTAAAGTTAAAAACCCTAGGTTAAAAATTTTGTTTTTTTTTTTTTTTTTTATTTTTTTAAATTTTTTGTATATATTTTTTAGTTTGTACATTTATTTGAATTTTAGAATGTTTTTGCTGTACATTTTGTTAATGTTGCTTGTACAGTTTATTTTTGTTGTCATGTTTTAATGTTTTTGTGTTTTTTTGTTTTGCAGGTGGTGAAGAGTCGGTACCGTCAGCCGACGGTATTTTCTGAAGCACGGGAGGCGCTGACTATGGTGGACTAGGAGTGGCTTGATGCCCTTGGGCTCAAGCAGGTGACTCGATTAGAGCCTATGGTGGGGGATCGGGCATATCTGATTGCCCTGATCAATTTGTGGGATCCCCGCACCAACACCTTTCATCTCCCAACAAGGGAGATGATAGTGACTCTAGAGGACGTTTATCAGATTCTACGGATTTCGATAGATGGGCTGCCCATTCGGACTACTCCTCGTGATCAGTGGATGATGATGCTGACATGGTGCTTTGGGCATGCGACGGAGATGGGGGTGGATGAGGCGGTGGAGAGGGCAGAGGGGGACTACCTGATTGGCAGGATTTTGGTGCGGTGGTGGCTGGAGAAGGGCATGTTGGGGGTGAGGCATGCACTGCTCATGACTCTCATCTCCAACATGTTGCTTCTCGACTCCTCAGGTGTGAGGTTCCCTTGGAACCTGCTTGAGGTGGTGTTTAGACTTGTGGAGTGTCCGACCTCAGCGCCACTGATTATGAGGTGGGGTCAGACCTTACTGGCATAACTTTATGATGAGTTGTACGAGGTCCGCTATCAGAGGTGGAAGGGGATTGGATGTAGCTACCTATTGCAGTGTTGGGGGTGGCAGCACATAGCTATGGAGCGGCCACAGGGATTGCCTTGGACCACTCGGGCAGAGATGGTGGATAGGGAGATTGGTTATGCTGCTCTATGGTGGAGGTCAGAGGAGCAGGGGCAGAGTCGATGATGGGCAGGTGTCATAGGGCACTATGCCGATGCCTTCTCATGTCTTGCTCTAGGGGAGGTGTTCTGGCATCCATACCGGGACTGTCCAGCCTGGCCTGAGGTTGGGGAGTGGCTCTGCGAGGTGCATAGGGGGAGGTGGCTGATCGGGCGACATGGGACCGAGCAGGAGTACTTCCCATACGTCTGGGTGACTCGATAGTTTGGGGTGCGCTAGGGATTTCCTGGTGAGCCTTTGATCTATCGACGTCGAGGCGATGAGAGGACTCTGGCCTGGCCGATCATTGAGCCACTAGGTGAGGAGTCAGATGTAGTGATTGATGTCCCCAATGTGGACAATGTCGGGGTGACTGTAGAGTATGACCAGTGGTGGATGATGCGGTGATGGTGGGGTGAGGGGCCTCTAGGAGGTACGGATGTGGCAGCAGTAGGTGGTGAGGATGTAGAGGCATCAGGGGAGGGTTGGGGAGCTCCGCTCGATGATGCGGATATGGTGGAGGTTGACGACTTGACTAGGGATGACCTAGGGGTTCCAGAGTATGCAGTATGTGGGTGTTAGAGTAGCCCGCCATTCCAAAGATGCCCATGCCTCAAGCAGTCCCAGGGGACATGGAGGCTAGGTATCATGCTGAGATAGCATGATTGGAGGATCTACTATGGAGATGAGATGAGGAGCATGGGGAGGTTCTATAGGAGAGGGATCTCCTACGGACTCAGTTGGCAGAGTGGGAGAACGCATTGGTTACGTACCATCGATGGGATGGGGACATAGATGCTTCATGAGAGAGGGATCTCCTATGGACTCAGTTGGCATAACGTGATGATGCATTGGCTGCATACCATCGATGGGAGGTGGATTGGGTCCAACATCGATTGGATTTGGAGGCAGAGATTATCCACCTCGATGGGCAGTTACTTGAGCTCACTGGAGGTGGATCTTCACGCCGAACGAGAGACAGTGAGACTAAGCAATCTGCTTCCTCTCATCGTAGGCGGGTGGGTGAGGGTAGCGCTAGTGGGCATGATGCGCGGGGGCTGGCAGGCCCTGAGAGGTCCCATAGGACCCACACCACTAGGGGTAGTTCCAGTCGCACCGATCCTACGTGATCATGGTGGCTGACTCCCTAGGCTTGGGGTTTTTGAGTTTTTGATGTTTTTGTGAGGTCAGAGGACCGACTTATTGTAGCCTATGGGCATTTTGGTGATATATATACATGAATTTATTTTTGGTTATACACTTGTCATGATTTATTGTTTATTTTTATGCACATTTATTTACGTTGATGTATGCATGTGTTATTATGAATGTGATGTTTCTAATTATATGATGTATGCATATGGAATGGATGGAATGATTTGTTGATAACTTGTCGGTGGCACCATAGACTGTATAGGATTTATTGGCTTTCTATACTATGTGATGACTTTGCATGTGTAATATTTTTTTGTTTTGTATTTTCTGATGGTGATGTAAGAATGGACATGTACAATATTTGTTCTAGAATGTAGTTAAGGTTTTTCTGAGATTCAGATGTTTTAACTAACTAGCCAAGACTGTACATTTATCTCACAAGACTTTTGAACAAGGTACGAATCAGACTTGAGTTTGACCAAGTTATTTCACATCCCTGTGTGTGCGATTGAATTTGTTTATGTGGTATTTGTCAAGATACCGCCAGTGCCAGGTAGGCTGTCCACCAAACCTGTACTGAGGATCACCTAATTAGCTCCACTAACTCCTTTGTTGTATTTAGTAAGATTAATCCATAGGACAATCTAAGGTACCATAAGCTAGCTCATCCACATGCAAACATTGGTCTGCTCACACGCAAAGCTAATGTGATAGACATATCGTCATGCATTTAGGATACCGCCATTGCCAGGTAGGCTGTCCACCAAACCCGTAATGAGGATCACCTAGATGGTTTTTCGAATGCTGAGAATTCCAAGGATTCAAGCTCAGGCATCTTTCGGTTGCTCAACTTGTTGGGATACTTGCTCTCATACATAGTGATGAAAATCACTGTTTATTTTTCTCTTTTGTTTTTCTTTTTGAGCAAGGGGTTTGAATAGTGGTGATAACCACTGTTATTTGATTTTGCATTTTAGGTTTCAAAGTTGAGCTCGTAGGTTTTTGGCTTGTGAATGGAATTGATCCCTTTTGGCTTTGGGGATGACTACCCATCCTATTTAGGGACGTGTAGTATGAATCCTTATGACTTTGGGGACCAAAGGTGATTGGGGATCTTATTATGTAATGGCATTGATCTTTTAGGCCTTGGGGATGACTACCCATCCTTGTCAGGGGCATGTAGTATGAATCCTTATGACTTTGGGGACCAAAGGTGATTGGGGATATGATTATGTAATGGCATTGATCTTTTAGGCCTTGGGGATGACTACCCATCCTTGTCAAGGGCGTGTAGTACGAATCCTTATGACTTTGGGGATCAAAGGTGTTTGGGGTTTTTTGATAGTGGATTTTAACCACTATTTATTATGGGGAATTGGATGGGGAAGAGCTTGTCCTTTTGTCAATTCTCAGCATTCTCAAACCATTCACACAGGGGGATGAGCAGGCTAACCTTTCACCTATGGTACCCTAGACTGCTTTGTAGGTTTCATCTTGCATTCACACAACTTGGGAATTTTTATGTGTTTTAACTTGTGTGGGGATGCTACGTAACGAGGTGTGATCCAAGTAAAACTCTACCTTTGTAAAATCTGTCTGACTTCGTACAACATTTGACCAAAAATCTAAAGACAGTTGAATGACGAAAAACCCTAAAGACATTAGCAGACAACTGACTATGATAAAAAATGTGGATGGCATTATTCTGGATGGATGTGTTTACAAAATGGACTGAATGTGGAAAATGATGGAATTGCCTAGCAATTACAGTCTATGGTGCTTATGACATGTATGACCAAAAAATATGCCATGTATGGATGTGATGCCTAATGCAGTTTATTATATTTTTGTGTTTTGATTTTTAAGAGTATGCATGGAAGTGAGATGCAATTTTTTTGTTATTTTTTATTATCTTTTGTTTTTGTTTGTTTTTGAATATTTGTTTTTGACCAAGCGATTGTGGGAACCCTTGGAGCTTTTGGTTTGACCAAAGAGTTTATGGATACCTTTGGGGCATTTTAGGTTGACCAAGCGATTGTGGGAATCCTTGGAGCTTTTGGTTTGACCAAAGGGATTATAGATACCTTTGGGGCATTTTGGGGTTGACCAAGCGATTATGGGAATCCTTGGAGCATTTTTGGGTTGACCAAGCGATTATGGGAATCCTTGGAGCTTTTGGTTGACCAAAGGGATTATAGATACCTTTGGGGCATTTTAGGTTGACCAAGCGATTGTGGGAATCCTTGGAGCTTTTGGTTTGACCAAAGGGATTATGGATACCTTTGGGGCATTTTAGGTTGACCAAGCGATTGTGGGAATCCTTGGAGCTTTTGGTTTGACCAAAGGGATTATGGAATCCTTGGAGCATTTTAGGTTGACCAAGCGATTATGGGAATCCTTGGAGCTTTTGGGGTGGGCTATGGCTCTTTAAATGTGGAATGGCCTCAAATGACTGATGTTCAAGGGTTCTAGTTCCTTGATTCCTTCAAGAGAGGCGAGCCGGTATGTTCCAGGTCCTATTTTACTATCAATTACATAAGGACCTAACCAATTTGCCATGAACTTATCCCTTAGATGGGGTGGCAAGTTAGAATTTTGTTGGTTCTCTTTTAAGACCAAGTCACCAACCTGAAAGTCCCTCAGGTGAACTTTCATGTTGTATGCTTTCTTAAGTCGCTCTTGATAGATACGTAAATGCTCGAGAGCATTGATGCATCGTTCATCGAGCAATGTAAGCTGGTCTAACCGGGCCTATTGCGTAGTGTCATCATCGATGAACTCTTGCATTGATATGCGTAGGGAAGGTATTTCCAACTCGAGAGGCATGACTGCCTCGGAGCCATACACCAGCGAAAATGGAGTTGCCCCAGTGGGCGTCCGAATGCTAGTGCGATAAGCCCAAAGAGCAAGTGGGATTTGAATGTGCCAATCCTTATGACTATCTATGACCATATTTTTAAGGATGGCAACTAG
Source organism: Wollemia nobilis (assembly GCA_028583015.1). Taxonomy (NCBI): domain Eukaryota; kingdom Viridiplantae; phylum Streptophyta; class Pinopsida; order Araucariales; family Araucariaceae; genus Wollemia; species Wollemia nobilis. The sequence goes on from JAQPPZ010002582.1 coordinate 1,582,761, forward strand.
CATTTTGTTTGACGCCTCTGCTTGCCCATTTGCCTACGGATAATAGGGTGTTGAAAAACTATGCTGAATTTTGTACTTTGTTGTCAAAGCATGCACATCTTTGTTCTTAAATGACGTCCCATTATCCGAGATGATCTTGGATGGAATACCAAAATGACATATGATGTTATGTAAAATAAACTCCGCAATGCGGGGTCCAATCGTAGAGGTAAGCGGAATTGCTTCCACCCACTTGGTGAAGTACTCTATGGCCGTTATGATAAACGTGTGATGGCCTGATGACGTAGGGGAGATCTTTTCGATTAGATCTAAGCCCCACTATAAAAATGGCCAAGCCGATTGGATCGGCTGCAAGGCCTGAGAAGGTACGTGTGTCAAATTAGCATGGTGTTGACATTTCATGCACTTCCTTACATACGTGCAACAATCTCGCTCTAAATATGGCCAATAATAGCCCATGTAAAGAATGCACTTTGCGATGGCCATACCGCTGAAGTGGCCACCGCATGTACCATCGTGCGCTTGGGTGATCGCCCAAGCGGACTCCTGCTGGTCCAAGCAATGGAGGAGGATCCCTTCATAGCTCCGACGGTACAAAATGTCTCCTAGCAAGACATGTTTTGCCACTTTCTATTTGAATGATCTTTTCATGGCGTGCGTCAATCCAAGTGGGAGGTTACCTAGCTTGAGGTAGTCTCTTATGGGTGTGTACCAATCCTGCTGATAGAAACCTCGATGGTATGAACTGCCAATCCCTCTTGAAGTTCGTCCCTAGCAAAAGCTGAGCGGGAACGAACTTGTAAAAATAGCATTGTGTTGCTATTAAGAGGGGTTGGGGAGAACAAGGACCCCTAGTTGGCATGATTCAGACTATCATGGATTCGAGAGAACTTATCCTGAGATGGTTCAATCTGGATCAGGTGGATTCCTGGCATTAGGTCAGAGCTTGCACGCTCCATCATGGATTGCGATAATGTTTTGACTTGAATGGTTGTCATCTCACCAGAAGGGTCTTACGAGATTAGTGACCCCAAGGAGGCCATAGTGTCCGCAAAATGATTCGATGATCGAGGGAGTGCCTCGATGTCGTACCATTCAAGATTTGCTAAGAATTTATCCACAAGGGCTTTGTAGGCCTACAAAACTGGGCATTTGCATTGGAATACCCCTTTTACTTGGTTGAAAATTAACAGCGAATCACCAAAGATGTTCAAGCATTTGATGTTCATGGTGATTGTTGTCTGAAGACCTATGAGCAAGGCTTCGTATTCAGCATTGTTATTGGTGCATGAGAAATCAAGTTTAAATGATAGAGGCATTGGAGCCCCTTGTGGTGTGAAGAATACAATTCCCGTGCCACCCCCTTGCTCACATTTAGAACCATCAAAGAATAAGGTTATGTCGGCCTGTGACTCAGGCTCATCAGAATTGGTGATTCTGAGACATGGAAGACCCCATCATCGGGTAGCTCTACGGTCAGAGGTTGATCATCTTCGAGAGGAGCCTCTGCTAGTTGATCGATGATGACTTGACCTTTGATGGACTTTTGTCCAATGAATTCGATGTCAAACTCCATCAACAACATGATCCATTTCACCATGTGGCTACTATGATAAGTATGACTCATCATGTACCGCAATGGATTCTCCTTAGACACAACATACGTCATATTGCTCAGCATGTAGTGGCATAGCTTTTTGGTAGCAAATACCACTGCTAAGCATAGCTTCTCGACGTATGCATAGTTAAGTTCATAACTGACCAGGGTGCGGCTAAGATAGTAAGTAGCCTGTTCTTTATGTAGTTCATTTTTCTAGGCTAGCATGGCACCCAGTGCCACCTCAATAGCTGAGATGTATAAATAGAATGGCACTCCTGGTCTAGGTGGTGCCAATACTGGTGGTGAAGCCAAGTATTGTTTAATGTCATCGAAGGTTGACTGGCACTCGTCATCCCAGTGAAATGCTACCCCCTTGTGTAATAATTTATTCATGGGTCGACACTTGTCAGATAATTGCGCTATGAAGCGCTTGATTGATGTGACCTTTCCCTGCAAGCTTCTGAGCTGCTTGATGGTGGTTGGGGGAAGCATTTCAAGGATTGCCTTGAATTTGTTTGGATCTACCTCGATTCCTCATTTTGAGACTATGAAACCCAAGAGTTTTCTAGATGTGATGCCAAATACGCACTTCTTGGGGTTTAGTCTGACTTTATGTTCGATGAGGTGATCGAGGATCTTGCTTAAGTCATCGAGATGATCTGGGCACAAAAGAGATTTGGCCAACAAATCATCCATATAGTCTTCCAAAGTTTTATGCATGTGATCATGGAAGATGTATGTCATAGCGCGTTGGTAGGTGGCGCCAGCATTTTTAAGGCCAAAGGGCATGACCTTATAACAAAATGTCCCCCAAGGCATTGTGAACGCCATTTTGAGTTGATCATCGAGATTGATACGAATCTGATTGTATCCCGAGAAACCATCCATGAGGGAAAGCATTTCATGGCCTGTTGTAGCGTCTACCAATGCATCGATGCTAGGCAAGGGGAAATCATCCTTGGGACTCGCTTTGTTTAGATCTCAAAAATCGGTGCATATGTGAATCCTCCCGTCAAGCTTCTTGATGGGTACCATGTTGGACAACCATGGTGGGTAATCCACGTAGATGACAAACTGTGCATCCAACAACTTTTGTAGCTCATATTTGACCATTAAGGCTACTGTTGGGTGCATCTTACATAGTTTTTGCTTGATTGGCTTGACTGTCGGATCAAGCGTTAGATTATGCGTGACTAGCTACGGGTCTAGCCCCGACATGTCTTTGTAGGACCATGCAAAAACCTCCTTCTTCTCTTTGAGAAGGGCAATGTAATCGGCTTGCTCTTCGGGGGATAGACTTACCCCTAGCTTGATGATTTGTGGATTCATTGGATCGAGCCGATGTCTACGTCAGTCATCTCTTCGATCGACATGTGGGACCCGTCCTCCAACTGGTGTGGAGTTGGGATCAAGTGGATATCAGTTGCTGAATTTAGATCTACGTTTGGAACATCGGGTTCCTCTTCAGCATGGAAGATATCCTGAGTTGGTCTTGGGGTGAAATGAAGCATCTCACCGCAAGGCCAATACTCTGATGGGGATGGTGGCGAGTTAGCATGATCCCAGTCTATGGCATCTAGGTTTAGATACAATGGTCATGCTGGATCGGTTGGATTGTGGATGGGGGTGGTTAAGTCAATGGAGATCATGTTGATGAAGTGAATTTGGTCTCCATTACCATGTGGGTGGTGACTCGGACATCCTTGGTGATCTTTGTGCTCCGGATCTGGCTCTATGGGTATTGGCACAAATGGATCGGCCCTATGTGTAGATAAAAGGATAGGGTCTACCCTTGGCACTGATGGCTCTATAGGGTCTCTGGGTGGAGGGTGCTCTCTGTATGCCTGAAGTGGTGGGTGCAGTACTTGGTCCAACTATGCTTGGTTTAGGTGCCACCTATGCCTTGGCCCCATGTTTAGCTATTCAAACATGTCATCAATGTCCATGGGGTATTGCTGCTACCGCATATGATTGAGATATGCCATCTCAGTCTCATATTCATAATCGCTATCAGATATCCATAGGCCTTCATTGGCTTCGACAACTATTTGTGGCATGTGAGGCTCATTCTGCTCGAGCAAGTTAATTTGGTCCCATCGGGGTTGTTTCGCTCTCTACGGGAGGACCTGATTCTCTTGAGGTGGCATTTGCTCGATTGGAGCATTCAAGGGGAACATCGCCATGAAGTCCTCCTGATAATCATCTATGGGCGTCACTTGCGAGTGATTGCTATCGAACTCGAAAGGGTCCCAAGGTGCTACCTCATACTCTGACTCATCTTCTGAAGATCCTTCTTGACCTTGTCTATATCCCTCTTGTAGGTGAGTCCTCGAACTTTCTCCTTTCTCGATCGAAGGGAAAGGGTTGTTGAGGTCAACAAGGTTGGTTGTTAACAATGGGAGATAATCCCCCAATGTGTACGTTGTGTTAGGATTGGCATATGGATCTTGTGCCAACCCATCCTTGTTGCCTATCCCTAGGCCTTGCATGTTCTCTACCAAGATGTCAAGGGGCAGAGGGTGGTTGAACCCTACTCCTGATTTGTCGTACGACATCTGATATCTTGGTTGACAAAGAATGCGCACCCCTTGTTCATATCTGCCTAACCCATATCCATGCCAATTACATTGGCCAAGGTATTTCAAAGTGAAGTCCAGGTTGGATAGATAGTTGACATTCTCGACAAAGGGCTCTTCATCCTCTTCCTCTTGCAGGTAAGGTTCAATGTCATTGTCGAGGCCCCCATATACAAAATTTGTCTAGTTTGGTGGGTAGCCCAAAGGGACAATAGTGTCGATGGGGAGGCGAGGTCTCCCCATGTCCTGCATGGACTCAAGCGTGGGTGTTGCTACAATGTTCCACACTAGATACTCCCCAGGCCCGTATTGGCCATCTCAATGGTGATCATTGGTGGTTGAGGGGAGGGAATGGGAGTTCTTCCTGAGTCCACTCCATGTCGGGTGAACTAGGCGCCTCGACTTCCATTCGGCTAGGCACCTCTTCGGTAGAGATGGTTGAGACTGATGGTGGTGCCTCTTCCAGGGGTTTCTTCCCATTGTCCTTCGATGTGGCCACCGTAGGTGGCATCATTGGTGAAGGACCAGACGATGAAGATGGACCCGATTGGGGATTTGAGGGACTTAACAGTGGGGATGTATGCGGAATCGGACCCTATTTGGATGGATTCAACTGAAAGTCCAAATGTGTCGATGGAAGGGTCGATTGTGGCATCAGCTGCACCGCATTGCAATACTTGAAGGGCTCTAAGTCTACCGGGACCACATGCACTTGCCCTTCGTATGTGTACTTTAGGCATTGATGGGCTATCGAAGGGACACACTTCATGTCCCTGATCCAAGGCCGGCCCAGTAAAATATTGTAGGCCATCTCACCTTCCAGGATGTGGCACAACGTAGGAATAGTCTTTTGTCCCACTTGGATGGGCAGGACAATTGTGCCAACCATCGAGCATATCGCATCATTGAATGCTCGAAGAGTATAGGTGGAGGCCACAATGTGAGATGCTGGCAACTTGAGGTGCTTCAATGCCGTTGTTGTGATTATATTGTTGGACGAGCCAGTGTCCACTAACACCCTCTTAAATGGAATCCCGTTGACCCATGCAATGACGTGCAGGGGTGGATCCGCCATATCACCAGTCACCGATTTTAGTTCATCTTCTCTAAAGGTGATGACTGGTTCTGTACATCATTTTACATGTCCCACAAAGTTGTTGAAAGAGTTTGCTTCATGGGGCTGCAACTCGATGGCTTTTAATATCTCCATTAGAGCCTCCCGATGGGGCGATGATTGTTGGATGAGCTCGTAGATGGAGAGCCTAGCCGACGTGGTCCTTAAACTTTGGGTAAGTTTAGTCCGAATCATGGCCACTGGTCTAGGTGAGGGAGGTTGTGTAGGGTGTTGTTGAGGTTGTGACGTTGATGGAACCTCTCCTGTAGCTACCGCGGGGGCAGTTGTGCTTGGGTACCTCTTGTTCCGAGTCACTATGCTTATCATCCCTACATACCCCTGCATGGGGCAGTTCTGTGTCACCTCATTGACTTGAAGGGTCTTTGCCTACGCATCATGGGCAGGTAGGGGGTCTTTGAAGACCTCCATCTATTGGTTGTTTGGTGCCATGGGATTATCCACCGCTAGCATCTTGTTGTCTATTAGGTCTTGCACTAAGCTTTTGAACTTCCAACATGCGTAAAGGTCATGTCCTTTCTATTGATGAAATCTATAGTACAAGTCTTCCCTATAGCCCTTGGGTTTTGGTACGTTGGGGTCTACGGGTCGACTTTCTGGTAGGTTTATCAAGTTTGCCATGGACAAGCGGTCAAACAAGGAGTCTTTAGACTCTGTGAAGGGTGTGAATTGTCGCCTAGGGTGACGTTGCTGATTTTTCTCTTGCCTATGATTTTCCTTTTCATAGGTGTCAAGAGGAACTGCCTGATAATTAGCCTTTGGGGGTTGTGTTGCTTGTGCAGGCTTAGGTATGTTTATAGCAACCTGATTGACCATGGTGGGTTTCGGTTGCGTTGACCCAATTTTGGCATTTTTGGGCCACTCTTTCTTGCATGGCTTGGCAATCTCGCCATCCTGTATCTTGATCTCCTCAATGATTCTGGCTTGCGCCAGGGCTTCCTCGAGAGTGGCATATTGCTGCAGCTACAATAGCATGGAGATCGACCTCAAACAACTCTTCGAGAACATTTGGGTCAGGTCGGCCATGGGAGGGAGGTAAGGTAGCTTTGAAAGCAATGTCCTCCACCGATTTCCATAAGCCACCATGGTCTCTTCCTCATACTTCTTGAGGCTAGCTAGGTCACTTAATGATGCCTTCTTCTTGGTATTGAAGGTGAAACGTTCGAGGAATGCATCCACTAGCTGGTCCAGGTTATTGATGCTATGCTTCGACAACTGGGTAAACCAATCCGAGGTAGGGCCTACGAACGTGGTTATAAATGTTCTTAGAAGCAAAGCATCATTGTCCTGAATGCCAAAGCATTGGCTCAGGAATCTTGTCACGTGCTCTTGGGCATCCTCATCCCCTCTAAATATTGCCAATTGAGGCATTTTAAAGTGTTCAGGGTATGGGGGTGCAGGCACTGAAGGATGCACAGGGTGACTACGGAGCTGGCGTAAAGTGGGCTTTTGGGGCCCAGAAGTCTTGGTCTCCATAGACTCTAAGCGCTCTAGTAGCGCTTTGTATGCATCGAAAGATTTGATCTCTTCCTCCTTGGTTTGTTCCCATTGTGAATTGTGGGGAACTTGAGGCCTATGGAGGGGTAGCCGGATAGCACCCCCTTGCCTTGGTAGGGCATTTCAGCCCACTCTTCTTCTTGCTCAAATTCCTCATAGGCTTCTTGAGGAGTTCCTAGGCATGACCTATAAACATGGGTGGGTGCCCATGGAGGGTGCCCATCATTGGCTCTAGGGGTGGTCTCCCGCTCAGGTCTAGGAGGTCTTGGAGGCAACATTTGATAAGGTCATGGAGACCTATCTCGCACCAAGGGGTTGTGCCTCTCATACAACTCTGTCCTATGCATGCGAGGGGTTGGGACCCTCTCAGGCATAGTGTTCTAGAGCAACTCATCTGTCTGACGCCGAATGCGCTCTTTGCTAAGGTGATACAGGTGCTCTAACTATTGTTGATCTTGCTCAAGCTACGTGATTTGTGCTCGATGGGTGGCATGTTTGGCAAATTCCAAGTCGATTTGTTCCATCGTCTTGAGTCTAGGAGGCCTAGATGCCTCCCCTACACATCTATCTCGGTCATGGTGATCCGAGATCTCTATAGGTCGCTTCCCTCTATCGAGGTTAGCGGCATTCACCCGAGGCTCTGGCCTCAGTAGGTGATCCTGATAAATAGCAGGTGTGGAAGTGCATTGTTCCCATGTTGTGTATTGCTCTTGAGGAATGTAGTGGTCTTCCTCATGCTCCCTTTCATATATGTGAAAGGGGCGGGCAGAGTTGGCTCGCCCTGTCTGAAGAGCCTTGTGCTCTGGATTTGGCCTATTGTTTTTGATAGTAATAAGGGGTAGAGGAGGGATGATGTAATCATGTGGCCCCTCCTTATGGACCCTATGTTGTTCTAGCACTTCATCGCATGGTGGCCACTCATAACGAGTGTCTAAGGGAGCCTTCCCATCTATGTTGAGTGCCACGTGTAAGGACTCCTCCTGAAAGGGTCTATGTTGAATGGGAGTGCCCCTCGAAGGGGTGCCTCTATAGTCCCATTCCGTCATGGTATGATGTGGACTATTTTGTGGGTCAGGCCACCAAGGTGGTATGACCAAGTCCTTGGGGCTATAGCGGAGGTGACTTGTGCCCCCTTGTACACTTTTCGTAGCTTCTGCCCGTGATTGGGCTTGGCTACGGGTGTACACCATGGTGGTGTCTCTCTAAAAGATATGTAGGTTTTTATCTTCTTTACAATTTTTTATGCTACACTAAACAAATAGGAGCCACACAAACAAAGAAGTGATTATCTCATTTATAGATTAAAGGTGTGCCCTAGATCTGGTTTAGTGTGTTTTGATTTTTGTTTTGAAAGCTTTGTAAAGAAAATTTTGTTGTATATGCAATATGAGGGCTCTTATGTCTCCCAAAATGGTCGCCCCTTCAATATACCACTACCAGGCCATTATACCGAACCTCTCAATATACCCACCCTTACGTGAGGGAAACTATTGGTACGCGAGAGCAGAACAATACGTGGAACATAGGCGGTACGGAAGGGGAATCACTCTATTTTTGACACCTACCATAGAAGACTTATCCTCATGCACTGGGAATCACCCCAGCTACACTTGGTCAACTTTCATCAGGATTTACGTCTAGCAATAGTAGCGATCAGGGTTATGTATGCAAAATTCAAGCCAAGGTGGTGATGAAATCCACCGTTGGTCTTGATCAAGTGTTGGGGTTTTACGACCAACGCCTTGATGTTTAGATTATCTCATGGTGTGTGTGGTTATTTTTACTTGCGCAAAGAAAGGAAACATGCAGTAAAATTTCCTATGCAAGCAAAGAAATAGAAAAATCATAGAAACAGAGACAGAAAATTACAGAGTGTTCAGACAACCTACCTCTTCTCTGCCCACACCAGATGCCCCTGAGTTTCTGCTCAAAAACTGCACAGAGAGCTAATCATCCTAGGGTGGGATGAATAGCAGATCTGTATTCATCATAGGGTGGGATGAATGCCTTATTCATCCCAGGGTGGCATGAATTCCAGTCTGTATTCGTCATAGGGTGGCACGAGCAACAGTCCAACGCTTGAAGGATTAACACCTGAAAGCAAAAACACACAATTTTGATCAAAAATTTGATCCCAAAATCAAGGGACAGGGTCCCACCATGATCACCACTAAAATCATGAGGATACGGAAGCCCATAGGCATATCGGGTGTGATGCAAACAAAAGCATACGAAATGCTAAGTCCTACAAATGAACAAAGGACTAAAGTGCATGAAAAAGGGAAAACAAACGAACTGAAATGAGATATAAAGCAAATGTAAAGTGCAGCCCTTATTTTTATTAATTTTTCTTTGAGACCAGGTTACAATATGTCTCCTTCCTTTTTAGGAGCTAGGAGCGTTAGATATAGCTTTGTTACACCACGGATGGTACGCTTCCCTTCGGGATCTTCCGCGTGCCCACATTTGAAATGGGCGGGCCAAACGTCACCACCGCTTGCATGAATGCATCTATAGTTCCTTGCTACCCCTCCGATGTCGAGATCCTATATTCAAAGAAATAGCAAATGATTAATAGCACCTACGGATGGAGGGAAATATGCAATCCCCAAGGCCTCCGGTTAATGCATGCATGAAATAATTAAAACGGTAATCAAAACATGTCAGAATAAGATGAAATTTGGATAGAAGCATGCAAACACTATCAGGAACACACTGCAAAAGGAACAGTCAAGAAATCTATTGTAGATTTCTAATCGCTCCGGGGTGGGACGATTAGGACTGTCATAAAATGTCAGAAAGCAACCTCCTAAATGTCCCATCCAGAGGCCTCCAAAACACCTGCAAAGTTGGGGTTAGGCAAAATGGGGCATTTTGAGATGACCCAGAAGGTCGGATTTTGCATATTCAGCCTCGATCGCCCTGTATCCGAAAATGCTCCCTGTATGTTAGTGAAAGCGAAAAGCAATGAAAACACAGTCAAAACTCATCAGAATGGCATGAAATTTGAATGGCAGCATATATGAAAGACATAAAATAAAATGCAAAATAAATAGTAAGGAAATATACTACAGATTTCTAATCACTCCGGGGTGGGGCGATTAGGACTGCAATAGTGCGGGGCGCCCGGGGCAGGACGCCCATCGTTTGGGGCTTGGTTTTGGCACCAATCCACTTGGGATGGGTCCAAAACCTCCTAGGGGGTTGTGTCAAAAAATTGGGTGGGGTATTGTGGCCAAATGTTTGGGTTCTAGGTCCGGATTGCGCTTCCAATGTTCACCCAATAACCTCCCTTCCAAAAGAGAGATCAAGGATGTAAGAAGCACAAGTGAGGGGTGAGGATGTAATTCGATAGCACTCCATTGCTCCAAATGCTCCTGCTCTATCCTCTTTTTGGGGTGAGAAGACTCACCATTTTATAGACCTCGAGGGTCTCTTGTGAATGAGCATGTAGAGGCGCCACTTGGCCATCATGCCTTGCCAGGGGAGAGAAGATTCCTCCCCGATTAAGGGCTCCATGACTGCCTCTATGACTGCCTCTTTGAGCTCAAAAATGCTCACTCGCACTCCCATGCATTGAAGGTGGAGTTGAGTGGCGGATCTGAGCTGCCATTTGTCAAGGTTTGACCTTTTTCCCGTCAAACCTGCTATTCGCCCCACCCTGGAGCGAATGCTGCTAATCGTCCCGGGGTGGGATGAATACCAGTTTGTAATCATCCCAGGGTGGAACGAGTAGGGAGCAGAGTGCCTGAAAGGTGCCAAATTGACCTCTGACCTTCCAAAACTATTGTGGGAGTGGTTAGGACCACTGTTTAACCTCTGGGGGCTGCCCTAGGGGCTATGTATGTCAATTCGATCAGTGCTTGTCGTCACATAATCGGATTGGTGTTGTTTTGGTGTCTACAAAAGGTAGTAGTTTGATCTGAATATTCTGAGTGTGCGCCAGATTGATGACGACCGTATAAATCTCAAACACCCAAGGTCTATTTCACATAAGTCTATAAAACAATGAGGTGGAATAGATTTGATGGATGTAACCCCTGTTGTTTGAACCTTACATTTACCAACTACTAAAAATATTGTGGTTGTAACCAACTCTCTTATTAAATATAAATATATATATATATATATATATATATATATATATATATATATATATAAGGTGTTTATTATGAAAAGGTTAAAAGTATGAGACCTTTAATATTATATTTGATAGTGTTCCACGTCCGAGCGAGTACCTAACATCTCTAGGTAGAAAAAAGAGTGTAGTCGCCCCCACGAGGACTATGCATTCTTGGTGGAAAATAATGTTAACGTTTAAATAAAAAAATTATTTTTAAAATAATCAATAACATAAATTAAATGTTGTTTTTTTTTTAATTTACATCAATGTCGAGTATCGAAGCACACATACACACAATTGTATATAAAAAAATATGTGTGCCCCGTGGGCGTAAAGGGATGACAAGATAATGATATAGACGGTTCAAATTATAAGGAAAAGTATTAATATATAAGCGAGCAAACAGGTAAAATCAGATATCCAGAATCAGATAGCCTTTAGATATAATGGACCAAATAAATGTCCATTTATAAATGACATTTGTAAAATGTTTTAAATAAAGATTGTTCCTGAATTACAACTTAGTTCGATCTCTTCAATTTAGCTGTATAATTACAATGTTAATCAAAAATGAAAATAGCACGCAGTTGTTGAAGATCGCTTTCGAACTAGATTTTATATGATTTCTATATTTCTACAATGAGAAAGACGCTGCAGTGTATATGAAGCCCAAGCCCAAGCAGCAACTGTGCTTCCAGTGGATATTTCGATCAAATTAATCTTCTTTTCTGCTGTTGTTTACGCCACGCAAACGACGGAGGGCACATTCTTAGCAATACATTATTCTTTTTAGCTACGATTTCTTTGTGCAAATCGCCACATGTTTGTAGGAAATCTAAAATTAAACCATGTATCCCCCGTCCATTATGGAATTTGATTTTAGAATGAACGACTGCCTCATCATATTAATCGGTACTCTCAATGAAAACAAATATTCACGGTTTGAAATTTGACAAATGTTCAACTTTAACTTTGGCTTTGGCAGTGGGAAAAACTTTCGAGCAACGAAGTGGGGATTCTCTCTTAAGAAGGTGGCTTTCATATGTTTCAAGTTTCTTTAGGGTTTTCCATTAACAATAATCTTAGATTTATAAAAAAAAAAAAATCTATTGCAACACATATGGGACAACAGTAGGAGCCTTAACAGCATAGTATAGGTGACCTTATTTTTTTTTTTTTTAAATAATGTTTAATGTGGGAAAAAGACATGCATATAGCAAGCTAAAAGAGTTTTTTTTTTAGAAATTAGAAAAATACATTAGAAGGGATAATGTTAGAAAAAGTAATGTTTAAAGTGGAAAAGTGCATGCAAAAAGGGAGAATGTTAGAAAAAGTAATGTTTAATGTTAGAAAAAAGTAATGTTTAATATGGAAAAGCATAGTTAAAAAGTTAAAAAAAATAAGAAAAAAGATTTTAAAGATATAAATATGATTGGAAAATAAAAAAGAGTATTAAAAAAGTAAGGATAGAAATTTTATAAATAATAAAAAAAAGAAATGGTTATTATCATTGTAATAATTCTATATATTGGTGTATCTTCTACCAATTCATTTGTCCATCCATCCTCACTTGGATGGATCATCCATCCATTTATACTTAGGTGGATCATCTAATGTATGCATAGTTGGATTGAATCGTATAGATTTTATTGTTAAGGTTTTTAGAGTGGTGCAACAACATTAAGAAACAAGTTTCTAAATATTAATATGTATTAAAGAATTTTGTAATGCAAGGTAGTAAATCAGCGAATAAAATTTTATGTATTGCAATAAAAATTTGTGTCTTATATTTTATGTTCTACACGTATCTTTATCTTCTCTCTAAACTAATAATTGATATTAGAGCTAGTGCAATCAGAGCATCGGATTTCTACAATTGGTATCAAACCCAATGTTAAAGCTTAGAGTTGGTGTTGAAGCTAGGAGTCCCAAGCACTTGTAATGTGGCTTAGGAGGATGTTAGAGAATGAGTAAAAGCAATCCTATATCCAAATTGTAGGTCAGTTCAAGGAACCAAAAGCTAATAGGTAGAGCAACCTCAATATATGGAGGTCCTAGATTCAAGTCCTAGGTTCATAGCTTTAACATTGTATGATAGGTGATGTTATCAAATTGAAGAAGATAAGTGGAAGCAAAAGTTATGCTAAAAGAGAATGAGCAAAAACAATAGCATCCTCAAAAGAGAAAGGGGAGTGAAGAGAACTATTGGATAAAGGTTATGTGGGGTAGAAGCAAGGTCCCACACATAAGAGAAGAAAAATGAAATTTGAACAATAGAATTAACCTTGTAAGGAGTGATGTACTTTATTACTCCTAGTGATTGTAACAATAGGTTATCCATACAATTTGGGAGGATGAGAAGGTTACCATAAGTAAAATTTTGGTTGAGCTATGGGATCGAACCCATGTTGAAAAATAAAATAAAGTCATCATTAGGTGATACAAATATATGTTAATGTAAATACTAAATGTATAGCAGTGTGGGTATATGTGTAACAACAAGTTGAAAAGAGAGGTTTCTTCATAAAATTGAAAATTAGAACATTAAGCATTGGGTGGGAGAATGTTGGGAAAAGTAATCTTTAATGTGAAAAAATAACATACAAAGAGTCTGGAAAATAAGAAAAATAATTCTAAAGATAGAAAGACAATTGAAAATAAAAAATTGGAAAATAGAAAAGTGCATGCCAATAGAAATTCTATAAATAGAAAATAATAACTTACAAAAATTATTTTTGAATTGTAATAATTATATATATTGGTGTATCCCCTACCAATTGATTTATCCATCCATTTTCACTTGGTTGGACTGTCCATCTATACTTGGGTGTATCATCCCACTTATGTATAGTTGGATTTGATTATATAGATTTCATTATTATTGGTTTTCAAAAAGGTGCAACAACATCAAGAAACAAGGTTTGAATATTTTGGTTTTTAGAGTGGTGTAACAACATCATGAAACAAGTACTTAATTTTTACAATTGGTATGAGAGCACTCAATTTATACATATTTACTATAGTCTTAGACTCTCAAGGGGACATTATTATTTTGAGTTAGAAGTTTTATTATAAGATGTTATCTTTAAGAATTTGCTTGAGCATTCATTCCATGTTTTTTATTATTGATTATTGAATTAAGATGTGCAATCAACATGATTGTTTCAATGCATTACATACCTTTGTAGTTTCACTTTTTCTTATCCAAAAATAATTTATTTCTCTATTAGAAAAGCTTTAATTTTTTCAATTTTTTTATTTTTGTTCCATTTCTTATGTTCTATATAAGCAACACTTTCTCATATGTATGAAAATAATCATGTATTCTATATCTTATATGATTTTTATGTCACTGTGTCATGGCATTCATCACAAAGGAAAGTTCTTTTGCATTGATAGTGTCATCAAAACATCATACATTTTTCAATTCTAGATATCCCAAATTTTTTATTTGAGCACCCATTTACCATGGAGACGCATGGTGTTGGACTTTTATATATTTTTTCAACCAGTTTTATTTACTTTAGTGGATAGCTACTTATAGCACCACTCATAAGTCAATTTAAATTAGGAAACATGTAAAATTATATTATAGATTTAGATCATGTCCAAAACCTTTATTTCTTTCTAAATTCCATCTAAATTGAGGTTCAGGTTCATTCCTTGTGCTACTTTATAAGGACAAACTTGTGTGGGATATTAATTTTAACAAGGATTAAAGTTATACACTCAAAACATTGTAATCATACTGATTATTGGGTAGACAATAGAATACGTATTGTAGATGGCATGACATGAGGATGGTGGAAATGTTGTTTCAAAGTAGAAAAATATTGACAACATGGAAATATTAAAACTCTTTCCTCTTAACGATGAAGATCGGATTCTTTGATAACACTTTTCCCTTAACAAAAATACTAAGTGATGGAAATAGAAAAATGGATATTAGAATTTATCTATGATTAAATCCACACAAATAGTCTAAGATAGCATGAATTGTGCAATTATTTTTCTATGGTTGTGATAGAAATTATGAAACTGATATTTATCGAGTTTAGCTAGTACAATATATTTTAAGTTAATATAAATGAAGATATTGATAAAAATATTCTAGAGATACTGATGCAAATAGAATCATAAAGGAGGAGGAAAAAATAACATGCATAAAAAATAAATATGAATATTTGTCTTTGAAACTCTTAACCAAAAACACTACTAGAAACCTGTAGTTGCTCCTCTTGCTTTATTATTATTATACACTTTTAACAAATTAGTTAGAATGCATACATACATACATACATATATATGTAGGCAGGGTTATGCATAGCGGCTATTTATCGCTAAATTGGCTAAATTAAGATTTTTAAAATTTGAAATTGGCTAATATTTGGGACCCTTTACCAAGGCCCGTTAGCCAAAATAAATTGGGTGAATGTTTTTTTGGGTCGATTCGCCCCAATATTATAATAATTTGACCATTTTAAGTTTAAATTTCCAACATTACCCCTAATAATAGTGAACCTTCTACATGTGTTTAGACACTATTCACCTAGATTTCAAAACGGATTCACCAAATTTTCATAAATACATTTTGGAACCAACCCCTTACGCATAACGCTATATGTAGGTATCCTACAACACTGAATAACCATAAACCACCAAGTGCTTTTAGATAATAATGCATATATAACCATAGGCTAAAATCAGCCATACCCTCTAATTAAGGATATTGCCCCAAAAATAAGACCCACATTTTTTTTCTAATTATTTATTTTCATTCAAATGATACAATACATCCAATAATCTTCCTCTTGTTGAATACTTTGTAGTGAGACCTATAAAAATCATAAATTTAGATACTTGGGGAAACTAAACCCATTGTCTCCCTACACCAAGAAAACTTCTCAGTACTCATAGACTTAGTTATGAATTTACAATATTTTTGGGAATATCTATTTTCTCTAGTGTCACCTTCTTATCTTAAACAATATCTCTAATAAAATGGTACTATACTACAATGTGTTTTGTCTTAGGATGATAAGTAAGTTTCTTTACCAAATATATTTTACTTTGACTATCACAATTTATCCTTATAACTTCCTATAAGAACCCAACATCAACACATAGTGTTTGTAACCATACTACTTTCTTACTTGCAGGAATGGCTTCCATGTACTCAATTTCTATAGTTGAGAGTGCCACTACAACTTACCTCTTACTCATCTGATTGATTGTTCCACCAAACAAGTGAAATGCACAACCGCATGTGGATCTTCAATGGTCAATATCTCTAGCTCAATCTACATAAAAAAACCTTGTACAATAAATATCTTGTTTGGTTTAGGATTTCCTTGATAATAGCTTGCATAATTTGTTGTGCCACACAAGTATCTAAAAACTTACAGTAGTCCAATGTTCTTTCCTTGGCTTTAACATATATCTACTAAGAACTCCTATGACATGGACAATGTTTGGTTTGGTACATATATGGCATATATTAAATTCCTAACAACACTTGCATAAGGAACAAAAGACATTTCCTCTTCCCCTTCTTGTGTCTTTGGACCATGTTCTACAAACAAATTTACACCCAAAGGAATGGGAGTCATGACTGGCTTACAATCATACCTATTAAATACCTTTAATATTGTCTAAATATATTTTCTCTAATTCAACCAAAAAATCCTATTTGACCAATCCCTCTTAATTTGCATTCCAAGGATGACATTTGTAGGATCAAGATCCTTCATATCAGACATAAATGATAATTTAGACTTAAAATTCTAGATGATTTCCCTGTCATTTCCAATTAACATCATATCATCAACATATAATTCTACAATAATAAAGTGATCACAAACCTATTTAATGTACAAATAGTGATAAAATTTGCTTCATGAAAAATCAAGTCCAAATACATAAGTATTAAACTTTTGATACCACAACCTAGGTGATTATTTTAGAGCATACAGAGATTTCTTCAACCTACATACCAAGATTTCCTTTTCTTTTATTATAAAACCTTCTAGTTCAGACGTATAGATTTCTTCTTATAGATCCCATGTAGGGATGATGTCTTCACATCCATTTGCTATTCTTCTAGGTCAAATGCAAAAATAATAGTCATAAAAAATCTAATAGAAGTTAGTTTTGCAACAAGGGATTAAAAATCACCAAAATTAACTTCCTATACCTAGGAATATCCCTTTTCTACTAGGAAATATTTGTACTTGTTGACTTTAACTTTTGCATTAAAGTTCTTGAACACCCATTTTCTACTAATTGGTTTTCTTATAGTAGGAAACTTCATCAAATATAATGTATTATTTTTTTCTAAGGATTTTATCTCATAAACTATGACCTTCTTCCAAAATTTACCATCCTTTACATTAATTGTCTCTCTAATAGTTCTAGGATCATCCTCACTAATAGATAAAACAAAAGTAGAATGAAAATTAGGTTAACTATAACTTTTTAGTTTCCTTATTTCTTGAGGTGATCTTGTCAAGACTAGAGTTTGAGGATCTATTCCATCATATATTATTGAGTCATATTGCTCATCCATGAACTCAAACTACACATTTTCTAGTTCTTCCTCTTTTGGTTTCTCTTCTTACTCAAGAGCACTTTTAAATTCTCTAAAGATTGGATCTCAATTATAAATAACTATCCTAGTTTTTTGGTTCCAAATTTTGTAGCCTTTCACATGATCTTTATAACCAATAAAGATACACTTATCTACTTTATTATATAACTTACTTCCTTTTTACTTTAGAAAATTCATAGAAGCATTACAACAAAAAACTCTAAGATGTCCAAGGGAAGGTTTCTTATCAATCCATACCTCATACTAGGAGGTGGTCAATTTACTAGGAAACATGTAATTTCTACAACCTCTACCTGGAATTCCTATGCTAACCCTACTCTATTGAGCATAATCCTTGTATTTTCCATCAATGTCTTTTTCATTTTTTTGCAACTCCATTCTATTGAGAAGTGTATGGAGTCATATTTTACCTTGTTATTCTGCACTACTTATAGACCTCCTCAAATTCATTATTGTAGAACTCTCCTCCATTATTTGTCTAGCACACCTTTATCTTTTTCTTAGTTTGGTTTTCTACAAGAGCCTTAAACTCTTTGAATTTTATGAAGACATATAATTTCTTTTGGAGGAAATATATCCATGCTAACCTTGAAAAATCATCTATAAATTAAATCTAGTACAATGGTTTTCCAAGTGATGTAATAGCCATAGGTCCAAACAAATCATGATGTATCAGCTCTAAAATTACTTTTGCTCTTCCAATACTAGATGGAAACATTATTTGTTTTCTTTACCATATATATAATGTTTATAGAAATCAAAATCTAAATAATAGTAAAAAATACCTTCAACCATAACTTTAGTATGCCAAGATCAAAGGTCCTTATGTTCGATATGTCACATCATTTGATACCAAAGTATTATCTTCTCTACAGGAAGAGTAGGGGTTTTGTTTGTTTCATCTTTAGGAACAACAAAACTATTACACCCATCAGTAACAGTGCTCCCCAATAGCTTGTATAATATTCTAATATGAAATCCTCTTGCCAACACCATTTCTCCTCGAACCATCCTACAAGTACCATTTTAAAATACTATCTACACATTCTACTCATAGATATCAAGTTGTTGGTCAACGTTGGAATATACAAAATACTAGGGAGGGTTTTAACCCTTTCATCATTCAAAAATATTGTGACCTTTCCATGTTTTATGATTCTAGTTGTCAAGTCATCTCTGAGGAAGACATCACCTTCAACATACTTTTGATATTCATAAAACCATTATCTATGATGAGTCACATGAAAATAAGCCCTTAAGTCAATCAACCATGCATCAAAATATAAATATGTACTTGAATATGCAAAGTATACATCTCACCCTTCTCTTAAGTTATTTAATTATGTGGAGGAATCATCATCAGATCCCTTATTCTTACCAATATTTTTAGATCTATGGTCTTTCTTCAAATGCCTAACTTTATCATATTTCTAGAATTTTTGTATAAAATTTTCAAAATATTTATATCTTCCAATTCCCTAGCCTAGGTCTTAATTGCACACACTCGATGTAACTTACATCCATTTAAACCATACCAAACATCGAGGTTAATTTATCTAAGTTACCCAAGCATAGAACTTTATCACAATACTAACGAGTAGTAATCTAGAGATGACATCCAATACTACCTTCTCATTAAAGGATTTGACCAAGTCACATAATCCGACCAATTATGTCAATCTAGTGATCACTCCCAAACTTGTTGTGTGCATTTATGCACCTCAATATATTGGATTTTATTAAAAAACATCATTATCTCTCTATGCATACTTAATAGGTAAGGTAGAGTATTCTGACTTCTATCTAAGATTTAATATTTACCTCTAAGAAGTTCACCCAACCTAGGATGTAAAGAATAAGAGTTGAAGGTTTTCCCCTTGGGATAAGGTTCTATGGCATTTCTTAACATGGCAGCAAACATTATTGAATATTTAAAGTACATATAACTTGTTATCTCATTTGGATTTTGAAACCTTAAGTTTAAAAAAACATGCAACCTACAAATTCTTTTCCACAAGTTCTTTTTTAAAAAGAAACATAAAGTAGTTGCTCACAAGTGATTCCATTGAACTTATTGCTATCTCAAAATACATTTTCTTTAAAAGAAAATAATACATTTTCAAGTAAGAATTCTTCATTGACTACACTAAAATAAATATTTACATTGGTAGTCCATTTTTTACCTCAAGGGTTAAATTCCACATTATCGAAACCAAGAAAAACTACCATTTTCCAAAAAAGAACTATAGTTTTAGTTATGAAAATTGTTTCCAACCAGCAACACAGGTTCGCTAACAGACTTAGCTATCTATGGCTTCATATTTTTTAATAACCACATAGGATTCCAAAGCCACCAAATTAATATGCATGCACACTTCACTCAATAGAAAAATATTAAAACTTATAAGAAACAACTTACTTCATTAAGCTATATTTGCTTCAACACAATTATTTCGTTTATGCATTCCTTCAGAAGAAAGAGATTCACTTCACTAAAATCAAAACTTACATTAATATTCAAAAACAACATAACCAGGCTTCCCTAAAGGTCACCCAAATGGTTTTCAAAATAGGCTATAGCTTCTAAAATACTCAATCTCTATGAGTTCTAGTAGGTACCAATTTTATCATTTTCCAAAATACTAACATTATTTAGCACAAATTACATTTTATAGAAGATTACATCAGTTGGTTGCTATTTCATAGCGACAACACATTTAGAATCTATATTCGAATTTTGATATCAAATTTTATTTTGGTTTCTAAAGCATAGGCATCGCAGGTTACACTTCGTATTTTGCATAACTTGACCGCCTCCATAGTCATTGTCTAGTACCCTTCACTGCCAGCTTTGGAAAAGTTGGGTTTGCATTTGTTATGGGATCAAATCCTAGCTCACATTTTTATGTATGCATTCCTAAGTGCAGTTATCTCTTAAAACATACAACCACACAATAAATATTTCAGCATACTTATAAATATGTTCATACTTATTAACCTACTTTGTATTTGTTGTCCAGACAATGCTTGACATTTCACACATATTTTTCATACATCAATGCAAGCTAATTTAACCAACAATATATATTTCCTATTGAGTTCGTTAATTATTTCTACCCAAAAATTGAAAAGAGAGAAGAGTTTAAATAAAAATATAATGTGTAGTCTTTCCTCAACACTTGTAGACAAAAACCAAGCAAACATTTAACATATAAACACAGCGAACAGATAAGATTTTAAATAAAAATATAATGTACAATATTTCCTCAACACTTACAGACAGCAACCAAGGAAACATTTGGCACATTCTTCTTTTTCAATAAAATGTTTAACCATTAAACAAAATGCTTTAAACACAAAGAATTCCATTGGGTATTGATGTTTGTTGATGGTTTATCTCATCTTCTTCTCACTTCCATGCCTGCAACCTCTTTCTAGAAAAACTTTTTGTTTTCTTATTTCGATCGCCTCTCCTTTTCGCATCCCTCCTTCCACTTTTTTCTTCTAGATATTCATATCTCTCTTCTCATATTCTTGGACATCAGGTAAGGAGGAGGTTAAAATTATCATTACACCACTTCTCTTAGTTGTGCACGATCCGACCAACATCCCTCCACTCCAAACTTACCATAATTTTTAATCAAACAGTCCTCAATTACCATTGATTAAAGTTATGCATATTTATATATTTCTCCACTAAGTTTAACTTACAAGGAAGCTATGCATATAGTTTTTCCACGTAAAACCATGATAAAGCAATGTTTTAAAGCAAACATGCAAGGACACATTCTCATGATACGTTCATATGCACATGTACTAACTAGTTCCATATTTATGTCCATGCATATCAATATATTTTCACCTTTGATCAGAATCATACGCAAGACCAAAAGAAAATAGAAGGTGGCTCCCATCATCATCGCCACACAAGACACAAACACATTCTACTCTATGTCAAGAAAACAATCATTTCTTCCAAACAAGCACGCACACTATCATTAAATCAAAATTCTACATGAAATGCAGGTGTGTGAGCGTCCATGTACTCGCGAGCCGAATCATCACTTCCCTTTCTTACCCTTTTTCCTTGTTGACTGGCTTCTTTTCCTTGTCATCCTGCAACTATCCTGCACTCACAAGGATCATCAACAATACCAGGTTTCACAAGAAAAAGGTAAGTTTATTATTATTTTTATTATCTTCCTTCATCGTGAGAGGAGGGTCATTACATCCTCCCCCACTAGAAACAAACACAATCCCTATGTTTTAAACTAGTTAAAGCAAAGGAAAACAAATATTGAATTACTATCATATATTTTCATGAATCAAAGTATTCAAGCATTTTTTAAAATTATTTCCACTTAATCTTCAATATTTTCAACAAGATATCATCAACAAATCATATCACATTTTCATATATAATCCCATCATAGATTATATCAATATAGAAAACAATCATTCATACTTCATTATATGTTTTCAAAATATTTCACGAAGCAAAGCAAAATATTTATAAACTAATCTATATAGGAATTTCACAAACATATCTTACTCTACTCAGTATCCAGTTCCATTCCTATATATACATATACATATATCATGTAACTTATATAGAAGTTTTAAAATAAAGTCTTTTATCTACTCAAACAAATAAGGAAATTGTTGATGCATATCGGCCATGTCTTCCCACGTAGAATTTTTGTCTGAGTAGTGGTCCCATTGGACCCGACATTGTTCTATGCTTCTCTTCCTCAGATTCTTGGTTCTAAAACCAAGTAGACGAACAGGTCGAACCTCAATATTTAATGGATCGATCATCTACAATTTGGAAACATCCAATACATGAGTGGGGTCAAAAATATATTTTCTAAAGAGGGATACATGAAAGACATTATGGATTTTGGATAAGCTGGGTGGTAGAGCTAGTCTGTACGCTATAGGGCTTATCTTAGCTACTATCTCAAATGGTCCCACATATCTAGAGTCAAGCTTGGAGGATTTGATAGAACTCTTAGTGGGTTTCACCCTTAAGAATACTCTGTCTCCCACAGAATACTCCCTCGATGATCTTTTGAGGTTCGCATAGCTCTTCTAGCGATCTGTAACCTCTTTCAGCTTTCTCCTAAATTTTCTTTAATTGCTCCTCCATTTATTTCACCATTTTTAGTCTGATCACTACCCGATCCTCCGGATTATCCCAAGATAAGAGAATTCTACATCATCACCCATATAGAGCTTCAAATGGTGCCATACCTAGCGATGCATGATAACTATTGTTGTACGTAAATTCCACTAGGAATAAATAGTCTTCCCACTTTGTGTGTTGATCCATGTAGTACATTCTTAGCATATCCTCAAGCACTTGATTCACCCTCTCAGTCTGTCCATCTGTCTCTAGGTGATAAGTAGTATTGATATTCAATTTGGTTCCCAATGCCTGATGCAGTACTTGCCAAAATTCAGAAGTGAAATGAGAATCTCTATCAAAGATTATAACTTCTAGAAAACCATGTAGTCTTACCACTTCCTTGGAAAACTTACTTGCTATGATAGTCACATCATCTTGCACATTTCTTAGTATAAAATGTGTGACCTTAGTTAATTTATCCACAATTACTAGAATTGCATCATGCCTGAATCTTGTTTTAGGCAAACCCACTATAAAATCCATTGATACTACTTGCCACTTTTGTGTGGGTATCTCATGTGGGTATAACTTTCTAGCTAGATGCAGATGTTCTGCTTTCACTTTTTGGTATTCCAAATATTTTACCACATAATTAGTAATATCTTTCTTCATTCCTAGCCAGTAGTAATATTTTTTCAAATTTTTGTGCATATTTACCCCTCCTGGGTGTGTGGAATAAGGTGTATTATGAGCTTCCTTAAGGATTGTTTCTCTCAATCCTCCCAAATTAGGGACTACCAACATATTCCTAAAAAATAGTAGATCATCTTTGAGAACATAATCTGTATCCTTGCCAAGTTTTTGCTCAACTTGGTCTACACAAGATTGATAGAACTCATCTTTTCCTTGCCATATTTTAATTTGATCCAATAGATCATATTGATATTTTGCCATTGTGGTAATACGTCCTCTTCTACTTAGAGCATCGATGACCTTATTCTCTTTTCCCTTAATGTATTCAATGCCAAAGTCATATTTCGCTATAAATTCCATCCAACGGCATTGCCTAGACATTCAATAATGGTTGAGTAAATATATACCTCAGACTCTGGTGGTCTATTTTCAACTCAAAAGGTTTTCCCAACAAATAATGTCACCAAATTTTTAGGGCATGTACCACCACTGCCAACTCTAGATCATGAGTGGCGTAATTAACCTCATGCCTCTTAAGTTTTCTGGACTCATAGGCAATGACCACATCATCTTGAGTCAAGACCCCTCCTAACCCTTCAATTGATGCGTTAGTACAAACTATAAATAGTTTGCTAGAATCAAGAAATTGTAATATTGGTGTCATCATAAATATTTCTTTCAAAATCTAAAAAGCCTCCTCACATTGCTCTATCCACTTGAAGCTTTTCCCTTTTCTTTGAAGGTTTGTAATGGGTTGAGCAATTTTTGAAAACCCTTTAACGAATCGCCTATAGTATCCTACAATTCCCATAAAGCTTCATACTTCTAAAACATTAGTAGGTGTTGGCCAATCAATAATTGCTTCAATCTTCTTTGGATCCACTACAATCCCCTTAGTAGAAATAATATGCCCAAGATATTGTACTTGTGGAGTATAAAACTCACATTTGCTTAACTTTCCATACAATTGATTCCTTCTAAGAATCTCAAGCAATATTCTCATGTGTTGATCATGCTCCTCTTTACTCTTGGAGTAGATCAATATATCATCCAAAAATACAAGTACAAATCGATCCAACTGCTCTCTAAAAATGCTATTCATGAGATTCATGAATGTGGTTGGGGCATTGGTTAGCCCAAAAGGTAAGACAGTAAATTCAAAATATCCATACCTTGTTCTAAATGTTGTTTTAGAAGTGTCTTCCTCCCGAATCCTTAATTGATGATAACCAGATCTCAAGTCTATTTTAGAAAATATGGTTGCTCCTTTCAACTGATCAAACAAATCATCAATTCTTGGCAGAGAATATCTATTCTTGATAGTAACTTTATTCAACATTCGATAATCTATGCACATCCTTAAAGTACCATATTTCTTCTTAACAAACAAGATAGGGGCTCCCCAAGGTGACACACTAGGCTTGATTAGACCTTTTTCTAGCAAATCTTGAAGTTGTATTTTAAGCTCCTACAACTCTATGGGTGTCATTCTATAAGGTGATCTTGCAATTGGTGCAGCACCAGGTAACAATTCTATTGAGAAATCAAATTCCCTCTGAGGTGGTAATCCTGGTAGATCCTCAGGAAACACATCCTTGAATGTCTCCAATACTGGATATTTCTGGAAAAGATTAGATTCTTTTTTTGTCTCTTCTTTTTCATTCAACTTAACTATGAAAATTATACCTTTCCTTTTAATAACATTTTTAATCTGCATTACAGTCAATAGATGTGGTTTAACTTCTTTTCAACCATAATTAACTCTAATCCTTTGATTAGATTCATCCAAAAATTCCACCCATCTCTCTTCAAAATTTAGAAGAGCCTTATGCGCTTTCAACCAATCCACTCCTAGGATGATATCAAACGCATGCAAAGGTGCCACATACAAATACCAATTGGTTTTTCCTTGTGGTAAGGAGATGTGGGGGTCAAATAGGCATTGGTCAACATGGTAGGTTTACCCTGAGCCATACTCTACCTTCCAAATTTTAGCCAAAAATTTGGGTCTAACAGGCAAATCCCTCACTATTCTAGATGAGATAAAGCTATCATTTGACCCACTATCAATCAAAATTTTCACATTTCTATCAAAGATATTACCATTTAGTAAGAAAGGAGTAATTTGACCATTGAGTTCAGAACTACCTGTGGTAGCATAGATCCTGTGGTTAGCTTCCTCTAGAACCTTTGGTGGTAGATCAGCTCTATGGGGACATTTACTGGCGTAGTGAGCTCCTTTACACACATAACATCCAGTTGGTGGAGCTCTGTTTCCCCTATTATCATTCTCATTTATGTTCACAAAAGTAGTTTCCCTAGCCCTTTCTTGACTTGCTAACTTCTGGTCCTATCTTCTTGGAAACTCCTTTGCATCTTTCCTATATTTACCACTTTGGTAATTAAGTTTATTTTTTCCACTTTGCTTGTTCTGATCTCCTCCTTTGGGTTTCTTATTTTGTTCCTTCTCCCATTTCATAAAGCTAATGCTTTTTCACTTTTGGAGTTCATATTTTTCCTTTTTGGATAGCTTTTGGTAATTAAAATATGCTTTTCTTATTTCTTGATTGGCTTCCTCTTTTCTTGCCAAGTCAAAAGTAGTAGGTAGATTGATAGGATTGTGCATATTTACTATAATCATGATTCTAGGATGTAATCCCAAAATGAATTTTTGAGTCTTCATCTCTTCATTACTCTCATATTGAGATGCATATTTTAACAGTTGTATAAACTTTTGGTGGTATTCACGTACTGAAATATTTTCTTGATGTAAATTTGAGAATTCACCAAAATTTTCTACGTAATACTATCTTGTCAAGAATCTATCTCTAAATTCCTTGATAAATTCCTCCCATTTGAGGTCAGCAGCTTCTACTTCATGCCCTTTCTTATAATATTTCCACAAATCTAGGGCTACTTCATCATATTCATAACTACCAAAGTAGTCTTAGATTCAGAGGATAGGACCACTAAAGAGAAATAGGACTCCAATTCACTTAACCAATTCTTAGTTGATTCACCATCACCCTTTCCATTAAACTTGGAGATCACAACCTTTTTTAGGTTCTTGTCCAACTCTTTACTTACTCCGCTCCTTCCAGCACTAGATCTCTTAGGTTCCCTAGGTACATCCCTGGTCCTATCTAACCCAGTTCCTCTTTCCCCTGTTAGGTTTTCTATTACCCATTGTTGTTGGGCAATGAATTCTTGTTGTTGGGCCATATGTATTTTCTGTTGGGCCATCTCTTCCCTTTGCTGCTCCATTTGGGTTTGCAGTAATTTCACAACCTTTGCAAGGCTTTCTCCTCCTCTTTTTGGTTCATTTGGAGGTGGTTCATTCAAACCTTTCATCCTTATTTCACGTTGAGGACCTTCTTTTCTCAAATTCATTCTTGGTCCCCTTATAGGTATTTTAGTGGTTTCCTCCTCTCTACCTCCTACAGGGTTTCTCGAGGTCCCACCATGTAGCATTGGTGCCATATTAACCTATAAGTGAAAGAGGTATTACATTAGTTTGTAACAACTAATAATTTTCACATTCAGAGTCTACAACTTAGGATCAAGTATGCTCTGATACCATATGTAACAACCCAAGTCTACTCACTTGGTTGTCCCTACTCAATCAAACAAGATAAGCAAGAAGGTTAATTTTTTTTTCAACCTATAGTTTGCTAAGGTTTTACCATCAAGGTACCAAGTAAGATTTGTTTTACCCAATATATCATTATGACAAAATTTAAATAGTACGACATATTGAACCAACTTTTGGATCTTAAGACTATTGCAGACAATCATCCAAGTGGACGAGATAGGCCACATCCCATAATTGTGCCATTTAGTGGAGTCAACAATCTCATTTATCATCCTCATTTTCTAGCATGAGGGTCGATCCATGACAGGGGTTGTTCTTTAGGGCCCATAACACCTAAAGGATTGATGCTTGCTTCCCCATCCCTAAACATTTTGAACCTTTGAATTTTGTCGATTCATGTTCTTCATATTGAATGTAAGGGTTCTAGCATAAATATACCTCATGTCTATCTGATTATCCCTATTTCCTAGAGTCAGATAGAGCCTTGCCAATTCACTGGCCTAGGTCTTGATCACACATACTCGATGCAACTCACGATTGTTTATCCCATACCAAACATCGAGGCTAATTTTTAGCTAAGTTACTCGGGCATGGGACTTATCATAGTACTAACGAGTAGCAATCTAGAGATGGCATCCCATACCACCTTCTCTTTAAAGGATTTGACCAAGTCTCATTTTCTGACCAATTTTGTCAATCCAGCAATCGCTCCCGATCTTGTTGTGTGCATTCCTACACCTCAACATATTGGGTTTTATTTTTCTTCTAAAGACATCCTTATCTCTCGATGCTTTAGCTCATAGGCAAGGTAGAGTAGTCTAAATTCAAACTTATGGTTTAATAATTACCTCTATAAATTTCACTCAACCTAGGATCTAAAGAATAATAGTTGAAATTTTGCCCTTGGGATAATTTTCTATGGCATTCCTTAACATGACAACACACATTATTGTGTAGAGGGGGAAAAATACCCTACCACATACAATTCCCAAAAGGTTAGATCAACAAGAGAGAAGCCTTATGGGGTGAACCACGAGGGTATGTTGTTCTCTACACTTAGTGCTAAGGGGAAGGGTTCACTATGAACTATTTTAGGACTCGATCCATGTCCTCTAAATATTCAAGAATATTTGATGTATTAAGTTTCAATAAATCACCTAAATTTTGTCTTTCTATATCTATGCTATGAAAGATAAAGGACAATGCAAAAATATAGAATGCAGGAATACAAGAGCTAACCTAGAATGATTATTTATTTGAATGCTTACTGACCTAGGGTTTTATCTATGAAACCTTCAAAGCAAGGGCACAAGACTAATGCACAATATTTAACCCTAGATGCACACTATATGCTCTTTCTTTTTAGATGCCTAAAAACCAATATAAATATCAGATCAACAACCTATAAATTAATTAGACCACTTATCTTAACCGGTGGTTGATCCAAGCCTTTGCTACCTCTTGTCCAATGATATCAATAATACCTGATCCTACAAGATAGCTTAGAAACACTTTGAAAAATATGATCAGTGTTAGGGGGCCTTCTTAGGCCGCTATACAATAATTCTTGGAGGCACAATAGTCAAGCCCCCTAGGTCCTTTATATGACCTTTAAAATAGAAGAAAAAATTGACCTTTGGATATTTAATCATAAAATAGAAATGCAACAGAGTAGAAATAGAAAATAGAGTATACCAATATGATCTAGATGCAATTTAAGACCTTATTATAAAATTATTTTTAGTAGGTTACCCGTAGTTTTATTTTGGGTAAAATCATTCCTTGCAAAGAGCGGGCACGATAATGCAATAAGCAAAGTCGCACCCCATCGGGACCCCGCACAATTTTGCTCCTATGTATAGAAGATCTAATTTTGGGTCTACAAATTTTACCTCGATAATACCAGGCACAATTTCACTTATGATGTGAGAAAAATAAAAATAAATACAAAATTAAGTGCAAAAACATAGAACTTAAAATAAGAAACCTTATGGATGATGCAGAAGAAGATAGAAAGGGTGAGATCTCCAGGTAGTTAATCTCTCCTCTCGAACTACAACACGAATCCACTAGATCAAACAATAATCATATCAATGCAATAGAAGATCAAATCTAAAATTTGTACTTCAAGTTTAACTTGTAGAAGATAAAGGAAGCAGATAGAAAATAACTTGTGAGTGTGTTAGAATAACCAAGCGTGCCTTAGAAATCATAAGTGTGCGATATTGATTGTGTATGTGTGTGTGAAATGTGAGATCATCCCTCCTTTTATAGGTGATATTGAAGGTAAAAAGAGTGGGAAAACCTCAAGAAAGCTGATGCCAAACATGTTAAAGAGAAAAATTAGGGTTTCTAAGGAAGAAACCCTAAAAATATGAAATTGCGCCCCATCTCGACGGGCCGCAATTTCACTTTCGTGAACTCACGCCCCATATTGAACGAGTGTTATTTTACTTAGAAGGAAAAAAATGTATGGCAATGGGAAAGAGGCTCATCCCTTGCTTTAGGCAAGGGTTAGGGACCTCTTATAGAGCTCTAGGAAGATTGCCCACTAAAAGTGCATTAATTTTTTGTGTCTACATTTTACCCCCTCTTTGATACATTTATGGCCTAATAAATGCATTAAAGAAAAGATGTAGGTACACACTCAAGGAAAATAAGTAAATATGGGATGACTAGTTTAGAAGAAAGGGGTGATGTGAAAATGATGTCGTTCCAAAATTTTTCTAGTTTTACACGCAAATCGAGGTATTAGGGACTTTAATGCTTCTATAGGCCAGGGTGCCCCTTGAGTTTTATGAGGAATACATTCCTCATAAAAACTCAAAAGAGTTGATATAGAAGAATAAAGAGATAAAATAAATGAAAACCGAGAAAAATAAGGGTAAAAACTAGGGTTAAAAAGGTGAAAAAGGGTAAAACCCTAATTCATTTTCACTGTGCGATGAAACATAAAGAGCTATGGGGAGAAAAATATAATGGTGCTACTAGTGCAACGATCTACGATTGCAAGGGGTGAGGCCAGCACGGAGGCAGACTGAGCACAGGTAGACCCTAGAATATTTCCTTTGCATGTAATTTCCTTCACCATGTTACGCATTTAGGGTAGATTTAGGTTTTTTAGAGATTTTTATGTTGTATTCGATGGCATATTTTGTACCTGATTGAGACATGATTTTACAACCCAATCGTGATTTCACCCCAAGCAATGTGTAGTGAAATCGCGCTCGGAGAAAGCCGAGTGCGATTTCATGAAATTGCGCCTCAAAAAAAAAGGGCATGATTTTGCCAAAAAAAAAAGCAAAATAAATGGAAAAAAGAAAGAAAAAGCAAAAGGGGAAGAGGAAATAGATGCAAGCAACATACAAAGTGCAAAGTTTAGGTGTAGTCATCTGATGCTTAAATCAAACATTTTAATTTATTTTATTTTATTTAATGAAATTGAGGAATTCTTTTATTTATTTTTGTGGATGCATCTAGGTATACTCAAGAGTCGAGAGTGATGGGCAAGCACACTCGAGGTTGGGCTAGACATACTGGGGCTAAACCACCTTGCAAGGATGCTTCGTATTGAGATCGATACAACTATGCTAACATATCTAGTAGAGAGGTGGTACCTGGAGTTGTCCATCTTTCGGTTACCCACAAGGGAGCTCACTGTCACACTAGAGGATGTGTGGTAGATTTTATGCATTCCTATCGATGGAGTACCTATTTATGGAGCACGAGGGCAAACAACCACTTTGTAGTGATTTTTGGTAGGTTGGATCCACTAGGTGCGAGAGAGCACCATTACTATTCATGATTTGGTGGATTGATATGGGGTGGACCCTCTGATGACCGTTCTCTATGGGGCTATGGCTAGGCTTCTAATATGTCATAATGGTAGATGACATCTTCCATGGGCCATGGCAATAGTAGTGGTAAACATGTGACACTAGGGAGTTAGGTTTGCATGGGGACTAGATGTGTTGGCCCACTTGTACAAGACATTGTACAATATTTAATATAAGCAACATATAGGTTTAGTTTGCATGACGTTGCTCCAGGTGTGGTGTTGGAAGCACATAGCTATCCGGAGGCCAGATGCACTTTTAGGTCCACTACCCAGCCTAGAGTAGCCAACATCATATACATGGTTGATATCCTTAGAGAGGTCTATGAGTGCCTATGCAGGGAATCTATCACTAGCTAGGTGGGTGATCGATGAGCTTTGGGAGGTGAATCTCATCTCGCAACCATGTCGCCTTCACCTAGGGTGCGCTAAGGATAATGTGGAGCTAGCTAGGGTGAGGAGGATTAGGTGGCTAATATTGGAGAAGGGGGAGTTGGAGGTCTAAATATTTTATAGAGTTCTATGGTAGTTTGGGATTTTACAGGGAGTCCCAGACCTAGAGGACTACTAGTTGTAGACACCAAAACAGCACCAATCCGATTATGTGACTGCAAACACTGATCACATTGGCACACACAGCCCCCAGGGCAGCCCCCAGAGGTTAAACAGTGGTCCTAACCACTCTCACAGTAGTTTTGGAAGGTCAAAAATCATTTTGGCACCTTCAGGAACTTTGCTCAATATCCGTTCCACCCAGGGACGAATTCAAAATGGGATTCGCTCCTCTCAGGGACGAATTCATAATTCGCTCCAGGGTGGGGCGAATTGCAGGTTTGACGGGAAAAAGTCAAATCTTGACAAATGGCAGCTCGGATCCGCCACTTAACGCCTCCTTCATTTCATGGGAGCATGGGTGAGCATTTTCGAGCGTTAGAGGCTGTTACAGGGGCAGTCATGAAGCCCCTAATCAGGGAGGAATCTTCCCTCCCCTGGAAGGGCATGGCTGCCAAGTGGCGCCCCTGCATGCTCATCCCAAGAGACCTCCAGGTCTATAAATTGGTGGGTTTTCTCACCCCAAAAGATGGAGAGTAAGAGCAATTTTGAGCAACGAAGTGCTGCCATTTTATTTCCCCATACACCCTTGTGCGATTTGTGCCCTTCACATCCTTGATCTCTTTTAGAGAGGAGGTCATAGGGTGACTATTGGAAGGACGAATCTTGAGCCCAAAACCTGACATTTGACCACAGTATACCACCCAATTTTCTGACAACCCCTTGTAAGAGATTTTGGACCCATCCCAAGTGGATTGGTGCCGAAATCAGGCCCCAAACGGTGGGCGGCCCGCCCGGGCGCCCCCGCACTGCTGTAGGCCTAATCGTCCCTTTTAGGAGCGATTGGGAATCTGTAGCAGATTTTGCTTTCTATCATTTTCATTTTTTGCATTCAATTCTATGATGCTTAGATAGGTTGTCATTTAAATCTCGTCTCGTTTTGAACAATTTTGATCATGTTTCTATATTCGTTCGCTCTTACTAACTTGCAGGTAGCATCATCAGATTCCCATTGATGGAGGTCAAATTGGGAAAATCCGACCATCTGGGTCTTCCCAAAATGCCCCCAATTAGCTAACCCCAAATTTGTAGATCTTTTGGAGCTTCCTAGGTAGGACATTTGGGACAGTACCTTTTCGGCATTTTGTTGCAGGTGAATTCGTCCCTCCCCGGAGCGAATTCAAATCGGTGAGGAATTTCCCGACTGTTCTTTTTGTAGTGCCCTCCTGGTGATGTCTTGATGCCCCTATCAAATTTTTAGAGCATTTGGATTCATTTTAGTCACAGTTTAATTCATTTTTCTCATTCATTTATCGTAGGCTTGGGGATTGCATGCTTTGTTTTATCCGTAGGTGCTATTGACTATCTTTTGTTTCTTTGAACGCAGGACCGGGATATCGGAGGAGCATCCAAGAATCAAAATTCATAGACACAAGTGGCGGTGACATTTTGGTCCGCCCATCTTACATGTGGGCACGCGGAAGAAGGAAGGCGATCCATGGATGTAACCAAGAGATGAATTTAACGCTCCTCGCCCCTGAAAAGGGAGGATGCGAATTGTAACCGAATTGTGAAATACATCAATAAAAGAGAAGGGCTGTTATTTCATTTGGGTTTCAATTCATGCTTTCTCCATTTCATGCATTTTTAATTCGTAGGATTTAGCGTTGAGTTTAATTCCATTTTTGCATCGTGCTTGGAGTTTTTCCTTTTTTGTTTTCGTATCCTCGTGCTTTCAGTGGCGATCACGGTGGGACTCTGTCCTCTACTTTTTGGATCAGAAATCTGATCAAAATTTGCCTTGCTTGTAGGTATCTCTTTTTTTTGGAACGCGGGACTGTTGTTCGTTCCAGTCTGTGGTGAACACAGAACTGTAATTCGTCTCATCCAGGGACGAATGGGAATGCGCCCCACCCTATGACGAATCCAGTTCTGTTATTCATCTGACCCAGGGATGAATAGCTCTCTACACATTTTTAGGACAGAGACTCAGGATCAGAAGGTCTAGGCAGAGAAGAGGTAAGGATTCTACACTTTCTCTATCATTTGTTATTTTTAGTGTTTCTATTTTTGGATTATTTGTTTGCTTAGGGAAAGTTTTCCTTTTGTCATTTGCTTGTTTCCTTTTGCAAAATAAAAAGAACCCCACACACCACGTGGCAAATTAAAAACCAAGGCGCTGGTCGTAAAACCCCAGCCCTTGATCAAGACCAACGGTGGATTTCATCACCACCTTGGCTTGATTTTTGCATCCATTACCCCGATCGCAACTGTTGCTAGACGTAAATCCTGACGAAAGCTGACCGAGTGTAGCTGGGGTGATTCCCAATGCACGAGGATAAGTCTTCTATGGTAGGTGTCATAAACAGGGTGATTCCCCTTCCGTACCGCCTACGTTCCATGTACCATCTGCTCTCACGTACCTATAGTTTCCCTCACGTAAGGGCGGGTATATAGAGAGGTTGGTATATCGGCCTGGCAATGGTATATCGAAGGGGCGACCATTTCTTGGGAGTCATAAGAGCCATCATTTTGCATTTAAACGTTCTTTAAAACCTTCAAAACCAAAAACAAAACAAAACAAAAATCAAAACACACTAAACCAGGTCTAGGACACACGTTCAATCTTTAAACGAGATAATCACTGCTTGTGTGTGTGTATGATCTTTTCTGTTTAGTGTAGCATAAAAAATCATAAAAGAGATAAAAACCTACATAGCTTGTAGAGAGTTACCACCATGGTGTGCACCCGTAGCCAAGCCCAATCACGGGCGGACGCTACGAAGAGTGTACAAGGGGGCACAAGTCGCCTCCGCTACAGCACCAAGGACTTGGTCATACCGCCTTGGCGGCCTGACCCACGAGAGAGTCCGCATCATCCCATTTCAGAATGGGACTATAGAGGCACCCCTTTGAGGGACACGCCCATTCATCATAGCCCCTTTCAGGAGGATTCCTTACACGTGGCGCTCAACATAGATAAGAAGGCTCCCTTAGAAGCTCGATATGAGTGGCCACCGTGCAATGAAGTGCTAGAGCGGCATAGTGTCCATGAGGAGAGGCCACATGATTATGGCATCCCTCCTTTGCCCCCCATCACTGTTAGAACCAATAGACAAAATCCAGAGCGCAAGGCTCTTCAAACCGGGTGAGCTAACTCCGCCCGCCCCTTTCACACATATGAAAGGGAGCACGAGGAAGATGATTACATTCCTCAAGAGCAATATACAGAGCGGGGGCCATGCGCCTCCGCACCAGCTAGATACCATGATCACCCACTGAGGCCAGAGCCTCGGGTAAATGCCGCCAACCTCGACAGAGGGAAGCGACCTATTGAGATCTCGGATCATCACGACCGAGGTAAGTGCATAGGAGAGGCATCTAGGCCTCCTAGGCTCAAGATGGTAGAACAAATCGACCTGGCAGTCGCCAGACATGCCGCCCACCAAGCGTAGATCACGCGGCTTGAGCAAGACCAACAACAGCTAGAGCATTTATATCGCCTTAGCAAAGAGCGCATTAGGTGCCAAACAGATGAGCTGCTACATAACCCGATGCCTGAGAGGGTTCCAACCCCACGCACCCAAAGAGCGAAACCATATGAGAGGCGCAATCCCTTGGTGCGAGATAGGTCCCCATGACCTTACCAAGCGCTGCCTCCGAGACCTCCTAGACCTGAACGGGAGGCCACTCCCGGAACAACGATGGGTACCCTCCACGGGGACCCACCCAGGGTCATAGGTCTCACCCAGAGACTCCTCAGGAAGCTTACGAGGAGTATGAGCAAGAAGATGAGCGGGCCGAAATGCCCTACCTAGGCGGAGGAGTTGCCATCCGGCCACCCCTTCAGAGGCCTCAAGTCTCCCACAACCCACAACGGGAGCAAACCAAAGAGGAAGAAATTAAATCCTCAGATGCATATAAAGCGCTACTAGAGCGTCTGGAGTCTATGGAAACCAAAACTTTTGGGCCCCAAAAGCCCACTTTACGCCAGCTAGTCATCCTGTGCATCCGTCAGTGCCAGCACCTCCTTACCCTGAACACTTTAAGCTGCCTCAGTTGGCAACCTTTAGAGGTGAGGAAGATGCCCAAGAGCATGTGACGAGATTCCTGAGCCAATGCTTTGGCATTCAGGACAATGATGCTTTGTTATTAAGAACATTCATAACCACATTCGTAGGCCCTGCCTCGGACTGGTTTACCCAATTACCAAAGCACAACATCAAAAACTTAGATCAGTTAGTGGATGCGTTCCTCGAATGCTTCGCCTTCAATACCAAGAAGAAGGCATCACTAAGTGACTTAGCCAGCCTCAGGCAGTATGAGGAAGAGACCATGGTGGCCTACGAGAATCGGTGGAGGACATTGCTTTCGAAGCTGCCCTACCTCCCTCCTATGTCCGACCTCACTCAGATGTTCTCAAAAAGTTGTTTGAGATCGATCTCTATGCTATTGCAGCTGCAGCAATATGCCACCTTAGAAGAAGCTCTGGCGCAAGCCAAGATTATTGAAGAGATCAAAATACAGGATGGCGAGATAGCCAAACCTAAGAAAAAAGAGTGGACTAAAAACACTAAAATTGGGACCATGCAACAAAAACCCGCTACGGTTAACCAAGTTGCAATCAACGTCCCTAAGCCTATGCAAGCAACTCAGCCTCAAAAGGCTAATTATCAGGCAGTGCCTCCCAACAACTATGACAGAGAAAATCAGAGGCAAGAGCAGAATCAGCAGCGTCACCCTAGGCGACAATACACACCCTACACAGAGTCCAGGGACTCCTTGTTTGACCGCTTGTTAGCGGCAAACCTGATCAACCTGCCAGAGATTCAGACTATAGATCCCAATGCACCCAAGCCTAAGGGGTATAGAGAGGACTTGTACTACAGGTTCCATAGGCGGAAAGGACATGACCTAAATGCCTATTGGAAATTTAAGGGCTTGGTGCAAGACCTGATTGATAACAAGACACTAGCGGTGGATAATCCCGTCGCACCAAGCAATCAACAAATGGAGGTCTTCAAAGACCCCTTGCCTGCTCATGCTCCATAGGCAAAGACCCTACAAGTTAACGAGGTCACACAGAACTACCCCATGCAGGGGTATGTAGGGATGATAAGTATAGTGACTCGAACTAGGAGGTATCCGAGCATGAATACTCCTACGACAGCTACAGGAGAGGTGCCAACAACGTCCCAACCACAACAACACCTTGCACAACCTCCTCCGCCTAGACCAGTGGCCACACTTCGGACCAAACTCACTCAGAGTTTGAGGACCACATCGGCTAGGCTCTCCATATACGAGCTTATACAACAATCTACACCCCATCGAGAAGCTCTAATGGAGATATTGAAAGCCATCGAGTTGCAGCCCCATGAGACAAATTCTTTCAACAACTTCGTGGGGCATGTCAAGCGATGCACTGAGCCGGTCATCACATTTCGAGAAGACGAATTGAGATCAGTGATTGATGACATGGCGGATCCACCCCTGCAC
Source organism: Wollemia nobilis (assembly GCA_028583015.1). NCBI lineage: Eukaryota > Viridiplantae > Streptophyta > Pinopsida > Araucariales > Araucariaceae > Wollemia > Wollemia nobilis. The sequence goes on from JAQPPZ010002582.1 coordinate 1,619,595, forward strand.
GTTATCGCATGGGTCAACGGGATCCCATACAAGAGGGTGTTGATAGACACTGGCTCGTCCAGTAATATCATCACAACTATGGCCCTAAAGCATCTGAAGTTGCCCGCATCTCACATCACAGCTTCCACCTACACTCTGCGAGCATTCAATGATGCAATCTGCTCGACAGTTGGCACAATAGTCCTACCAATCCAAGTGGGACAAAAGACCATACCTACATTGTGCCACATATTGGAGGGTGAGATGGCCTACAACATCTTGTTGGGTCGGCCATGGATCAGGGACATGAAGTGTGTCCCTTCGATAGCTCACCAATGTTTGAAGTATACATTTGAAGGGGAGGTGCATGTAGTCCCGACGGACTTAGAACCCTTCAAGTATTGTAATGCGGTGCAGCTGATGCCGCAATCGACCCTGCCATCGACGCATTTGGATTTCTAGTTAAATCCATCTAAACAGGGTCCGATTCCGTAGGCATCCCCGTTAGCAAGTTCTTCAAAACCCCAGCTGGGTTCATCTTCATCGTCTGGTCCTCCACCAACGACACCATCTATGGGGACCAAACAGAAGGACAAAGGGAAGAAACCCCTGGAAGAGGCAAAACCTTTGGAAGAGACACTGCCATCAGTATCAACTATCTCTACGGAGGAAATGCCTAGCCGAATGGAAGTCGAGGCTCCTAGTCCACCCGACATGGAGTGGACTCAAGGAGAACTTCCATTCCCTCCCCCTCAACCGCCAACGATCAACGTTGAAATGGCCAATACGGGCCTGGGGGAGTATCTGGTGTGGAATATTGTAGCAACACCCGCACTAGAGTCCATGCAGGACATGGGGAGACCTCGCCTTCCCATTGGCACTATTGTTCCCCTAGGCTACCCGTCGAACCAGAAAAATTTTGTGTATGGGGGCCTTGATCATGGCGTTGCACCATGCACGCAAGAGGACGAGGATGAAGAGCCTTTTGCTGAAAATGTCAATTATTTGTCTAACCCAGAACTTTGCTCTGAGATACCTTGGCCAATGCAATTGGCACGGATATGGGTTAGGCAGATATGAGCAGGGGATACGTGTTCTTTGCCAACCAAGATACCAAATGCCGTATGACAAGTCAGGAGTAGGGTTCAACCACCCCTGCCCTTGGACATCTTGGTAGAGAACATGCAAGGCCTAGGGATAGGCAACAAAGGGGGATTGGCATCAGATCCATATGCCAACCCTAATACCACATATACATTGAGGGATTATCTCCCATTAACGACAATCAACCTTGTTGGCCATAGCAATCCCTTCCCTTCGCTCGAGAGAGGAGAGAGCTCGAGAGCTCATTTTTAGGGAGAGTCTAGACAATGGCAAGAAGGGTCCTCAGAGGATGAATCAGAATATGAGGTAGCACCATGGGACCCCTTCGAATCAGATAGCAATCACTCACAGGTGATCCCCATGGATGATTATCAAGAAAACCTCTTAACAATGTTCCCTTTAGATGCTCCAATCGAGCAGGCGCCACTCCAAGGAAATCAGGCCCCATCGTAGAGAGCGGAACAACCCCAATGGGGCCAGATCAATTTGCTTGAGCAAGGCGAGCCTTTAATGCCGCAAGCAGTCAGAGCCAACGAAGGCCTTTGGATCTTCGATAGTGATTATGAAGATGAAACTGAGATGGCATATCTTAATCACATGCGGCAAATGCGGTGACCATACCCCTTGGAGATTAACGACATGTTCGAACAATTAAACATAAGGCTTGGGCATGAGTGGTACGTAGACCCAGCATGGTGGGACCAAGTGTTGGATCCGCTACTCTGGGCATACGAAGCATACCTTCCACCCAGAGACCCTATAGTGCCATCAGTGTCGAGGGTAGACCCTGTCTTCTTATCCACACATAGGGCCGATCCATTCGTGCCCGTCCCTCTAGAGCCAGATCCAGAGCATAGAGAGCATCCAGGATGTCCGAGCACCCACACCCATGGTAATGGAGACCAAAATCATTTCATCAACATGATCTCCATTGAATTAACCACCCCCATCCACAATCCGGCTGATCCAACATAGTCATTGTCTCTAGACATAGATGCCATAGACTGGGATCGCGTCAATTCCCCTCCATCCCCATCCGAGTACTGGCCTTTCGATGAAATGCTTCATTTTACCCCTGGGCCAACTCAGGATATCTTCCATGCTGAAGAGGAGCCCGAGGTTCCTAACGATGATCTAAACTCAGCAAATGATATCCACTTGATCCCAACTCCACATCAGTTGGAGGACGGATCCCACATGTCAGTCGAGGAGACGACTGACGTAGACATCGGCTCAGACCCAATGAATCCATAGATTATCAAGTTGGGGGTAAGTCTATCCCCCGAAGAGCGAGCCGACTACATTGCCCTTCTCAAAGAGAAGAAGGAGGTTTTTGCATGGTCATACAAAGACATGTCGGGACTAGACCCGTAGCTAGTCATGCATAATCTAACGCTTGATCCGACAGTCAAGCCAGTTAAGCAAAAACTATGCAAGATGCACCCAACAGTGGCCTTAATGGTCAAAGATGAATTGCAAAAGTTGTTGGATGCACAGTTTGTCATCTGCATGGATTATCCACCATGGCTGTCCAACATGGTGCCCGTCAAGAAGCTTGATGGGAGGATTCGCATATGCACTAATTTTTGAGATCTAAACAAAGCGAGTCCTAAGGATGATTTTCCCTTGTCGAGCATCGATGCATTGGTAGATGCTACAATGGGTCATGAAATGCTTTCCCTCATGGATGGTTTCTCGGGATACAATCAGATTTGTATCAATCTCGAGGACCAGCTAAAAATGGCGTTCACAATGCCTTGGGGAACATTTTGTTATAAGGTCATGCCTTTTGGCCTTAAAAATGCTGGCGCCACCTACCAACGTGCCATGACATACATCTTCCATGATTACATGCACAAGACTTTGGAAGATTACATGGATGATTTGTTGGCCAAATCTCTTTTGCGCCCGGATCATCTCGGTGACTTAAGCAAGATCCTCGATCGCCTCATGGAGCATAGAGTCAGACTGAATCCCAAGAAGTGCATTTTTGGCATCACATCTAGAAAACTCTTGGGTTTCATAGTCTCAAAATGAGGCATCGAGGTGGACCCAAACAAAGTCAAGGCAATCCTTGAAATGCTTCCCCCAACTACCATCAAGCAGCTCGAAGCCTAAGGGAAAGGTCGCGTCGATCAAGCGCTTCATAGCGCAGCTATCTGACAAGTGCCGACCAATGAACAAGTTGTTGCACAAGGGGGTAGCATTTCACTGGGATGACGAGTGCCAGTCAGCCTTCGATGACATTAAACAATACTTGGCTTCATCGCAGTATTGGCACCACCTAGACCAGGAGTGTCATTCTACTTATACATCTCAGCTACTGAGGTGGCACTGGGAGCCATGTTAGCCCAGAAGAATGAACTTCACAGAGAACAGGCTACTTACTATCTTAGCCGCACCCTGGTCAGCTATGAACTTAACTATGCATACGTTGAAAAACTTTGCTTGGCAGTGGTGTTTGCTACCAAAAAGCTATGCCATTACATGCTGAGCAACAAGACGTATGTTGTGTCTAAGGAGAATCCATTGCGGTACATGATGAGTCATACTTATCATAGTAGCCGCACGGCAAAATGGATCATGTTGTTGATGGAATTTGACATAGAGTTTATCGGACAGAAATCCATAAAAGGTCAGGTCATAGCCGATCAACTAGCAGAGGCTCCTCTCGAAGACGATCAGCCTCTGGTCATAGAACTACCCGATGATGGGGTCTTCCATGTCTCGGAATCACCAGATTCTGATGAGCCTGAGTCACAAGCCGACATAACCCTATTTTTTGATGGTTCTAAATGTGAGCAAGGTGGTGGCATGGGAATAGTATTCTTCACACCGCAGGGCGCTCCAATGCCCCTATCATTTAAATTAAATTTCCCATGCACCAACAACAATGCAGAGTATGAAGCCTTGCTCATAGGTCTTCAGACAACAATCACCATGAACATTAAATGATTGAACATCTTTGGTGATTCGTTGTTAATCGTCAACCAAGTCAAAGGGGTATTCCAATGCAAATGCCCAGTTCTGTAGGCCTACAAAGCCCTAGTGGACAAATTCCTGGCAAAGCTTGAATGGTACGACATCGAGGCACTCCCTCGATCATCGAATCATTTTGCGGACACTATGGCCTCCTTGGGGTCCTTAATCCCGCAAGACATTTCTGGTGAAATGACAACCATTCAAGTCAAAACATTATCGCAATCAGTGATGGAGCGAGCAAGCTCTGATTTAACGCCAGGAATCCACTTGATCCAGATTGAGCCATCCATGGATAGGTTCTCTCGAATCCATGATCATTTGAATCATGCCAACTGGGGGTCCTTGTTCTCCCCTACTCCCATTAATAGCAATACAATGCTATTCTTGCAAGTTCTCTCCCGCTCAGCTTTTGCTAGGGATAAACTTCAAGAGGGATTGGTTGTTCAGACTGTCGAGGTTTTCGATCAGCAGGATTGGTATACACCCATCAGGGACTACCTCAAGTTAGGTAACCTCCCACTTGGATTGACGCATGCCGCAAAATGATCATTCAAATAGAAAGCGGCAAAGCATGTCTTGTTAGGAGACATTTTGTACCATCGGAGCTACGAAGGGATTCTCCTCCATTGCTTGGACCAGCAAGAGTCCGCTTGGGCAATCACCCAAGCACACGATGGTACATGCGGTGGCCACTTCAATGGTATGGCCATCGCAAAGCGCATTCTTCGCATGGGCTATTATTGGCCATATTTAGAGCGAGATTGTTGCGCATATGTCAAGAAGTGCGTGAAGTGTCAACATCATGCCAATTTGACACACGTACCTTCCCAGGCCTTGCAGCCGATCCAGTCGGCTTGGCCATTTTTATAGTGGGGCTTAGATCTCATCGAAAAGATCTCCCCTGCATCATCCGACCATCACACGTTTATCATAACGGCCACAGAGTACTTCACCAAGTGGGTGGAAGCGGTTCCGCTAACCTCTACGACTGGACCCCGCATTGTGGAGTTCATTTTGCATAACATCATATGTCATTTTGGTATTCCATCCAAGATAATCTCGGATAATGGGACGTCATTCAAGAACAAAGATGTGCGTGCTTTGACCACAAAGTACAAAATTCAGCATAATTTTTTGACACCCTATTATCCGTAGGCAAATGGGCAAGCAGAGGCGTCAAACAAAATGCTAGTCGCCATCCTCAAAAAGATAGTCATAGATAACCATAAGGATTGGCACATTCAGATCCCACTTGCCCTGTGGGCCTATCGCACTAGCATTCGGACACCCACTAGGGCAACTCCATTTTCGCTGGTGTATGGCTCCGAGGCAGTCATGCCTCTCGAGTTGGAAATTCCTTCCCTACGCATATCAATGCACGAGTTCATCGATGATGACACTGCAGGCAGGCCCGGTTAGACCAACTTACGTTGCTTGATGAACGACGCGTTAATGCCCTCGAGCATTTACGTATCTATCAAGAGCGACTTAAGAAAGCATACAACATGAAAGTTCACCTAAGGGACTTTCAGGTTGGTGACTTGGTCTTGAAAGAGAACCAACAGAACTCTAATTTGTCGCCCCATTTAAGGGACAAGTTCATGGCAAACTGGTTAGGTCCTTATGTCATTGATAGTAAAATAGGACCTGGAACATACCGGCTAGCCTCTCTTGATGGAATCAAGGAACTAGAACCCTTGAACATCAGTCATTTGTGGCCATTCCATATTTAAAAGAGCCATAGCCCAACCAAAGCCCCAGTTTCAAAGGCTCCAAGGATTTCCCATAATCGCTTGGTCAATCCCAAAAATGCTCCAAGGATTTCCATAATCGCTTGGTCAACCCAAAATGCTCCAAGGATTTCCATAATCGCTTGGTCAACCCAAAATGCTCCAAGGATTTCCATAATCGCTTGGTCAACCCAAAAAGCTCCAAGGATTCCACAATCGCTTGGTCAACCCAAAAGCTCCAAGGATTTCCATAATCACTTGGTCAACCCAAAAGCTCCAAGGATTTCCATAATCACTTGGTCAACCCAAAAGCTCCAAGGATTCCCATAATCGCTTGGTCAAAAACAAGAAAATTCAAAAACAATAAAATCATCAAAAATAACAAAAATTTGCATCTCATTTCCATGCATACGCAAAATCATCATAACAACATAGAGCTCTTTTTGCATCTCACCTTCATATTCACAAAAATCAATCCCTCAAAAATACAAAAATATATAGCTGCATTCAGCATCAAACCCATACATTGCATATTTGTGGTCATAAAGGTCAAAGCACCATAGACTGTCATTACTTGGCAAAACCATCATTTTTACATTTTTCCACTTTATCAATAGCTCATCGCCTATAACCGCCATTCACGATATTCTCCCACATCATAGTCAGTTATTTTCTAATGTATCAAGAATTTTTCATCATTCAGTCATCATTAGCTTTCTAGCCACATACTGTACCAAGTCAGACAGATTTTACGAAGGTAGAATTCTACTTGGATCACACCTTGTTACGTAGCATCCCAACACAAGTTAAAACATATAACAAAATTCCCAAGTTGTGTGAACGAAAGATGAACCCTGCAAAGCAATCCAGGTCACCATAAGCGAAATGGTTATCTTGCTCATCCCCCTATGCGAATGACCCCAAGAATGCTGAGAGTTGGCAAAAGGACAAGCATCCTCCCTACCCAATTCCCCAAGAATCCCAAGTTCTCAAAAAGTTGCAAACATCATAAAAATTTGCAAAAGTCAAAACTCCAAAATTTGACATCACAACCAAAGTGCATACATCAAAAAGCACATACAATAGTGATTATCACCACTCACTATTCAAAATCCCTTGCTCAAAAAAAAAATATATACAAAAATAAACAGTGATTTTTATCACTACAAAAGAGCAAGTATCCCAATACAATTGAAGAAAAGAAGGGAGTCGAACTTGAATCCCTGGAACTCTCAGCATTCCGATAGGTCATGAGGCAAACCTCAGTACCGGTTTGGTTGATAGCCTATCGGTCATTGGTGGTAAACCTCCCGCATGACGATATATCTGTCACATTAACTTGTGTGCAGATCAATGTTTGCATGTGGATGAGCTAGCTTATGGTATCCTACGATAGCACCGTAGATTAATCTGACTAAACACAACAAAGGAGTTAGTGGAGATAATCAGGTGATCCTCAGTACAGGTTTGGTTGATAGCCTATCTAGCACTGGCGGTATCCTGACCAACACCACATAAATGAACTCAATTGCACACACAGGGATGTGAAATAACTTGGTCCATGACAAGTCCGATTCATACCTTGTTCAAAAGTCTCGTAAGATGAAAGTACAGTCATGGCTAGATAGTTAAAACATCTGAGTTTTGAAAAACCTTGCATACCTTCTCAACCAACTTGCTATCTTTCATCCTCACATTGCCAAAAAAAAAAACATGTATACATACAAAGCTATTCACCGCAGCAATCGCCTAGGACAAAAAGCCATAAAGTTCTAAACAGTCTATGGTCCGACCGCCAAAAATCACAAATTCAATTCATCCATTCCATTTGCATATCATATAAATTAAAAACATTCACATTTTAGCACAACATATGCATTCATCACTATAACTTAACATGCATACATCCATATTCATCAATCATCATGCATAAAATCAAATCATCACATGCGCATAAACAAAATAAAGTCATCTATATATATCATCAAAAATGCCCATAGGCTACAAAGAGCTGGTCCTCTGACCCCGCAACAAAATCCAAAATCTCAAAACCCCCAAGCCTAAGGCGTCGGCCACCATGATCACGTAGGATCGATGCGACGAGAACTACCCCCCATGGTGTGGGTCCTATGGGACCCCTCAGGGTGGCTACTGCTAGCCCCCGCATCATGCCTACTACCCCTCCCTCATCCAATCACCTACGATGAGATGATGCTGACTACTCAGTATCACTCCCTCATCCGACGTGAAGACCCACCTCCAGAGGGCTCAGGTACCACCCCCGAGGTGGATGATCTCTCCCTCCAAATCCATCCGATGTCGACACCACTCTACCTCCCATCGATGGTACATCATGACTACATCATCACGCTATGCCACTGCATCCATAGGAGATCCCTCTCCCATGCAGCATCGATATCCCCCTCCTCGATGTGCAGAATACTCTCCCACTCTGCTAACCGAGCCCAAAGAGATCCCTCTCTTGTAGAGCCTCCCCCAAATCCTCATCTCGCCTCTGCAATAGCCTCTCCAATCATGCATTCTCTGCACCCGACTCCATGTCCTCCATCTCCGATGCATAGGCATCTCTGGAATAATAGCCTACTCGGCTCCCACGCTATGACGTCCTACATCTTCGCTGATCCAAACCCCAAATCACATCCCCAAGTCATCTACCTCCACCATGTCTGCCTCCTCGAGCAGAGCTCCCCAATCACCTCCTGGCACCTCGACACCCTCCCCACCTGCTGCTACCTCCGCACCTCCCAGTGGTCCCTCTCCCCACCATCACCATAGTATCCACCACTGATCATACTTTGGCATAGTCTCCAAGTCATCCACTCTCGGGACATCGATCATCCATTCCTGAATCCTCACCCAATGGCAGCGATGACCGACGATCCAAGTCCTCTCATCCCCCGATGTCGATAGACCACGGGCTCACCCAGCAAACCCCCCCTGGCACCCCAAACTATCATGTCACCCGATATACCAGAAGAACTCCTACTTGGTTCCATGTCACCCGATCAGCCATCCTCCCTACGTACCCATGAGCCACTCTCCAGCCTAAGTAGACAATCCCGATAGGGTCCGCAACACCTCCCAGAGCAAGCAGAGAAGGCATCGACATAGTGCCCTACGACACTTGCCCATCCTGACTCTATCCCTACTCCTCGACCACCACCATAGCATAATCCTATATCCTTATCCACCATCTCCACCTGCATCATCCACGATAACCCCTAGGTCTCTCCACCGCTATGTGCTGCCAACACTGCAACAGATAGCCATAGCTGATCCCCTTTCGCCTCTGAAAGCGGACCTCATATAGCTCCCCATAGAGCTGCCAATAGCATCTATCCCCATCTCATGATCAAAGGCTCCTACGTCGAACACTCCACCCCGATAGACCACATCCAACAGGTTCCACGAGAACCTCACAACGAGTCAGTAGAATGTTGGAAATGAGGCCCATAAGCAATGCATGCCTCACTCCCAACACCCCCCTCTCAAACCACCATCAAACCAGAATCCTACCCATCTGGAGTCAACCTCTGCCATCTCCACTAGACCATCCACCCCCAAATCCTCCCCATGCCCAAGGTCAGCACCGCTATCCCTGATCCCGACGTCATCCGATCGAAGTCCATCTATTGGAATCCTAAGAATCCGATAGACATCCTCCAAAGTGACTATCATCTCCCCTATTGGGAGATGGAAAGTATTAGTCCAAGGATCCCACAAGTTGATCAGGGCCATCGGTAGGCCCGATCCCCAATCACCAGCTCCAGAGCCACCTACTTGAGCCCAGGGCATCAAGCCACTCCCATCACCACACTAGCGCCTCCCTGCTTCAGCAAACATATTCGACACACGATACCAACTCTTCACAACCTACATAGACAACAAAATAAGCACATTAGAATCATGAAAAATAGTGTACAACTAACAACATAGTTATCTTAAAATATATAATACAAGAAAATAATAAAGAGGGAGTTCACTTACTCGGTCTCGCTTGGCTCCGCCGCTCGATCCGGTTCGTGCACTCATGGTGGCAGAAAATTTGAGCGCTTCGCTTCGAAATTGACCTCCTCCTCCTCGAGCTCCAAATCCGCAAAAAACAAGTGCAAATGAGCCCAAACCCTAGTTTTGGCCTTTAAATAGGCTTTTGAGCCTATAATCGTTCCTCCCTAGGATGAGCACTCTGGTAAGCGCTCGTCCCACCCTAGAATGAATGCTCAATAGGAATTCGTCCCACCCCAGGACGAATCCAGAGCAAACATTTCACAAAACAGCAGAAATGCACAAAAATGCACCAACAAACAACAATAAACTTGCCCGATGAGAGTGCTTTTGCACTTGACATTTTGGGCATGCAAAATAGATTTCGGGGTCACAAATCCTCACTATCCTACTCCCTAAGAAGGCTACCATAGCCGGACCGCTCCACGGGAAGACGGATCTTCGAGAATTTCATCCCCAAACGACGTCGCCAAAAGGGTCAAAACCCAACCAAAAATAGCAATAACATTGCCGAACGAAGGCGCCTTCATGCCTGACATTCTTGGCATCCAAAATAGACGTTGGGGTTATAAATTGTCACCATCCTACTCCCTAAGAAGGCCACCATGGCCGGACCGCTCCACGGGAAGACGAATTTTTGACAATTTTAGCTCCAGAAAGGCGTCACCAAAAGGGTTAACACCCACCAAAAATAGGTCTAAATGTCGGAAAACTGCACACACATTCAAAGATCAAACATCTGAAGGCACCCTTACCTAAGTCATCTTGGGTCAAGTGACTCGTCGCTTTTCTCATGTTGGTCATTCCCTCATCGATTCGTCGCTTGAGGGGGTAGTCACACTTAGTCACCAATCAACAAATACACACCCAATCATGGAAATGGCATGCATTCGAAGAATCATTGACAAAGACAATCACGCTCCTGCTTGGGGCAGTAAACAAGCAATAATCACAAGCTGATCAATCACTTGGCATTCATGAATCATGAACTCAAGGTTCCCACAGACAAAAGGTTGCGCCCTTTGCCTATTCATGACTGATCAATGTCCAAGCTCAAGTCACACCTCACCGAAAAAGGTTAACACTTGAATTGAGTTCCTTCGCTCGTCAGAAGCAAGGATTCAAGAATGCATGCCCTCTTCATACTTGGGGCATCAAAAGTTGGTTAGGTTACCAAGAAACCCTAATCATTAGTGCTTTGGTTATCTATTTTTGCTCGACGTTGTGCCTTGCACAGCGCATCCCAAAAAGGGGCATCTGTAGACACCAAAACAACACCAATCCGATTATGTGACTGCAAACACTGATCACATTGGCACACACAGCCCCAGGGCAGCCCCCAGAGGTTAAACAATGGTCCTAACCACTCTCACAGTAGTTTTGGAAGGTCAAAAATCATTTTGGCACCTTCAGGCACTTTGCTCAATATCCGTTCCACCCAGGGACGAATTCAAAATGGGATTCGCTCCTCTCAGGGACGAATTCATAATTCGCTCCAGGGTGGGGCGAATTGCAGGTTTGATGGGAAAAAAGTCAAATCTTGACAAATGGCAGCTCGGATCCGCCACTTAACGCCTCCTTCATTTCATGGGAGCATGGGTGAGCATTTTCGAGCGTTAGAGGCTGTTACAGGGGCAGTCATGAAGCCCCTAATCAAGGAGGAATCTTCCCTCCCCTGGAAGGGCATGGCTGCCAAGTGGCGCCCCTGCATGCTCATCCCAAGAGACCTCCAGGTCTATAAATTGGTGGGTTTTCTCACCCCAAAAGGATGGAGAGTAAGAGCAATTTTGAGCAACGAAGTGCTGCCATTTTATTCCCCCATACATCCTTGTGCGATTTGTGCCCTTCACATCCTTGATCTCTTTTAGAGAGGAGGTCATAGGGTGACTATTGGAAGGACTAATCTTGAGCCCAAAACCTGACATTTGACCACAGTATACCACCCAATTTTCCGACAACACCTTGTAAGAGATTTTGGACCCATCCCAAGTGGATTGGTGCCGAAATCAGGCCCCAAACGGTGGGCGGCCCGCCCGGGCGCCCCGCACTATTGCAGGCCTAATCGTCCCTTTTAGGAGCGATTGGGAATCTATAGCAGATTTTGCTTTCTATCATTTTCATTTTTTGCATTCAATTCTATGATGCTTAGATAGGTTGTCATTTAAATCTCGTCTCGTTTTGAACAATTTTGATCATGTTTCTATATTCGTTCGCTTTTACTAACTTGCAGGTAGCATCATCAGATTCCCATTGATGGAGGTCAAATTGGGAAAATCCGACCATCTGGGTCTTCCCAAAATGCCCCCAATTAGCTAACCCCAAATTTGTAGATCTTTTGGAGCTTCCTAGGTAGGACATTTGGGACAGTACCTTTTCGGCGTTTTGTTGCAGGTGAATTCGTCCCTCCCCAGAGCGAATTCAAATCGGTGAGGAATTTCTCGACTATTCTTTTTGTAGTGCCCTCCTGGTGATGTCCTGATGCCCCTATCAAATTTTTAGAGCATTTGGATTCATTTTAGTCATAGTTTAATTCATTTTTCTCATTCATTTATCGTAGGCTTGGGGATTGCATGCTTTGTTTTATCCGTAGGTGCTATTGACTATCTTTTGTTTCTTTGAACGTAGGACCGGGATATCGGAGGAGCATCCAAGAATCAACATTCGTAGACACAAGCGGTGGTGACATTTTGGTCCGCCCATCTTACATGTGGGCACGCGGAAGAAGGAAGGCGATCCATGGATGTAACCAAGAGATGAATTTAACGCTCCTCGCCCCTGAAAAGGGAGGATGCGAATTGTAACCGAATTGTGAAATACATCAATAAAAGAGAAGGGCTGTTATTTCATTTGGGTTTCAATTCATGCTTTCTCCATTTCATGCATTTTTAATTCGTAGGATTTAGCGTTGAGTTTAATTCCGTTTTTGCATCGTGCTTGGAGTTTTTCCTTTTTTGTTTTCGTATCCTCGTGCTTTCACTAGTATCGTAGGGTGACCCAGGATCTAGTGTGGGTTGAAGGTGAGCTAGACCTTACCAAGTGGGTCAAGGAGGATTTGGACGATCCTCCCTATGTTGACCCTAGGATGGATGATGCAGGAGTGGCCATTGGATATTGGTGATGATATAGAGGAGTTGTGCCCTGAAGGATCTCTCTACCAATTATGATATAGAGGTTCTAGATAATGGTCTTGGACATGCAGTGAGCTTTTCAATAGGTTGCTCGACAGGCCACAAATAGGGTATAGTAGGGTCCTATAGCTTTGATACAGAGGCGATTGCGTGCTCAGGTCATGGTATTGGTAGAGGTCACATAGAATACAAGGACCAAAGAGGGAGGGGTAGGAGGTGCCCCCATAGATATTGAGAGACTACAAGGCAGAGACCCAGGAGAGGTCTCAACATCTACAATAGTGACTAACCAAGGGGAGATATAAGAGGATAGAGCCAATAGGTCTAGATATAAAAGGATAGAGCCAATAGGCTAGAGGGACTACAAAGCTCATTGAACACTACAAAGATTGAGAGGGATGTGGCTCGGGTAAAGATCGATCAGCACTAAGGGGAGGTGACCCATTTGTATGGAGATTTCTAGAGGGATAGGGCATAGGTTATGACTATAATTAGGAGGAACCAGGTAGGCGACGAGATGTAGATGCTACATGCGAAACTATGGAGGATAGGAGAGATGCTGGAGGTAGCCATTCAATGGGCTACATTCTTTGAGATAGTTTATTATGTAGCTATCCCATCGAAGCAAAGGATGTCACTTCTCCCATTCGTGTAGTCAAAGAGAAAATAATGATCTCGATCATGAATGGTGATAGTATCAAAATGGTCCATGCAACATCCCAGGTTACTTCCTCCTTAGGGTAGGCTAGAGGGAGCAGACTCCTAGATCTAGGGCTAGGGACTGGGATCAGGATGACACACCAATATTTTACTATGGTGTGCATCCCTAGGTTGAGTGTACCAACTCTGGATTATGGTACACCAATAAAATACTAGGACGATGTATCTCTTTATCTTGAGTAATACATAGTTGCTCCTTTTATCTTATTTAGTGTGTAATGTGTGATGATTTAAGGTTTTAAGTTTTGTTTATTTTGTGAGTTTATATATTATATGTTTTATGTTTTTATGTTATGCAAACTACCTAAATGCAAACTACATGAAATATATGGATGGAAAAATAAGAATAATAAATAAGAAGGATAATGATAAAGAAGAATACGAAATAAGAAAGAAAAAGAAGGAAGAAGAAGGAAGAAGAATAAGATCCAGAGGTCAACCGATTGAAATAAATAAGGATGGGCTATCCATAGTACAAAAATAGCATAGGTTGCAAGGAACCAGTGTAGTTAGATACTATATATCATACCAAAAAAGAAGGGGTAAGCCCAGTATAGGCATAGCACTAGAAATGGTATAGAAGTGTATGGATTTTGACCTGCTATGGGTGGTTGCTCCATTATTGACTAATGTGAGGTGATTACCCGTTAGAATATATGTTGAGGTCTACTAATACCGACCAAGGAGCTTATCCTATAATGGGGTGTTGAACCTACTGAGTGAAAAGAGAGTATGAATCAATAGAAGATCAAATGTAATACCCACTAGGATGTACAAGTATCCCATTTGGGGTGTAATATGTTGATGAATTGTGCAACTGCTATTCTAGATAGGTATTTTGATGAGATGAATACAATGTGAGGGTGTGTGTAATTGTGGTAGAAATGTTGCTTTCCTTTTGAGGTTAAGAAGAGGAGAAGAAGAAAAACATCAAAGAATAGGTAGAAGATGAATCCCTATGTGGGGATCATGCTAGGCATTAGAGTCCTAGTGAAAGTGCAATGCATGTGATCTACAACCTAACTATTTATCATCACATTCCATTGTCACAAAATACCCAAAAATCTATGTGTGCAAACAATAAGGAACAGCCAATAATGTAATTTTATGACATGTAAACATGCAAGTTGTTTTAGATTTTTGTAAAACATGCAATTATGACAAGTAGCAATGCAATATGAGCAAGCAGGTGGATGCAATAGAACTAAATAGGATTATACTCACAGCAAAATATAAAAGCACCATTCATCTTATTGTGATGAATAAGTATGCCACATTCTATTATACCAAATTTTTCCCCAAATAAGATGTCCTTGCAATAATGAAAATCACAGAGGAGTTCCTCGAGGTCCATAATTTTGAGAGCCATGACATGATAATTATCAGTTGACCCACTATCAATTAAAATTTGCACATTGCTATGATAGATATTACCATTTAGTAAGAAAGGAGTAATTTGACCATCAAGTTTAGAACTACCTGTGGCGACATAGATTATGTGGCTAGCCTCCTCTTGGACCTTTGGTGGTAGATTAGCTCTATGGGAAAATTTATTGACATAGTGAGCTCCTTTACACACATAGCATCCGATTGTTAGAGCTTTGTTTTCCCTATTATCATTCTCATTTTTGCTCACAAAAGTAGTTTCCCTAGCCCATTCTTGACTTGATATCTTATGGTCCTATCTTCTTGGAAACACCTTTGCATATTTCCTGTATTTACCACCTTGGTAATTAAGTTTATTTTTTCCACTTTGCCTATTCTGATCTCCTCCTTTAGGCTTCTTACTTTGTTCCTTACCCTATTTCATAAAACCATCGCCTTTTCACTTTTGGAGTTAATATTTTTCCTTTTTGGATAGCTTTTGGTAATTAAAATATGCTTTTCTTATTTTGTGATTGACCTCCTATTTTCTTGCCAAATCAAAAGTAGTAGGCAGATTGATAGGGCTGCACATATTTACTATAGTCATTATTCTAGGATGTAATCCCAAAATGAATTTATGAGGTTTCATTTCCTCGTTACTCTCATATTGAGATGCATATTTTAACAGTTGTATAAAATTTTGGTGGTATTCTCGTACTGATATGCTATCTTATAATAAATTTGAGAATTTTCCAAAATTTTCCACGTAATACTACCTTGTCGAGAATCTATATCTAAATTCCTTAACAAATTAATCCCATTTGAGATTAGTAGCTTCCATTTCATGCCCTTTATTATAAGATTTCCACACATCGATCATATTCATAACTACCAAAGTAGTCTTAGATTAAAAGGATAGGACAAATAAAGATAAATAGGACTACAATTCACTTAACCAATTCTTATCTAATTCACCATCACCCTTTCCTTTAAAATTGAATAGCACAACCTTTTCCAGGTTCTTGTACAACTCTTTACTTACCTTGACCCTTACAGCATTGGATCTCTTAGGTTCCCTGGGTACATCCTCTTCCCTATCTAATCTAATTTCTCTTTCTCCTATTAGGTTTTCTATTACACATTGTTGTTGGGCAATAAATTCTTGTTGTTGGATCATATGAATTTTCTATTGGGCCATTTCCTCCCTTTGTTGCTCCATTTGTGTTTGCAGTAATTTCACAACCTTTGCAAGTTTTTCACCACCTCTTTTTGATTCATTGGAGGTGGTTCATTTGATCCTTTCATTATTATTTCACATAAATGACCTTCTCTTCTCAAATTCATTCTTGTTCCCCTTATAGGTCTTTTAGTGATGTCCTCCTCTCTACCTCCTACAGGATTTCTTGAGCACCTACCACACAATATTGGTGCCATATTATCCTATAAGTGAAAGAAGTATTACATTAGTTTAAAACAACTAATAATTTTTACATTCAGAGCCTACAACTTTGGATCATGTATGCTCTGATACCATATGTACCAACCCAAGTTTACTCACTTGGTTGCCCTATTCAAAACATATAAGATAACCAAGAAGTGTGATTTTTATTTTATTTTTAACCTATATTTTCCTAAGGATATACCTTCAAGGTACTAAACAATAATTTATTCACCCAATATATCATTAACAAAAAATTAAAATAGTATGACATATTGCACCAAATTTTGGATTCAAGACTACTGCAGACATTTATCCAAGTGGACAAGATAGGCCACATCTTGTAATTGTGCCATTTAATAGAATTAAAATTCTCATTTATCATCCTCATTTTGTAGCATGAGGGTCGATCCATGACAAAGGGGTTGTCCCTTAGGGTACTAACACCTAAAGTATTGATGCTTGCTTCCACATACCTTAACATTTTAAACCCTTGAATTTTATCGATCATGTTCTACTATTGAATGTAAGGGCTCTAGCATAAATATACCTTGTGTCTATCTAATTATTCATTTTTCCTAGAGTTAGATAGAGCCTTTCCAATTCCCTAGCCTAAGTCTTAATCACACACACTCAATGTGAATCACATATGTTTATCCCATACCAAGCACCGAGGCTAATTTAGCTAAGTTACTTGGCATGGGAATTTATCATAGTACTAATAGGTAGCAATCTAGATATGGCATCCCATACCACCTTCTCGTAAGGGATTTTACCAAGTCACATAATCTGACCAATTTTGTCATTCTAGAAATCACTCTCGAACTTGTTGTGTGCAATCCTACACCTCAACACATTGGGTTTTGTTTAAAAAACATCCTTACCTCTCAATACATAGTTAATAGGTAAGGTAGAGTATTCTGAATTCTATCTAAGGTTTAATATTTACCTCTAAAAATTTCACACAACCTAGGATCTAAAGAATAATAGTTGAATGTTTGCCCTTGGGATAATTTTCTATGGCATTCCTTAACATGACAACACACATTATTGTGTAGAGGGGGAAAAATACCCTACCACATACAATTCCCAAAAGGTTAGATCAACAAGAGAGAAGCCTTATGGGGTGAACCACGAGGGTATGTTGTTCTCTACACTTAGTGCTAAGGGGAAGGGTTCACTATGAACTATTTTAGGACTCGATCCATGTCCTCTAAATATTCAAGAATATTTGATGTATTAAGTTTCAATAAATCACCTAAGTTTGGTCTTTCTATATCTATGCTATGAAAGATAAAGGACAATGCAAAAATATAGAATGCAGGAATACAAGAGCTAACCTAGGATGATTCTTTCTTTGAATGCTTACTAACCTAGGGTTTTATCTATAAAACCTTCAAAGCAAGGGCACAAGACTAATGCACAATATTTAACCCTAGATGCACACTATATGCTCTTTCTTTTTAGATGCCTAAAAACCAATATAAATATCAGATCAACAACCTATAAATTAATTAGACCACTTATCTTAACCAGTGGTTGATCCAAGCCTTTGCTACCTCTTGTCCAATGATATCAATAATACCTGATCCTACAAGATAGCTTAGAAACACTTTGAAAAATATGATCAGTGTTAAGGGGCCTTCTTAGGCCGTTGTACAATAATTCTTGGAGGCACAACAGTCAAGTACCCTAGGTCCTTTATATGATCTTTAAAATAGAAGAAAAAAATGACCTTTGGATATTTAATCATAAAATAGAAATGCAACATAGTAGAAATAGAAAATAGAGTATACCAATATGATCTAGATGCAATTTAAGACCTTATTATAAAATTATTTTTAGCAGGTTACCCGTAGTTTTCTTTTGGGTAAAATCATTCCTTGCAAAGAGCGGGCACGATAATGCAATAAGCAAAGTCGCACCTCATCAGGACCTGGCACAATTTTGCTCCTATGTATAGAAGATCTAATTTTGGGTCTACAAATTTTACCTCGATAATACCAAGCACGATTTCGTTTATGATGTGAGAAAAATAAAAATAAATACAAAATTAAGTGCAAAAACATAGAACTTATAATAAGAAACCTTATGGATGATGCAGAAGAAGATAGAAAGGGTGAGATCTCTAGGTAGTTAATCTCTCCTCTCGAACTACAACACGAATCCACTAGATCAAACAATAATCAGATCAATGCAATAGAAGATCAAATCTAAAATTTGTACTTCAAGGTTAACTTGTAGAAGATAAAGGAAGCAGATAGAAAATAACTTGTGAGTGTGTTAGAATAGCCAAGAATGCCTTAGAAATCATAAGTGTGCGATATTGATTGTGTATGTGTGTGTGAAATGGGATGACTAGTTTAGAAGAAAGGGGTGATGTGAAAATGATGTCATTCTAAAAATTTTCTAGTTTTACATGCAAATAGAGGTATTAGGGAATTTAATGCTTCTATAGGCCAGGGTGCCCCTTGAGTTTTATGAGGAATACATTCCTCATAAAAACTCAAAAGAGTTGATATAGAAGAATAAAGAGATAAAATAAATGAAAACCAAGAAAAAGAATGGTAAAAACTAGGGTTAAAAAGGTGAAAAAGGGTAAAACCCTATTGAGTAGTGTTTTCACCCAATTGTGAAAGCACACTCTCCGGTAGGATCTGAGTCCCAAAATCCTCTGCTTGCAAAGAAAGTAATTTCTCCAAGGTTCCTGTTATGTTGATTCTAAAACACCAATGATGTTGTTCAATGTAAATGCAGGGAATACCTTAGGGTTGCAAGTGGATGTTAACAAGGGGCACTGTAGTTTACTTTAATTTGGATTTGCAATGGACTCTAAGATTTGATGGATTTTCAGTTATTTATTTGAATACTCGTAATTAAAATGCAAAAAATAAAATAAAGGTTTGAAAATAAAAAGAAATGCAAATGAAAATGAAACTAAACTACATCCAGAGTGCTATCATCAATTCGATGAAACCGAAGATAATGAGGTTTTCGCATGCAACCTAACCTAATGAACCTGCAAATTCGCACAATCCGGATAAGCTAGGTGCGGGTTTCTAGGGTTTCTACTGTAATTTCAGATTTAGGCATTCGCATGAAGCAACCAAGAACACTTGCATTCAACTTCACCTATAAGCCTAGAAATCGGAAAGGGAAAGATAACACATTAAATCATGCATGCAAAAATGACTCCTTCTTTCTCATCAATGAGATGCCAACTCTCCGTATTTTTGCATTAAAATGATGTATCAATTACAATTACGAGAATGTTCCAGGTTTTACAAATCCAGAACAAATGAAGGAAATTGCCCAAGTGCGAGGCCCGGAATGGCATGAAGCCCTTGTCTCTTCAACTCTGCAAGCAGCAATTTCCAACCCTCATTTCAATTTGCACTTCTGATTTTATACTATCTGGCACGGCTCTTCGGTTCTCCCTGCGTCGCTTCGTTTCACCTTCCATCCTGTGACTTTTCAAATTCCTGCCTTTTCGATGCTTTTATTTCATGCTCGATTCTGAAACGTTCGAAATCTACCATTGCATGTAACGCCTCTGCAACTCTGACACCTGTATGCCACGTGTCTCATGTTTTCCGTGCCTTCTGTAACGTTTTCTCGTGCAAATCATGACAAAATAGCATGCAACCTGTTCACCTTCCCGGCCGCGAAAATGCGACATGTCGCGATATCGCGATGTTTTCGACCAACAGCATCGTTCTCCTCCTGCACAGCGAAAATGAGACATGTCACGATATCACAACATTTTTTTTCTTCGGGCAATCTCCTCACCACCTGTCACGAAATCGCGACACTTTTCCGTTCCATACCCTCTCGCTGTTGCTTGTCGTGAAATTGCGATGCCTTTTCGTTTCAAGCTGTAATGCAGACTTCTGTCGTGAAATCGTGACGTTTTCCTTCTCTGTACACCTTCGCTGCATGTTGTCACAAAATCGTGACCATTTTCTTACTTCGTGTCTTCGGTCAGCTTTTCGTCGCGAAATCGCGACGCCCTTTTTTTTCCGTACTGCTTTGCTGCTTACTGTCATGATTTCGTGACCATTTCAGGCTTTATGTCCTCCTATCGATTCTGTCGTGATTTCGCTACCATTTTACCCTTCCATACATTTGCCAATTTTCCCTCAACCCATCGCGATTTCGCGACGTCTTTCTTGCTCGCACTACCTTCCTGCTTTTTGTCGCGAAATCGCTACCATTTTTGTTTCGTACACCTTCGGCTACTTGGAGTCACGAAAATGTGACATGTCGCGATATCGCGATGATTTCTCTCTTCTACCCATCCTTCAAATCCACCATTTCATTCCGTACACCTCCACCCTCACAAATCGCGACATTTCTCTTCTCATCTTTGTAGCTTCATCGTGATATCGCGACCTTTTCTCACTTGCACCTCTTCTGCTTTGTCGCGAAATCGCTACCATTTTCTCCATCCGTACACTTTCGTAGCAACACATCGCAAAATCGCGACACTTCTCATTTCCTGCGCTCCATACGTCGCGAAATCGCGACATTTTCATTCTTGCCTTTCTCTCTCCTGCCTGGGCCGCGACGGAGCAACATGTCGCGATTTCGTGACATCTTTTCATTTTTACCAGCGACATGTCGCGATTTCGCGACACCTTTTCATTTTTCAGCGACATGTCACGATATCGCGACACCTTTTCATTTTTCCACATGTCGCTTCCACTTTTCATTTTTCGACATGTCACGATTTCGTGACACCTTTTCATTTTTTCAGCGACGGAGCGACATGTCGCGATATCGTGACATTTTTCTATTTTCTAGCGATGGCGTGACAGGTCACGATTTCGCGACATGTCGCGATTTCGCGACACTTTCAACACTTATGCATTTTTTCTCTTTTCTTCATTTTTAGCATCTGGGTCACTGAGATTTCTTCTGCAAGCCTGCAAAAAAGGTGGGTCCCCAATTTTGGGGTGTGTTGTGGATCAGCCACAACAAATGGCGACTCTACTGTCAAATGCTCTTGAGCATTTTTAGTAAGAACCCAACCTGAAACATATCACAAACTCGAAAACATGTGTTAGCACATAAGCAATATAAACAAATGCCCAAAGATCAGAAGTACATGAATCATCAGAATCATCAAGTATTAGCTCGGTGTGTGCAATGAATTTCTTTCCCTATCATTTGAAATTGATCCACACTCCATTGTCAGTTTTGCATGAATGCATATGTGAGATGGTGAATGATTTGTGTACCCTAATGAATATGCTAGGAGATTTTGCTTTCATAAAAGGCATAGTCATTCTTCTATTATTATGTACAAGCATTCAAGATTGCCAAACCCTCTTAGGATCCACTAATTCATTACCTTATTGTATCCCAAAGTTGGTTATGAGTCCCTACTATCTTGAACCCATGTGCAAGTGAATGTGAAATCAGAACTTTGGGGAATCAGACTCCCAACCAACCGAGATGAGAGTTTAACCCTATCCTTACTATTCTGATTTAGAGTTCATTACCTCACTTTAAGAAAAATAATTAAACCAATTATGGAAGAAATGGTCATGCTAGTCTAACCCTCTAGACAATCAGTGGTCTTGTTTTTTAGGCAAGACATGATGCCATGCATGGGCATATCTAACCCCACAATCCAAAACTTATCTTCATTTCTTTGGACCTTGGGGATGACTACCCATCCTTTGCAGAGGACAAGTAGTACAATCCTTACAATCCAATATAAAGATGAGATGGGAAAAATTTATTTTTTTACTTCTTGGACCTTGGGGATGACTACCCATCCTGGCTAGGGACATGTAGTACGATCCTTACAATCCAAACTTTAGATGTAAATGGAAAATATTAATTTTGTTGCTTAGACCTTGGGGATGACTACCCATCCTTTGCAAGAGGACAAATAGTACGATCCTTACAATCCAAAAGATTTATTATGAAATGAGACATAAGAGCTTTGGGGAATCGGATTCTCAACCTAAGCGAGATGAGAATTTATGCCCTATCCTTACTACTCCATGTGGGTCAAATCAAAGCTTTGGGGAATTGGATCCTCAACCTAAGTTCGATGAGGATTTAACCCTATCCTTACTACTATGATTTTAGGCTTTAAGCTCTATGGAAGTGGTCAAAACCACTGTTTTAAGGATCATGTTGCATAATAGGATAGACATGAAAAACCTCTTTCGCCCAACCTTTTCCTCCAAGTTAGGTTTTGATCATTTTGCTCAAGATCCTTTTTAATGTATGAGACGTGCTTGGTTCTAGATATCTCAAGACTCAGTTCCCAACCTTAGGATTCCTCTTACATTTATGTTATAACACAACCCTAAGAGGGATTGACATACTTTAATGATTTGTACCTAAGATGCATATGCAACTAAGATGAAATGTATGTAAAGTGAGATGGAACATGAATGCATTATCTCTTGAATTGCAAATGAAATGATTTGTCATGCAAAACTGACTCTTTCATGCATCACAAAATCAAACAATATAACTTAAGATGTTTGTGTTACTTGTGGAGCTTTTACGGGACAATTCCAATATTTCATATTCTCCTAACCTTAAGCATAAGTTGACATCTCATTTTTTTATATATATTTTTATTTTTTTTATTTTTATTTTTATTTTTTATCAAAATTAACAAAACATGTCAATTGAAATCAAATCCACAACCAAAATCCTAGCTAGACTAACAATCCTAAACAATAAAAACAAAAACTGAAAACTCCCACCAAAACCGAAAGAATAATATCAAAATCTCACAACCTAAGGGCTAAAATAATGCTTTAAAATCTGCCCATTAACCGGTAGCATGAAATCTCTCCCTTCTAAAGTTTTTAGCCTGAAGGTATTCTTCCCAAGAATCTCCGAAATCTGATATGGGCCTAACCAAAGACAATCAAACTTTTGATGATTCCCTTTTTCCTCATGTCTTTTGTCCCATAGTAATACCAAATCTGAAATTCTGAATGATTTAACTTTGGCCCTTCTATCAAACCATCTTTTGATAACTTCCTGGTGTTTATTCATGTGATTCATGGCCTCTTCTCTCTTTTCATCAAGGTGCAACAAATGACTTGACCTGGCTTCAACTTGATCATCTGTCCCCAAGTACTCTTGTATGAAATGTAAGGTCTGCAACTTCAAATTTGCAGGAAATATCGGGTCTTGCCCATAGACCAAATGATAGGGAGTATTCCCTATGGACTCTTTCACTCTGGTCCTATCTGCCCAAAGGGCAAACTTCAATTGGCTGTGCCAGTCCCGAGGGTTCTTTTCCAGCAACTTCTTAATGGTATTCAACAAATTCTTATTTGAAGATTCGGCCAACCCATTTCCTTGAGGATAATAATTGGATGCAAATTTTAAGCTCACTTTGTTATCATATGCCCAATCTGCAAATTGCGTAGAAATAAAAGCTTTACCATTGTCACTGACAATAGAATCGGGCATTCCAAATCTTGTTATAATATGGTCCTCAAGGAATTTAATCACAACGTCCGTGGTGGCATGTTTAGTAGGAATCGCTTCTGTCCACCTTGTACAATAGTCTGTAGTTGTCAATATGAATTTATGAGAATCAGAAGAATTTGGGTTAATAACCCCGATGAAATCTAGTCCCCACTGTGCAAATGGTCTCATTTCAACTACAGGTTGTAACGGCATGGCTGCATTTCTTTCTCTATTGGCAGCCACTTGACAGATATGACAAGATCGTACATGGGCATGTGCATCTTTGAAAATATGGGGCCAGTAGTATCCTGCTCTCAGGATTTGATGTGCTGTAGCATTGGCCGCACCATGACCAGTTCCATGTTTCCCGTGAAATTCCTGCAACACCCTGGCGGCTTCTTCTTTGTTCAAGCACCTCAGGTAGATACCTTCATGATTCTTCCTGTAAAGAACACCAGATTTCAACAGATAATTGACAGACTTAAGCCTTAAAGCTCTTCTCTATGTTGAATTCAGATTAGAAGGACACTTACCGAGTCAATAAAAATTGCACAATATCAACATACCGGTCATCCTTAGCAATGTATTCCGTATTCGAGCATTGGCACTGTTATTTGCGGATTATTTTCTGCGATCGCCTTCGCCAGTCCCTGTCCTCGAACTAGTTTCATAGGTTGGATTTCGAGATCAAATTCTTGGATGGTGGAAATCCATTTTCCTCTTTTCTCACCTAGTTCATTTTGTAAAAACATGGTCTTGACAGCAGAGTCGGGCACGATGGCAATAACTCTGCTGTGTACAATGTAGTGCCTAAATTTTTTCACCGTTTTAAAAAGTGCGTACATTTGCTTATCAAGGATTGAATACCTTAATTGAGCATCTTTCAGGGGGGCACTTAAAAATGCTATGGGTTTTTCGGCACTATCCTCGCCTTTTTGGGTTAAGACACTCGCAAAGGAGTGTTACGATGCAAAAGCATAAATATAGAAAGGCTTGGAGTAGTCCGGACTTATAAGGACAGGGGCTCTGGAAATGGCATCTTTGATGTTCTGGAAGGCCACTCTACTTTCCTCGTTCCATTTTACATCCACATCTTTCTTGAGCATCTTGTTCAGAGGTTTGGCTATCTCAGCAAAGCTAGAGATAAACTTCCTCACAAAATTAACCTGCCCAAAGAAAGATCTCAATTCTTTTTTACTACTCGGGAGAGGTAGGTTTTGGATAGCTTGTATCCTTTCTGGGTCGATGGATATGCCCTCTTTTGAAATGATGTGACCCAGCAATTTTCCTTCTATTACTCCGAAAATGCACTTTTTGGGATTTAAGGAAATTCCATGTTCTCTGCATCTTTGAAGCACTTTCTTTAAATCTTTGACATGGTCCTCTCTCTTCTTCGAGAAAACTGGGATATCATCCACATACACGATGATGCATTTGCCTATGAGCCCTTTGAATGCATAATCCATGGCGCGTTGAAAAGTTGCACCAGCATTTAACAATCCGAACGACATTCTCTTATATGCAAATGTCCCCCACTTGGTAGTGAAGGCTGTTTTCATCCTGTCATCTGGATGTATAAGAATTTGGTTGTACCCAGAATACCCATCGAGAAAGGACATCATTTCAGATCCATTTACCATTTGTAGAATTTCATCGATTGATGGCAATGGATAATTATCTTTTTGAGAGGCTTTATTAAGATTTCGAAAATCTATGCACAGCCTAATCTCTCCACTCTTTTTTCTCACTGGAACGAGGTTAGCCACCCAGGTTGAGTGCCTAACGGGAAAAATGATTTTCGCTTCCAATAATATTTTAACCTCCTTTTCGATCAAAGGCTCCAATAGCGGGTTAACAACTCGTTGTCTTTGCCTAAAAGGCTTGGAGTCTGGCTTCAAAGGGATGGTATGTGTGATAATGTTTTGGTTGTATGTCTTCAACTCATTGTAGTTCCAAGCAATACAATCTATGTAATGCTTCAATGCCTGCATTATATTGCTCCTTTCTTCCTCTGTACATGCCTTTGCTATGTACACCTCCTTTGGATTGTCTGCACTCCCTAGATTAATTGAATCACATGCATCTTTAGGGAGTGGGACTCTTTTTCCTTTCTTGGTCTTGCATCCCATGTCGAACATCTTTTCCAATGAAACCACGTCTTTAGGAATTTTGTTGGATTGATACGCAGTTTCAATTTCATCTTCTGTTTCATCCTGCCACCTTTGCTCCTCATCAATCACCTGATTTTCAAAAATACCCGAGTTCGTGACAAATTTGAAAATATGTCTGTCACTTTCAAAAACCTGGAAATTCTTTACATTATCGGGTATTGATGGACAAGGAACCAGTTCAATAGAAAACTTTTTACATCTTTTTATATCAACCGGGTTTAACATGCCCATGACGACTGCAAGAGAGTCTGCTATTCGATTTCCTTTCCTAGAAATAAGGGCTATATTGAATGCATCGAACTCCTCAATGAGGTCCATAACCCTAGTTCTATAAAGGCTTAGTCTTCTGTCGCGGCATGTATACTGTCCTTTGATTTGCTTGACTACCAACTTAGAATCTCCCAAAACCTTCAAGCATTTAACATGCTTGCTCAATGCTAGACGTAAACCAAAGATCAATGCTTCGTATTCTGCCACATTGTTCGTGCAAGGAAATTGCAATCTGTAGGCAGCCAATAATGGTTTACCTCCTGGGCCAGTGAGCTCGACTCCAGCTCCTGCTCCCTGTCTAGATTTTGATCCATCGAACCTGAGCAACCACGTGTAATCATTTTCCTCAGAAGAGCCACCATGACACGCCTCCTCTTTAGGCTCTTCGACTGCTTCCTCAACATCAAGTGCATAAACTCCTAGTTCTGGCTCAGAAAACTGAACTTCATTCGGCTTGTTAAAATCTGTTATAATCTCCTTAAGCCTCGGTTCATTTTCCACTCTGATTTGGTTTGCAATTCCCTTCCATGGTAGCCACATATGTGAGCAGTCTGTTGAAAAATAGCCATTCAGAGTTTTCATCCAATCCCTCGCAAGTAACATTCCATACCTACTTGGGATATTAACCACCAGAATGTCTACAACCTGCTGGACCCTGGGTTCAGAATTCAATTGAATCTTGACATCATATAAGGTCCCTACCACATTTACCTCTGAACGGTCCAATTGCAGGACTGTACATTTGGATGAAACAGGTTGCAGGCCTAGCATTTTACATATTTCTGTAGGCATGAGGTTGCTCGTGGCACCTGTGTCCACCAAACAGTTATGCAAATTCTTACCCGCAATTCTCAGAGTCAGTAAGAATGGCGGGACATCCCTTCTCTCCTTTCGCAAAATGAGATGGGATTCAACTCCTTTTCCTTTCCACGTTTGATCAGGTGAGTTCAAAGCTTTTATCAATGCCTCCTTTTGGCCCGGCAATCTAGCTGCGTCCAAGAACGAAAGGCTAGATTTGGACTTCTTTAGATCCTCCACTATGTCATAGTTTGGCTTTTCGAATTTGACTGTCTTCTGCACATCATTAGACATTTCTCTTCTGAGTGGAGGGGGAGGATTATTATTTGCCTTAGTATCTGGAGGAAGAATAGAATTGTTTGGAGGTGTTGATGAGGTTTTAGGGGCTTTAGATTTACTTCTCAAATGGTATCCATGATTCCCCTTCCTAAAATCTCGAAAAGCTTGCACCTCCTGTTCCAAAATTTCGTCTTCTTCTTCCTCACTCTCACCTTCTTGATGATATACAGTTTCCATCACCATAATATTATCATCTTGATGTTGTGATGGACCCTCATTTGATACCAGTTCCAAATCATCAACTTGTGCCTGAAGACAATGAGTGTATCTAGCAATTTCAGGACAATTCCTCTCATTGTGTTCTTTTGTGTTGTGCAACCTGCACCCCCTTTCCCATGCCAAATCTGAAAGATTCAAAAGAGAATTGGATTGGCTAGGTCCTACAGAAGTATCTAGTTGATTAGCAATGGGAGCGGGAACTCCCCCATTGTTTGGCTTGGTGTTCCAGTGCCTCCCTCTATTGTTAAAATTTTGATTTGGGTGAGGGGCATGGGACTCATACTTCTGCTGTTGAACCCTGTCATTGCTCAGTTTATGAACTAATTTCTTGAGCTCTTCGACTTCTGAATAAATATCCTTCGGTGGAATCATATTGTTGTTAACCCCCGTTGGATTCGCATAATTAATGGGGTCTTGATTCAACACTGGGGTCGGGTTCTGAGGAATTTGATTCCCGTATGGATTGACACTTTGAATCGGGGTTGGATTTGGAAAAGGAACTATGGCTTGAGGATTGACTTGGCTAGTTCCTTGCATAGTTGATTGACTGTTCTGCAAAAATGCAGGGACAGGTGGAATGGATGTGATTGGTTGGATTGGAATGGGTGCATATGCGGGTGCTGGTGGATACGGCTGCTGATATGGGAAGGCATTCATGCTTGGCATTTGTGGTGCCATGAGTTGATTTGCCAAGGGAGCTTGACCATATGGAGCATACTGTCCCATCATAGGCATCTGGGTAAACCCGTAGCCCTGTGGTGTCATTTGCTGCTCGATAGTCATGGCTTCATTATAGGCCAAAGCCAGCGTGGTGACTTGAGGATTGCGCCTTGCAAACATGGCTGTCATGGGGTCCAATGCCCCAAAATATATCTGCAAAGCCACTGCGGGATCGATGGCAAAGTGCCTAATTGCTCTATTATAGCACTTTTGGAATCTCTGATTAAACATTCTGATCGGTTCCCCTTGGCCCCTTTTGCATGTAATAAACTGATTGTAAATAGTTGCGGGATCCAAGGGTGACCTAAATTGATTAACAAAGGCATTTTCCATTTGTGTCCAAGAGGTGATTGAACCAGTTGGCAAGCATATATACCATTCATATGCTATTGGATCTAAGCTCATGGGGAAAAGTCTGCAGGCCACATCTTCATATTGAACTTGCAGCCTAATTAAAACATCCCTATAGGCTTGGATATGTTCTTCTGCTGTTCTTGGGCCATCTGGTTTGTATTTAGGCAGAAATATT
This sequence comes from Wollemia nobilis, assembly GCA_028583015.1. Lineage (NCBI taxonomy): Eukaryota > Viridiplantae > Streptophyta > Pinopsida > Araucariales > Araucariaceae > Wollemia > Wollemia nobilis. The sequence goes on from JAQPPZ010002582.1 coordinate 1,648,568, forward strand.
TCAATGTTCTTGGGGATTTCATGGATATCCCCAGCAATATTCAAAGGAGTATTGTTAGCTCCATACCAAGGAGCTGCTTGAGCTTGAGCCATTTGACTCAAAATTGATGAAGACAAACCTACAATAGCAGTAGAAATATTATTGACTATAGGCACACTAGGGGCAACTGATATTATTGGCGTAGGTCCACTCGATGTTCCTGGAGAAAATAGGTCTTTTGTGACTGGTGAACTTACGACTTGCTTGGTTTTATTCTTGGGAGTACCAGTAAGGTCATGAAAAATGGTTTCCCCGATTGTTTGGGACCTGGTCGCAATACGACGCGGTGGGTCCAGCCTGCTCGATGAAACCCTCGACTATTTCAAAGAAAAAAGTGTTTTAAAAAATAAAAAAAAAAAAAAAAAAAAAAACCGATTCGGGCCCTCCTTCCAGCGCCAATCTGTTGAGTGGTGTTTTCACCCAATTGTGAAAGCACACTCTCCGGTAGGATCTGAGTCCCAAAATCCTCTGCTTGCAAAGAAAGTAATTTCTCCAAGGTTCCTGTTATGTTGATTCTTTAACACCAATGATGCTGTTCAAATGTAAATGCTGGGAATACCTTAGGGTTGCAAGTGGATGTTAACAAGGGGCACTGTAGTTTACTTTAATTTGGATTTGCAATGGACTCTGAGCTTTGATGGATTTTCAGTTATTTATTTGAATGACAGTAATTAAAATGCAGAAAATAAAATAAGGGTTTGAAAAATAAAATAAATGCAAATGAAGATGCAACTAAACTACATCCAGAGTGCTATCATCATGATTCGATGAAACCGAAGATAATGAGGTTTTCTGCATGCAACCTAACCTAATGAACCTGCAAATTCGCACAATCCAGATAAGCTAGGTGCGGGTTTCTAGGGTTTCTACTGTAATTTCAGATTTAGGCATTCGCATGAAGCAACCAAGAACACTTGCATTCAACTTCACCTAGAAGCCTAGAAATCTGAAAGGGAAAGATAACACATTAAATCATGCATGCAAAAATGACTCCTTCTTTCTCATCAATGAGATGCCAACTCTCTGTATTTTTGTATTAAAATGATGTATCAATTACAATTACAGAATGTTCCAGGTTTTACAAATCCAGAACAAATGAAGGAAATTGCCCAAGTGCAGGCCCAGAATGGCATGAAGCCCTTGTCTCTACAACTCTGCAAGCAGCAATTTCCAACCCCTCATATCAATCCATGCTTCAAATTTTATACTAACTGAAACGGCTCTTCGGTTCTCCCTGTGTCGCTTCGTTTCACCTTCCAGCATGTGACCTTTCAAATTCCTGCCTTTTCGATGCTTTTATTCCATGCTCGATTCTGAAACGTTCGAAATCTTCCATTGCATGTAACGCCTCTGCAACTCTGACACCTGTATGCCACGTGTCTCATGTTTTCTGTGCCTTCTGTAACGTCTTCCTATGCAAATCATGACAAAAATAGCATGCAACCTGTTCACCTTCCTAGCCGCAAAAATGAGACATGTCGCGATATCGCGACGTTTTCGACCAACAACATTGTTTCTCCTCCTGCACAACGAAAATGAGACATGTCACGATATCACGACCATTTCCTTCGTGCCATCTCCTCACCACATGTCACGATATCGCGACCACATTTTCGTTCCATACCCTCTCGCTATTACTTGTCGCGAAATCGCGACGCCTTTTCATTTCGTACACTTTGGTTGCCTTCTGTCGCGAAATCGCGACGTTTTTCTTCTCCGTACACCTTCATTCCATTTTGTCATGAAATCGCGACCATTTTCTTCGATTTCCTTACCACGATTTCGCTACCTTTTTTCTTTCAAATCCTACCATCGCAATATCGCGACGATTTCCTCTCCCCCACTTCTCCTCCAAATCCTTTTCCCGACACCTAAAAATGACCTCTAAATTTTTCATTTTCCTTTCTCTCTCCTGCCTGGGCCGCGACGGAGCAACATGTCGCGATTTCGCGACACCTTTTCATTTTTCTCAGCGACATGTCGCGATATCGCGACAACTTTTCATTTTTCCCCATTTCACATTTCTCATTCATTTTACACCTTTCATTTTTTCAGCGACGGAGCGACATGTCGCGATATCGCGACATTTTCTGTTTTCTGGTAGCTATTTCGTGACAAGTCGCGATTTCGCGACATGTCGCGATTTCACGACACTTTCAACACTTGTGCATTTTTTCTCTTTTCTTCATTTTTAGCATCTGGGTCACTGAGATTTCTTCCGCAAGCCTGCAAAAAAGGTGGGTCCCCAATTTTGGGGTGTGTTGTGGATCAGCCACAACAAATGGCGACTCTGCTGTCAAATGCTCTTGAGCATTTTTAGTAAGAACCCAACCTGAAACATATCACAAACTCGAAAACATGTGTTAGCACATAAGCAATATAAACAAATGCCCAAAGATCAGAAGTACATGAATCATCAGAATCATCAAGTATTAGCTCAGTGTGTGCCATGGATTTCTTTCCCTATCATTTGAAATTGATCAACATTCCATTGTCAGTTTTGCATGAATGCATATGTGAGATTGTGAATGATTTGTGTACCCTAATGAATATGCTAGGAGATTTTGCTTTTATAAAAGGCATAGTCTTTCTTCTAGTATTATGTACAAACATTCAAGATTGCCAAACCCTCTTAGGATCCACTAATGAATTATTTTATTATATCCCAAAGTTGGTTATGAGTCCCTACTATCTTGAACCCATGTGCAAGTGAATGTGAAATCAGAACTTTGGGGAATCAGACTCCCAACCAACCGAGATGAGAGTTTAACCCTATCCTTACTATTCTGATTTAGAATTCATTACCTCACTTTGAGCAAAATAATTAAACCAATTATGGAAGAAATGGTCATGCTAGTCTAACCCTCTGGACAATCAGTGGTCTTGTTTTTTAGACAAGACATGTTGCCATGCATGGGCATATCTAACCCCACAATCCAAAACTTATCTTCATTTCTTTGGACCTTGGGGATGACTACCCATCCTTTGCGAGAGGACAAGTAGTACGATCCTTCCAATCCAATATAAAGATGAGATGGGAAAATTTTATTTTTTTACTTCTTGGACCTTGGGGATGACTACCCATCCTGGCTAGGGACATGTAGTACGATCCTTCCAATCCAAACTTTAGATGTAAATGGAAAATATTAATTTTATTGCTTAGACCTTGGGGATGACTACCCATCCTTTGCAGAGGACAAATAGTACGATCCTTACAATCCAACTTAGATTTATTATGAAATGAGACATAAGAGCTTTGGGGAATCGGATTCTCAACCTAAGCGAGATGAGAATTTATGCCCTATCCTTACTACTCCATGTGGGTCAAATCAAAGCTTTGGGGAATTGGATCCTCAACCTAAGTTCGATGAGGATTTAACCCTATCCTTACTACTATGATTTTAGGCTTTAAGCTCTATGGAAGTGGTCAAAACCACTGTTTTAAGGATCATGTTGCATAATAGGATAGACATGAAAAACTTCTTTCGCCCAACCTTTTCCTCCAAGTTAGGTTTTGATCATTTTGCTCAAGATCCTTTTTAATGTATGAGACGTGCTTGGTTCTAGATATCTCAAGACTCAGTTTCCAACCTTAGGATTTTTCTTACATTTATGTTATAACACAACCCTAAGAGGATTTGACATACTTTAATGATTTGTACCTAAGATGCATATGCAACTAAGATGAAATGTATGTAAAGTGAGATGGAACATGAATGCATTATCTCTTGAATTGCAAATGAAATGATTTGTCATGCAAAGCTGACTCTTTCATGCATCACAAAATCAAACAATATAACTTAAGATGTTTGTGTTACTTGTGGAGCTTTTACAGGACAATTCCAATATTTCATATTCTCCTAACCTTAAGCATAAGTTGACATCCCACTTTTTTATTATTTATTTATTTATTTTATTTTTATTTTTTTATCAAAATTAACAAAACATGTCAATTGAAATCAAATCCACAACCAAAATCCTAGCTAGACTAACAATCCTAAACAATAAAAACAAAATCTGAAAACTCCCACCAAAACCGAAAGAATAATATCAAAATCTCACAACCTAAGGGCTAAAATAATGCTTTAAAATCTGCCCATTAACCGGTAGCATAAAATCTCTCCCTTCTAAAGTTTTTAGCCTGAAGGTATTCTTCCCAAGAATCTCTGAAATCTGATATGGGCCTAACCAAAGACAATCAAACTTTTGATGATTCCCTTTTTCCTCATGTCTTTTGTCCCATAGTAATACCAAATCTGAAATTCTGAATGATTTAACTTTGGCCCTTCTGTCAAACCATCTTTTGATAACTTCCTGGTGTTTATTCATGTGATTCATGGCCTCTTCTCTCTTTTCATCAAGGTGCAACAAATGACTTGACCTGGCTTCAACTTGATCATCCGTCCCCAAGTACTCTTGTATGAAATGTAAGGTCTGCAACTTCAAATTTGCAGGAAATATCGGGTCTTGCCCATAGACCAAATGATAGGGAGTATTCCCTATGGACTCTTTCACTCTGGTCCTATCTGCCCAAAGGGCAAACTTCAATTGGCTGTGCCAGTCCCGAGGGTTCTTTTCCAACAACTTCTTAATGGTATTCAACAAATTCTTATTTGAAGATTCGGCCAACCCATTTCCTTGAGGATAATAATTGGATGCAAATTTTAAGCTCACTTTGTTATCATATGCCCAATCTGCAAATTGTGTAGAAATAAAAGCTTTACCATTGTCACTGACAATAGAATCGGGCATTCCAAATCTTGTTATAATATGGTCCTCAAGGAATTTAATTACAACGTCTGTGGTGGCATGTTTAGTAGGAATCGCTTCGTCCACCTTGTACAGTAGTCTGTAGCTGTCAATATGAATTTATGAGAATCGGAAGAATTTGGGTTAATAACCCCAATGAAATCTAGTCCCCACTTGTGCAAATGGTCTCATTTCAACTACGGGTTGTAACGGCATGGCTGCATTTCTTTCTCTATTGGCGGCCACTTGACGAGATATGACAAGATCATACATGGGCATGTGCATCTTTGAAAATATGGGGCCAGTAGTATCCTGCTCTCGGGATTTGATGTGTTGTAGCATTGGCCGCACCGTGACCGAGTTCCATGTTTCCCGTGAAATTCCTGCAACACCCTGGCGGCTTCTTCTTTGTTCAAGCACCTCAGGTAGATACCTTCATGATTCTTCCTGTAAAGCACACCAGATTTCATCAGATAATTGACAGACTTAAGCCTTAAAGCTCTTCTCTGTGTTGAATTCAGATTAGAAGGACACTTACCAGTCAATAAAAATTGCACAATATCAACATACCAGTCATCCTTAGCAATGTATTATGTATTCGAGCATTGGCCTGTTATTTGCGGATTATTTTCTGCGATCGCCTTCGCCAGTCCTTGTCCTCGAACTAGTTTCATAGGTTGGATTTCGAGATCAAATTCTTGGATGGTGGAAATCCATTTCCCTCTTTTCTCACCTAGTTCATTTTGTAAAAACATGGTCTTGACAGCAGAGTCGGGCACGATGGCAATAACTCTGCTGTGTACAATGTAGTGCCTAAATTTTTTCACCGTTTTAAAAAGTGCGTACATTTGCTTATCAAGGATTGAATACCTTAATTGAGCATCTTTCAGGGGGGCACTTAAAAATGCTATGGGTTTTTCGGCACTATCCTCGCCTTTTTGGGTTAAGACACTCGCAAAGGAGTGTTCTGATGCAAAAGCATAAATATAGAAAGGCTTGGAGTAGTCCGGACTTATAAGGACAGGGGCTCTGGAAATGGCATCTTTGATGTTCTGGAAGGCCACTCTACTTTCCTCGTTCCATTTTACATCCACATCTTTCTTGAGCATCTTGTTCAGAGGTTTGGCTATCTCAGCAAAGCTAGAGATAAACTTCCTCACAAAATTAACTCTGCCCAAAGAAAGATCTCAATTCTTTTTTACTACTCGGGAGAGGTAGGTTTTGGATAGCTTGTATCCTTTCTGGGTCGATGGATATGCCCTCTTTTGAAATGATGTGACCCAACAATTTTCCTTCTGTTACTCCGAAAATGCACTTTTTGGGATTTAAGGAAATTCCATGTTCTCTGCATCTTTGAAGCACTTTCTTTAAATCTTTGACATGGTCCTCTCTCTTCTTCGAGAAAATTGGGATATCATCCACATACATGATGATGCATTTGCCTATGAGCCCTTTGAATGCATAATCCATGGCGCGTTGAAAAGTTGCACCAGCATTTAACAGTCCGAACGACATTCTCTTATATGCAAATGTCCCCCACTTGGTAGTGAAGGTTGTTTTCATCCTGTCATCTGGATGTATAAGAATTTGGTTGTACCCAGAATACCCATCGAGAAAGGACATCATTTCAGATCCATTTACCATTTGTAGAATTTCATCGATTGATGGCAGTGGATAATTATCTTTTTGAGAGGCTTTATTAAGATTTCGAAAATCTATGCACAGCCTAATCTCTCCACTCTTTTTTCTCATTGGAACGAGGTTAGCCACCCAGGTTGAGTGCCTAACGGGAAAAATGATTTTCGCTTCCAATAATCTTTTAACCTCCTTTTCGATCAAAGGCTCCAATAGCGGGTTAACAACTCGCTGTCTTTGCCTAAAAGGCTTGGAGTCTGGCTTCAAAGGGATGGTATGTGTGATAATGTTTTGGTTGTATGTCTTCAACTCATTGTAGTTCCAAGCAATACAATCTATGTAATGCTTCAATGCCTGCATTATATTGCTCCTTTCTTCCTCTGTACATGCCTTTGCTATGTACACCTCCTTTGGATTGTCTCCACTCCCTAGATTAATTGAATCACATGCATCTTTAGGGAGTGGGACTCTTTTTCCTTTCTTGGTCTTGCATCCCATGTCGAACATCTTTTCCAATGAAACCACGTCTTTAGGAATTTTGTTGGATTGATACGCAGTTTCAATTTCATTCTTCTGTTTCATCCTGCCACCTTTGCTCCTCAACAATCACCAGATTTTCAAAAATACCCGAGTTCGTGACAAATTTGAAAATATGTCTGTCACTTTCAAAAACCTGGAAATTCTTTACATTATCGGGTATTGATGGACAAGGAACCAGTTCAATGGAAAACTTTTTACATCTTTTTATATCAACCGGGTTTAACATGCCCGTGGCGACTGCAAGAGAGTCTGCTATTCGATTTCCTTTCCTAGAAATAAGGGCTATATTGAATGCATCGAACTCCTCCATGAGGTCCATAACCCTAGTTCTATAAAGGCTCAGTCTTCTGTCACGGCATGTATACTGTCCTTTGATTTGCTTGACTACCAACTCAGAATCTCCCAAAACCTTCAAGCATTTAACATGCTTGCTCAATGCTAGACGTAAACCAAAGATCAATGCTTCGTATTCTGCCACATTGTTCGTGCAAGGAAATTGCAGTCTGTAGGCAGCCAATAATGGTTTACCTCCTGGGCCAGTGAGCTCGACTCCAGCTCCTGCTCCCTGTCTAGATTTTGATCCATCGAACCTGAGCAACCACGTGTAATCATTTTCCTCGGAAGAGCCACCATGACACGCCTCCTCTTTAGGCTCTTCAACAACTTCCTCAACATCAAGTGCATAAACTCCTAGTTCTGGCTCAGAAAACTGAACTTCATTCGGCTTGTTAAAATCTGTTATAATCTCTTTAAGCCTCGGTTCATTTTCCACTCTGATTTGGTTTGCAATTCCCTTCCATGGTAGCCACATATGTGAGCAGTCTATTGAAAAATAGCCATTCAGAGTTTTCATCCAATCCCTCGCAAGTAACATTCCATACCTACTTGGGATATTAACCACCAGAATGTCTACAACCTGCTGGACCCTGGGTTCAGAATTTAATTGAATCTTGACATCATATAAGGTCCCTACCACATTTACCTCTGAATGGTCCAATTGCAGGACTGTACATTTGGATGAAACAGGTTGCAGGCCTAGCATCTTACATATTTCTGCAGGCATGAGGTTGCTCGTGGCACCTGTGTCCACCAAACAGTTATGCAAATTCTTACCCGCAATTCTTAGAGTCAGTAAGAATGGCGGGACATCCCTTCTCTCCTTTCGCAAAATGAGATGGGATTCAACTCCTTTTCCTTTCCACGTTTGATCAGGTGAGTTCAAAGCTTTTATCAATGCCTCCTTTTGGCCTGGCAATCTAGCTGCGTCCAAGAACGAAAGGCTAGATTTGGACTTCTTTAGATCCTCCACTATGTCATAGTTTGGCTTTTCGAATTTGATTGTCTTCTGCACATCATTAGACATTTCTCTTCTGAGTGGAGGGGGAGGATTATTATTTGCCTTAGTATCGGGAGGAAGAATAGAGTTGTTTGGAGGTGTTGATGAGGTTTTAGGGGCTTTAGATTTACTTCTCAAATGGTATCCATGATTCCCCTTCCTAAAATCTCGAAAAGCTTGCACCTCCTGTTCCAAAATTTCGTCTTCTTCTTCCTCACTCTCACCTTCTTGATGATATACAGTTTCCATCACCATAATATTATCATCTTGATGTTGTGATGGACCCTCATTTGATACCAGTTCCAAATCATCAACTTGTGCCTGAAGACAATGAGTGTATCTAGCAATTTCAGGACAATTCCTCTCATTGTGTTCTTTGGTGTTGTGCAACCTGCACCCCCTTTCCCACGCCAAATCTGAAAGATTCAAAAGAGAATTGGATTGGCTAGGTCCTGCAGAAGTATCTAATTGATTAGCAATGGGAGCGGGAACTCCCCCATTGTTTGGCTTGGTGTTCCAATGCCTCCCTCTATTGTTAAAATTTTGATTTGGGTGAGGGGCATGGGACTCATACTTCTGCTGTTGAACCCTGTCATTGCTCAATTTATGAACTAATTTCTTGAGCTCTTCGACTTCTGAATAAATCTCCTTCGGTGGAATCACATTGTTGTTAACCCCCGTTGGATTCGCATAATTAATGGGGTCTTGATTCAACATTTGGGTCGGGTTCTGAGGAATTTGATTCCCGTATGGATTGACACTTTGAATCGGGGTTGGATTTGGAAAAGGAACTATGGCTTGAGGATTGACTTGGCTAGTTCCTTGCATAGTTGATTGACTGTTCTACAAAAATGCAGGGATAGGTGGAATGGATGTGATTGGTTGGATTGGAATGGGTGCATACGTGGGTGCTGGTGGATACGGCTGCTGATATGGGAAGGCATTCATGCTTGGCATTTGTGGTGCCATGAGTTGATTTGCCTGGGGAGCTTGACCATATGGAGCATACTGTCCCATCACAGGCATCTGGGTAAACCCGTAGCCCTGTGGTGTCATTTGCTGCTCGATAGTCATGGCTTCATTATAGGCTAAAGCCAGCGTGGTGACTTGAGGATTGCGCCTCACAAACATGGCTATCATGGGGTCCAATGCCCCAAAATATATCTGCAAAGCCACTATGGGATCGATGGCAAAGTGCCTAATTGCTCTATTATAGCACTTTTGGAATCTTTGATTAAACATTCTGATCGGTTCCCCTTGGCCCCTTTTGCATGTAATAAACTGATTGTAAATAGTTGCGGGATCCAAGGGTGACCTAAATTGATTAACAAAGGCATTTTCCATTTGTGTCCAAGAAGTGATTGAACCAGTTGGCAAGCATATATACCATTCATATGCTATTGGATCTAAGCTCATGGGGAAAAGTCTGCAGGCCACATCTTCATATTGAACTTGCAACCTAATTAAAACATCCCTATAGGCTTGGATATGTTCTTCTGTTGTTCTTGGGCCATCTGGTTTGTATTTAGGCAGAAATATTTCAATGTTCTTGGGGATTTCATGGATATCCCCGGCAATATTCAAAGGAGTATTATTAGCTCCATACCAAGGAGCTGTTGGAGCTTGAGCCATTTGACTCAAAATCGATGAAGACAAACCTACAATAGCAGTAGAGATATTACTGACTATAGGCACACTAGGGGCAACTGATATTACTGGCGTAGGTCCACTCGATGTTCCTGGAGAAAATAGGTCTTTTGTGACTGGTGAACTTACGACTTGCTTGGTTTTATTCTTGGGAGTACCAGTAAGGTCATGAAAAATGGTTTCTCCGGTTGTTTGGGACCTGGTCGCAATACGACGTGGTGGGTCCAGCCTGCCTGATGAAACCCTCGATTATTTCCATGAAAACTGCAAATTGGGGGAATTTTAGTGTAAACCGATTCGGGCCCTCCTTCTAGCGCCAATCTGTTGAGTGGTGTTTTCACCCAATTGTGAAAGCACACTCTCCGGTAGGATCTGAGTCCCAAAATCCTCTCGCTTGCAAAGAAAGTAATTTCTCCAAGGTTCCTCTTATGTTGATTCTAAAACACCAATGATGCTGCTCAAATGTAAATGTAGGGAATACCTTAGGGTTGCAAGTGGATGTTAACAAGGGGCACTGTAGTTTACTTTAATTTGGATTTGCAATGGACTCTAAGCTTTGATGGATTTTCAATTATTTATTTAAATGACTGTAATTAAAATGCAGAAAATAAATAAGGGTTTGAAAAATAAAAATAAATGCAAATGAATATGCAACTAAGCTACGTCCGAGTACTGCCATCATTAATTGATAAAACCGAAGATAATGAGGTTTCTCGCATGCAACCTAACCTAATGAACCTGCAAATTCGCACAATCCAGATAAGCTAGGTGCGGGTTTCTAGGGTTTCTACTGTAATTTCAGATTTAGGCATTCGCATGAAGCAACCAAGAACACTTGCATTAAACTTCACCTAAAAGCCTAGAAATCTGAAAGGGAAAGATAAAACATTAAATCATGCATGCAAAAATGACTCCTTCTTTCTCATCAATGAGATGCCAACTCTCTGTATTTTTGCATTAAAATGATGTATCAATTACAATTACAGAATGTTCCAGGTTTTACAAATCCAGAACAAATGAAGGAAATTGCCCAAGTGCAGGCCCAGAATGGCATGAAGCCCTTGTCTCTGCAACTCTGCAAGCAGCAATTTCCAACCCCTCTTCAATCCGTGCTTCAGATTTTATACTAACTGAAACGGCTCTTCGGTTCTCCCTGTGTCGCTTCGTTTCACCTTCCAGCATGTGACCCTTCAAATTCCTTGCCTTTTCGATGCTTTTGTTCCATGTTCGATTTTGAAACGTTTGAAATCTACCGCTGCATGTAACGCCTCTATAGCTCTGACACCTGTATGCCACGTGTCTCATGTTTTCTGCGCCTTCTGTAACGTCTTCCCGTGCAAAACATGACAAAATAGCATGCAACCCGTTCACCTTCCTGGCCGCAAAAATGAGACATGTCACGATATCGCGATGTTTTTGACCAACAACATCGTTTCTCCTCCTGCACAGCGAAAATGAGACATGTCACGATATCGCGATGTTTTTCTACTTCGGGCCATCTCCTCACCACCTATCACGAAATCATGACACTTTTTCGTTTCGTACCCTCTCGCTGTTGCTTGTCGCGAAATCGTAACGCATTTTCGTTTCGAGCTGTAATGCGGCCTTCTGTTGTGAAATCGTGATGTTTTCCTTCTCTTTACACCTTCGCTGCATGCTGTCACGAAATCGCTACCATTTTTTTACTTCGTGTCTTCGGTCAGCTTTTCGTCGTGAAATCGTGACGCCCTTTCTTTTTCGTACTGCTTTGCTGCTTTTTGTCGCGATTTCGCGACCATTTCGCGCTTTATGTCCTCTTGACGATTCTATCGCGATTTCGCTACCATTTTACTCTTCCGTACATTTGCCAATTTTTCATCGTGAAATCGCTACGCTACCTCTTCCCGTACTACTTCGCTGCTTCGAAGCCGTGAAACCGCAACCTGTCATGATTTCGCTATGTCTTTCTTGCTCGCACTACCTTCTTGCTTTTTTGTCATGAAATCGCTACCATTTTTGTTCCGTACACCTTCGGCTACTTGGAGTCGCGAAAATGCGACATGTCATGATATCGCGACGATTTCTCTTCTCCGTACGCCATGCTATTTTCTTGTCACGAAATCGTGACCATTTTCTATTCCGTACACCTTCGACTGCACCCTGTCGCGAAATCGCGACGTTTCTCTCACTTCGACGTGCTTTGTAGCTTTCTGTCGCGATATCGCGACGCTTTTCTCGCTTGGCACCTTCTTCCTACTTCCTGTCGTGAAATTGCTACCATTTTCTTTTTGTACACCTTTCGCAGCAACACGTCGCGAAATCGTGACACTTTTCATTTCCAAGCAGTGGCAGCTCCATACGTCGCGAAATCGCGATGATTTTCATTCTTGCCTTTCTCTCTCCTGCCTGGGCCGCAACGGAGCAACATGTCGCGATTTCGCGACATCTTTTCATTTTTTCCAGCGACATGTCGCGATATCGCGACAACTTTTCATTTTTGCCAGCGACATGTCGCGATATCGCGACAACTTTTCATTTTTGCCAGCGACATGTCGCGATATCGCGACAACTTTTCATTTTTTCCAGCGACATGTTGCGATTTCGTGACACCTTTTCTTTTTATTCAGCGACGAAGCGACATATCACGACGTTTTTCTGTTTTCTGGCAGCGATTTCGCGACAAGCCGTGATTTCACGACGTGTCGCGATTTCACGACACTTTCAACACTTAGGCATTTTTTTCTCTTTTCTTCATTTTTAGCATCTGGGTCACCGAGATTTCATCTGCAAGCCTGCAAAAAAGGTGGGTCCCCAATCTTGGGGTGTGTTGTGGATTAGCCACAACAAACCCTAATTCATTTTCACTGTGTGATGAAACAGAAAGAGCTTTGGGGAGAAAAATATAATGGTTCTACTAGTGCAACGATCTACGATTGCAAGGGGTGAGGCCAACACGGAGGCAGAATGAGCACAGGTAGACCCTAGAATATTTCCTTTGCATGTAATTTCCTTCACCATGTTACGCATTTAGGGTAGATATAGGTTTTTTAGAGATTTTTATGTTGTATTCGATGGCATATTTTGTACCTGATTGAGACATGATTTTACAACCCAATCGTGATTTCACCCCAAGCAAGGTGTAGTGAAATCGCGCTTGGAGAAAGCCGACTGCAATTTCATGAAATCGTGCCTCAAAAAAAAAGGGCATGATTTTGCCAAAAAAAAAGCAAAATAAATGGAAAAAAGAAAGAAAAAGCAAAAGGGGAAGAGGAAAGAGATGCAAGCAACATACAAAGTGCAAAGTTTAGGTGTAGTCATCTGATGCTTAAATCAAACATTTTAATTTATTTTATTTTATTTAATGAAATTGAGGAATTCTTTTATTTATTTTTGTGGATGCATCTAGGTATACTCGAGAGTCGAGAGTGATGGGCAAGCACACTCGAGGTTGGGCTAGACATACTGGGGCTAAACCACCTTGCAAGGATGCTTCGCATTGAGATCGATACAACTATGCTAACATATCTAGTAGAGAGGTGGTACCTGGAGTTGTCCATCTTTCGGTTACCCACAAGGGAGCTCACTGTCACACTAGAGGATGTGTGGTAGATTTTATGCATTCCTATCGAGGGAGTACCTATTTATGGAGCACGAGGGCAAACAACCACTTTGTAGTGATTTTTGGTAGGTTGGATCCACTAGGTGCGAGAGAGCACCATTACTATTCATGATTTGGTGGATTGATATGGGGTGGACCCTCTGATGACCGTTCTCTATGGGGCTATGGCTAGGCTTCTAATATGTCATAATGGTAGATGACATCTTCCATGGGCCATGGCAAGAGTAGTGGTAAACATGTGACACTAGGGAGTTAGGTTTGCATGGGGACTATATGTGTTGGCCCACTTGTACAAGACATTGTACAATATTTCATATAAGCAACATATAGGTTTAGTTTGCATGACGTTGCTGCAGGTGTGGTGTTGGAAGCACATAGCTATCCGAAGGCTAGATGCACTTTTAGGTCCACTACCCAGCCTAGAGTAGCCAGCATCATATACATGGTTGAGATCCTTAGAGAGGTCTATGAGTGCCTATGCAAGGAATCTATCACTAGCTAGGAAGGTGATCGATGAGCTTCGGGAGGTGAATCTCATCTCGCAACCATGCCGCCTTCACCCAGGGTGCGCTAAGGATAAGGTGGAGCTAGCTAGGGTGAGGAGGATTAGGTGGCTAATATTGGAGAAGGGGGAGTTGGAGGTCTAAATATTTTATAGAGTTCTATGGTAGTTTGGGATTTTACAGGGAGTCCCAGACCTAGAGGACTACTAGTTGTAGACACCAAAATAGCACCAATATGATTATGTGACTGCAAACACTGATCACATTGGCACACATAGCCCCCAGGGTAGCCCCCAGAGGTTAAACAGTGGTCCTAACCACTCTCACAATAGTTTTGGAAGGTCAGAAATCATTTTAGCACCTTTAGGCACTTTGCTCAATATCTGTTCCACCTAGGGACGAATTCAAAATGGGATTCGCTCCTCTCAGGTACGAATTCATAATTAGCTCCAGGGTGGTGCGAATTGTAGGTTTGACTGGTAAAAAATCAAATCTTGACAAATGGTAGCTTGGATCCACCACTTAACGCCTCCTTCATTTCATGGGAGCATGGGTGAGCATTTTTGAGCGTTAGAGGCTATTACAGGGGCAGTCATGAAGCCCCTAATCAGGGAGGAATCTTCCATCCCCTGGAAGGGCATGGTTTCCAAGTGGCACCCCTACGTGCTCATCCCAAGAGACCTCCAAATCTATAAATTGGTGGGTTTTCTCACCCCAAATGATGGATATTAAGAGCAATTTTGAGCAAGGAAGTGCTGTCTATAGCAGATTTTTCTTTCTATCATTTTTGTTTTTTGCATTCAATTCTATGATGCTTAGATAGGCTGTCATTTAAATCTCGTCTCGTTTTGAACAATTTTGATCATGTTTCTATATTCGTTCGCTCTTACTAACTTGCAGGTAGCATCATCATATTCCAATTGACGAAGGTCAAATTGGGAAAATCCGACCATCTGGGTCTTCCCAAAATGCCCTCAATTAGCTAACCCCAAATTTGTAGATCTTTTGGAGCTTCCTAAGAAGGACATTTGGGATAGTACTTTTTTGGCATTTTATTGCAGGTGAATTCATCCCTCCCCAGAGCGAATTCAAATCGGTGAGGAATTTCCTGACTGTTATTTTTGTAGTTCCCTCCTGGTGATGTCTTGATGCCCCTGTAAGATTTTTATAGCATTTGGATTCATTTTAGTCACAGTTTAATTTTCTCATTCGTTTATCGTAGGCTTGGGGATTGCATGCTTTGTTTTATCCGTAGGTGCTATTGACTATATTTTGTTTCTTTGAACATAGGACCAGGGTAACAAAGGAGCATCCAAGAATCAACATTCATAGACACAAGCGGCGATGACATTTTGGCCCACCCATCTTACATGTGGGCACGCGGAAGAAGGAAGGAGATCCATGGATGTAACCAAGAGATGAATTTAATGCTCCTCGCCCCTGAAAAGGGAGGATGTGAATTGTAACCGAATTGCGAAATACATCAATAAAAGATAAGGGTTGTTATTTCATTTGGGTTTCAATTCATGCTTTCTCCATTTCATGCATTTTTAATTCGTAGGATTTAGCGTTGAGTTTAATTCCATTTTTTCATCGTGCTTGGTGTTTTTCCTTTTTTGTTTTCGTATCCTCGTGCTTTCACTAGTATCGTAGGGTGACCCAGGATCTAGTGTGGGTTGAAGGTGAGCTAGACCTTACCAAGTGGGTCAAGGAGGATTTGGACGATCCTCCCTATGTTGACCCTAGGATGGATGATGCAGGAGTGGCCATTGGATATTGGTGATGATATAGAGGAGTCATGCCCTGAAGGATCTCTCTACCAATTATGATATAAAGGTTCTAGATCATGGTCTTGGACATGCAGTGAGCTTTTCAATAGGTTGCTCGACAGGCCACAAAGAGGGTATAGTAGGGTCCTGTAGCTTTGAGACAGAGGCAATTGCGTGCTGAGGTCATGGTATTGGTAGAGGTCACATAGAATACAAGGACCAAAGGGGGAGGGGTAGGAGGTGCCCCCATAGATATTGAGAGACTACAAGGCAGAGACCCAGGAGAGGTCTCAAAATCTACAATAGTGACTAACCAAGGGGAGATATAAGAGGATAGAGCCAATAGGTCTAGATATAATAGGATAGAGCCAATAGGCTAGAGGGACTACAAAGCTCATTGAACACTACAAATATTAAGAGGGATGTGGCTCTGATAAAGATCGATCAACTCTAAGGGGAGGTGACCCATTTGTATGGAGATTTCTAGAGGGATAGGGCATAGGTTATGACTATAATTATGAGGAACCAGGTAGGCGACGAGATGTAGATGCTACATGCGAAACTATGGAGGATAGGAGAGATGCTGGAGGTAGCCATTCAATGGGCTACATTCTTTGAGACAGTTTATTATGTAGCTATCCCATCGAAGCAAAGGATGTCACTTCTCCCATTCGTGTAGTCAAAGAGCAAATCATGATCTCGATCATGAACGGTGATAGTATCAAAATGTTCCATGCAACATCCTAGGTTACTTCCTCCTTAGGGTAGGCTAGAGGGAGCAGACTCCTAGATCTAGGGCTAGGGACTGGGATCAGGATGACACACCAATATTTTACTATGGTGTGCATCCCTAGGTTGAGTGTACCAACTCTGGATTATGGTACACCAATAAAATACTAGGATGATGTATCTCTTTATCTTGAGTAATACATAGTTTCTCCTTTTATCTTATTTAGTGTGTAATGTGTGATGATTTAAGGTTTTAAGTTTTGTTTATTTTGTGAGTTTATATATTATATGTTTTATTTTTTTATGTTATGCAAACTACCTAAATGCAAACTACATGAAATAGATGGATGGAAAAAGAAGAATAATAAATAAGAAGGAGAATGATAAAGAAGAATACAAAATAAGAAAGAAAAAGAAGGAAGAAGAAGGAAGAAGAATAAGAGGAATAAGAATAAGATATAAAGGTCAACCGATTGAAATAAATAAGGATGGGCTATCCGTAGTACAAAACTAGCATAGGTTGCAAGGAAACAGTGTAGTTAGATACTATATATCATACCAGAAAAGAAGGGGTAAGCCCAGTATAGGCATAGCACTAGAAATGGTATAGAAGTGTATGGATTTTGACCTGCTATGGGTGGTTGCTCCATTATTGACTAATGTGAGGTGATTACCCATTAGAATATATGTTGAGGTCTACTAATACTGACCACGGAGCTTATCCTATAATGGGGTGTTGAACCTACTGAGTGAAAAGAGAGTATGAATCAATAGAAGATCAAATGTAATACCCACTAGGATGTACAAGTATCCCATGTGGGGTGTAATATGTTGATGAATTGTGCAATTGCTATTCTAGATAGGTATTTTGATGAGATGAATACAATGTGAGGGTGTGTGTAATTGTGGTAGAAATGTTGCTTTCCTTTTGAGGTTAAGAAGAGGAGAAGAAGAAAAACATCAAAGAATAGGTAGAAGATGAATCCCTATGTGGGGATCATGCTAGGCATTAGAGTCCTAGTGAAAGTGCAATGCATGTGATCTACAACCTAACTATTTATCATCACATGCCATTGTCACAAAATACCCAAAATCTATGTGTGCAAACAATAATGAACAACCAATAATGTAATTTTATGACATGTAAACATGCAAGTTGTTTTAGATTTCTGTAAAACATGCAATTATGACAAGTAGCAATGCAATATGAGCAAGCAGGTGGATGCAATAGAACTAAATAGGATTATACTCACTGCAAAATCTAAAAGAACCATTCATCTTATTGTAATGAATAAGTATGCCACATTCTATTATACCAAAGTTTTCCCCAAATAAGATGTCCTTGCAATAATGAAAATCACAGAGGAGTTCCTCGAGGTCCATTATTTTGAGAGCCATGACATGATAATTATTACAGTTGTGAATAACACCATTATTTTGAACATAAAAAAAACCATATAACAACTCACCATACTCTTTTAAAGTAGTAGGTTTGTTTTTAGAACAAACATAACCAATCATGTTACAAAACATCAATTTTGGAGAAGTAAAATTTTTATATTTATGTTTATCTTTTGTTATTTTTGATAATTCATATATTCTGCTTAATTTATAAGATGGTCGTCATACTCAAATGGTAAAGGTTGATTTTTATTAGGTATAAAACCTATGCTACATCTTCCAAGTCAAATCTCAACATCCAAGGGCTCTTGAATACCCTTTTATTGTAGCCCTAAACCTTTACCTACATAACCCATACTAGATAGGATATGTATAGGAAGATGATAATCATTAGTAAGATGACATTGAGCAAAAGATCACTCACTAGGAGAGGGATTGCTACCATAAATATTTTATTCAAAGGTAGTTCCTCCGAAGATAAAGGTACACATGCCAATGTATACAATATCACTTTTCTTATGAGGCAAGCCCATGGCTTTTGGTGATTGTGGTTTCTTAGATAGATCCATAAGAGGCTCTTGGATGAATTGATTATCATGATCCAAAGATGAAAAATTGGATGTATGTTCATCACTCACTTTTAAACTTTGAATAATTTCTCAGATTTGAGATGAGGAACATGGAGAAATTGTTGAAGAAATAGAAAGACATGAGTTAAATTTAGATTGAGCTAAATCTATATTTGAACAAAATTCAAATGGTCAAGGGTCACGCATAATGGTGACAACTTGATTTTTATATTCAAATTTTTTGACATTGATGAAGAGTAGAAAGGATGGCCTTCATTGCATGAATTCAAGGATACCCAAGAAGGATATTAAAATATGTAGGACAATGTACTAGATAGAACAAAGTATAAAATATTCTAAGTCCAACTTTTAAGGGAGGAGAAATGACACCATAGGATTCTTGGGACTCATTATTGAAAGATTTTATAATGACATCAGATTTTTTTAAATCTTCCTCGTTTAAATCAATTTTTTGAAAGAATTGATATGTAAAAAAATTGAGGGAAAAACCATTATCAATCAAGACTCGCTTGATGAGGGTGTCCCCAATAAGTGTAGTGTTGTAAAGGGAAGAATATCCATGTAATTTTGAAGAAGGTTTATCATCATATAAGAATGAGACATGATGTATTCTAAAATAACCTATGACATCAACTATGGCATCATGGGAGACATCTAGGGAAATTGATTGTTATTTTAAAATTTCCATCAATGCATTTCTATGAACTGAAGAAGTCTTTATAAGCTCTAAAACTGATATCTTTTTTGGAGTATTAGCTAACTGCTTCTAGAGATCATATGAAATTTTTGGTTGTGGTTTCAACACTAGAGGTGGAATTCTTGTGGATGAATCTTTTGTCTAATTTTCCTTCAAAATTTAAATGTGTTTTGATGCTAAACTTTGTCCTTGCTGATTCTACTGATTCTGAGTTTGTTTTCTTGTGGTTATCCTAACCATACCAACCACATTATTATGGTGAGCCACCTAATTTACCATTTTTTATTATATTTTGGCAATGGATCCTTGAATATTCCCATGTCTATAAGAAATTAATTAACTATTGTGAAACATTTACACCAAAAATGAAGATCAAGACCATTCAGATGGTTTTTGTAATGGCTATGCATTTTAGATCAAAGTTGCATCAATTTGATGTGAAGAGTGCATTTCTCAATGGTTACCTTAGCAAACAAGTCTCATAACATAGTTCAAGGAATCCATCATATCCATTCAAGAGAATAAGGCAATGTCTGTTCATCAAATATCTTCATGGGTTAAAGGATGCACCTAGAGCTTGTTACATGAAGATTACTGAGCATCTTCTATGACATTGATTTCATCACAATCCATATGATCCAAACCTAAATTTCAAAAGGTAAGGAAGATAGGTCACTATCATCATTATGTATATCGATGACTTGGTTGGAATTTGATGAAGTTGGTTGAAAATACCATGAAAGAATTAAAGTTTTCATTCAATATGATTGATCTAAGGCTAATGCATTATTGAATTGAATTGGAAGAATTGAAAACTAAGAATCATATATTCATATCATAAATGAAGTATGCTAGGATGCTACTCAAGAAGTTTTGAATCATTCATGGTAAGTCCATGGAAACTCTAATGGAAGTAGGGATAAAACTATAATGGTATGATCTATCTCTATAGGCGAATGGATCTCTCTATTATCAATTGATTGATATATCACTTATCTATAATACAAAAAGCTTGACATCAACCATATTGTGAGCTATCTTTCATTATTTATGTAAGAACCAAAGGTGTATGATTGGAGTGCAACAAAGTGAGTACTTAGGAATATCCATGGTATACATGAATAAGGTTTGGAGTACAAGATGAGTGATCAAATAAGTTTATTTGCAATCCAGTTTTCCATGAGCACACAAAATGTATTGAGGTTTAGTGGCACTTCATATACAAACTTGTTCAATAATACAATATAAATATCTACTTTTGTCTCATAGAGGATCAATGTGCATAAATTTTTATAGTCTGTTGCACATGTAAAATTTCAAGAATTTAAGTATTTTCTTATATTTATTTTGATCAAGCATGATGTAATAAAAGAGGAATGCTACGAATATAATATATTTACCTTATGATTACGAAGTTTATGGCAAGTTGTAAAGTAGTTGTAACCCCCAATCTCATACCTTATTTATTTCGCATGTATATATAGTTGTATCACATCAATGCAAATGTTGATCGTAGTACATAAATAGTTTATGTTTCTAACAATTCAATAAGAATTCAACTAAAATTGAGTTCAAATAAGGAGATATAGTTTCTAGGTGAGATGAATATGGGGCAAAACCTAGAAAAAATAAAGGAGCTCATACCCTATAGAGTGGACTATCTCAAAAAAAAAAAAAATCATAGGAGGTAATGCTTAATAAGTAGCATTTAAGGCTAACTTGAGATCCCAATAAAGAAAAACCAACTATAAATATTTATATATTATTTTTCCTTTTTTTCCTCCTCATATTTTATTCCAATTCATATTTTCCATTTTGTAAGAGAAAAAGAAAAAATAGTATGAAAAATGATAAAAACAAAATGAAAGGAGAAAAGAGAAAATTTTGAGTTTGAGTGAAATTCTTGAAAAGTACTTTCAAATATCCTACGTTGTGTTTCCTTTTCTTCCTATTAATTCAAAAAATTATTGCAAAATTTTGTAAATCTAGCAAAGAGAAATAAAAATGAGTGATTTGCTAAACATGTAGTGAATCACTCTAATGTAAACATTGAATTGATTCCCTTTTGAAAAACACCAAAAATTCATCATGATATAGAAAATGCAAAAAAAAATCAAATACTCCTTAATGATTGAGCAATTCTCTCCTTAGGTAGTTGACAAAGTGTTAGTGAGGGCAAGATCCATCCACCAAGTACCTCAACAAGGTTGTTGACACGTCGATTCTCCAAGTGCTTTTGGCAAGGATCTCCTTGGGATGATTACCCAAGAGCCTTGGAAGGGT
This sequence comes from Wollemia nobilis, assembly GCA_028583015.1. Lineage (NCBI taxonomy): Eukaryota > Viridiplantae > Streptophyta > Pinopsida > Araucariales > Araucariaceae > Wollemia > Wollemia nobilis. The sequence continues at coordinate 1,670,084 of JAQPPZ010002582.1, forward strand.
TTTTGTTGGAACATTTTGATGTTGAATGATCTAATGTGATTGTATTGTTCCATCCACTTGTGTCAATAGGCCTTGGTAGAAATTCTAAAGAGATTGATAAACTTATTCTAGAGATACTAATGCAATAAAAATTATAAAAGAGACGTTAAAAATAACATGCATTCAAAAATAACACAAATATTTATTCTAAAAACCCTTGATCGAGAAAACCAATTTCAAAGAGACGTACCTTTTGATTTATTATTATTATGCACTTTTAACAAAGTAATATATATATATATATATATATATATATATATATATATATATAAGTATCCTATAACACCGATATCTAAATCCATCTTCCTTAATTAAAAATACCATCCAACCCTTAATCGAGAAAACCAATAGAATCACAAAGAAACGTACCTCTTGCTTTATTATTATTATGCACTTTTAACAAAGTAATTATAAGAAATATATATATATATATATATATATATATATATATATATATATATATAATCGAATAATTTTAAAGCATTAAGTAGTATTATAATATAATGAGTATAAAATAATGATCTAAATTGAGGTGTAGATCAATTGGTTCATCCAAACCCCATAATGGGGGCGGAGGTCCAATCTGGTTCAAATCTCAGGCCTCACCGGATTGAACGCTTGTCCCTTTCCTGGTGCTTTCAACGACGTAAAAGGTTTAAAATCATTGTGGCATGGTGGTTATATGGGCGGAATGCACGAAGATCTGTGTGGGGACTTCTGGGACAGACAACGCAGAATACTGTGGCGGCCATAAAAGCTGGACAGCCTGCCCGGATTCGTTGCGGTTACCGATTCCACCATGTAAATTCAAAAAAAAAAAAAAAAAATCTATCTATATTCAACATAATAAATACAAATATTTATTCTACAAATCTTTAATCTAAATCCAATACAATAAACACATATTTATTCTAAAAACCCTTAATCCAAAAAACCAACAAAATCTTAAAAAAACAAAAAAAAACTTGCTAATATCCTTATACAAAATATACAACCCATCGAACAACAAAAACATTCTAATCCAACCCATAGTAAAATCCAACATTTAAGTGACATCTCGGCAATTTCCTTACAGGAAAAGGTACACCGTATTAGGAAACCAATTTTAACAGCACCAACCGCAGTTCTAATATATAAAGGACAAGATAAAAATATATTATTTAAGATAAATAGGAGGTAACATAGGACAAGTCGAGATTGGCACATAGGACTTTTATTTTGAGTGTGTAGGTAGTGGACTTGCTTGATTCGCAGGGTGATAGTCCTTTTAAAAATATTGTTATATAGACTATGAAAAGGATGTTATACCTATGGCCTTTCTCATTTAATTAGCACATGAGATGCAAATATCTATTACCATAAACTTCGATTCAGTTTCACTACCTTTTTCCAAAAATCTTATAACTTCGATTCAGTTTCACCACCTTTCTCCGAAAATCTTATTGTCAGTGAGCGGCCATAACTACAAGTAGGCATCCTTTCTCCAAACTTTCTCCAAGTCTTATTGTCAAGTTGTAAATAGAGTGATTGGCCATAACTACGAGTAGGTATCCTTTCTCCAAACTTTCTCCAAAAGTCTTATTGTCACGTTATAAATAGAGTTAGTGGCCATAAGTGCAAGTAGGTATATTTTCTCCAAACGTCTTCTTTGTTACTTATGAAGTTATAAATAAAGTGGTAGCCATAACTATATATAGTTATAAAATAACTGCAAATTCTAACCAGTCTACCTGTATAAGCAATTCAACATTTTTACAGGTATCCTCAGGTGAAGGGGAACCTATACAAGCTATATTTCTAATAAAGTCTCCGTGTGATGCACGGTTCGCCCTGGACAAGTTTAACTTCGCCAGGCCGTTGAAGTTATTGCAGCAAAATTTTGTTGAACAGAAATTTTATTTAATTGTATTAAAGAATGTAAACCTGCTTTCTACATATATTAAAAATATAGAAAGTAGGTTTATATATAATTTACAAATAAAAAGTATCTTATTTAATTTATTTTTTATTTAAAATATAAAGCAAAAATACGATAAAATTTATATGAATACAATAAATCTATTATAGTAAATCACAACACATTTATTTAACCAAGCAAAACTATTAAATTACAATATAGAGAAAATTTTAAGCTATAACTCTTGTCTTCAAGTTATTGTTAAATTTACAGATTTTTGGATGTTGTAAATGTTTCAAAAAATAAAATATAAATGAAAAAATATCAAATATAAAGGGGAAAACACATGCGTATCACATCTAACAATCAAAGGTAAAAGAGTCCATTTATTGATTTTCATGAACAACATCATAACTCTTAATTTTGCTAAGTGTAGAAAGCTATCAAAAATTTTATGGTGATGATATTAGCAACAAGCATGAAAGAGTGTGACATCTAGCAATCAAAGGTAAAAGATTCTATCTATTGATTTTCATGTCAAACTAAAATTTTGACTAAATATGATACATTGTTGGACATATAATATCAATGTCATCAAAGGCTTGATAAAAGCTTAACATTCAACAAAGCATGGAAAAGCATCCAATATGTTAGGAAATATTTTTTGGCTAAGTATGGGTGAAAAATTGGCATCTGACATTGTATCAAAGCCTACTTTGTATAATAGAGTTTAGGATATACATCAAAGAGTGCTAGAAAATTTTGGGTGATGACGTCGACAAGGGTAGCATAAAAACCTAACATAAGAAGAGATAACCTAAATAGATAACATTCTAAGGCATGGAATATGACACATTGAGAACAACATAAAGTGATATGAAATCCAGTATCCAATGTATGACAAAGTACCTCACTTCATAAATTAAGTGTTAAAAAACATCAAATATTTCAAATGTTGAAGTGAACAAGAGGAACATATAAGTTTGATAGAGATTGAGGAGTGCTATATGAAGAATTGATAAAGATCAAAGCTTCACAAATAAGTATTTGAACTTTGGTTTACATAATCATGCATAAGGATGAGGTAAAGCAAAAGGGTGGCTAGATTTTGGATGTCATTGAGAGAAAATAAAAAACCTCACATCCAATAAAATAGGGTTGAGAATACTAGAAGGAGATTGAAGTTGAAGGTATTATATGGATTGAAAGACCTAAGCATGATCATGGATGTTATGATATGCTATCAAAAAATATCAACAACTAATAACTTTCCTAACTAACACCTTTTATGATATAGCTACAGCAGTCATGGCAGAGCTAAAAGCATAACAAACTTGTTAAAGGATCTAATGTACCATATGAATCCACTTCAGCCACCACTCCCTTATATGAAATAGAAGTAAACCACTTTCGCACCATGATGCCAAGGTAGTTACAATAAAATGAGTTGGAAGGGATGCACAAATGGTGTAAACTCAACTACAAGAGACCAACAAAATGGACTCCAATCACATAACACAAATGCAATAATGGAAGAAAAATGCCAATTGATATTCTTCTCATTCCTAAATTCTGATGGTGTATTGTGCATTTATTAGAATTATTCTTCTCATTCCTGAATTCTGATGGTGTATTGTGCATTTATTAGAATTCGCAGACAGCTTTTTCTAATCTCAGTTTTTGCTTGACCCGTTTTACGGGCAAGTTTATAATAATACGTGGTGTAACATACTATTTTATATTCAGTGTGGAAAGGGGATATTGTTTTTTTTAATCTGTGGATTATCGTTAAGAATGTTATTTGCATTATGGATCCATTATTTTAAGCTTTCAAGTTCCACTGCCTCCCCGGGGGTCGTCAACATCGACACGTTTAAATTATTCATCATCTCAGTTGACGGCAAACTTCATGTTCTTATGATTTACGGTATAGTTTTAAATAATAAAACATGGGAATGACGAAGCTGGAGAAGCACAATATCTTTTTTAAAATAATAATTAGTCGTTAGCTTTCTTTAGTCAAGTAGGTCTTACATTAAAAATAAATATTCAAGGAAGGGAATATCTATTTTTAATTATCAAGTTTGAGTTCGACATTTTTGAATTTCCAACTTAGACATTTTTGATATGTTTAAAAATTCTTCGATATATTATAAATGTATATATATCAATAAATTAGTAACTAAGAAACTTAAAAGAAGACTTGAAACAAACATTAATAATTCCCTTGTTGTATATTTTCAAGCTTCTATAATAGATTTTAATGGTACCATTTTATTTAATTGTATTAAAGAATGTAAACCTGCTTTCTACATATATTAAAAATATAGAAAGTAGGTTTATATATAATTTACAAATAAAAAGTATCTTATTTAATTTATTTTTTATTTAAAATATAAAGCAAAAATACGATAAAATTTATATGAATACAATAAATCTATTATAGTAAATCACAACACATTTATTTAATCAAGCAAAACTATTAAATTACAATATAGAGAAAATTTTAAGCTATAACTCTTGTCTTCAAGTTATTGTTAAATTTACAGATTTTTGGATGTTGTAAATGTTTCAAAAAATCAAATATAAATGAAAAAATATCAAATATAAAGGGGAAAACACATGCGTATCACATCTAGCAATCAAAGGTAAAAGAGTCCATTTATTGATTTTCATGAACAACATCATAACTCTTAATTTTGCTAAGTGTAGAAAGCTATCAAAAATTTTATGGTGATGATATTAGCAACAAGCATGAAAGAGTGTGACATCTAGCAATCAAAGGTAAAAGATTCCATCTATTGATTTTCATGTCAAACTAAAATTTTGACTAAATATGATACATTGTTGGACATATAATATCAATGTCATCAAAGGCTTGATAAAAGCTTAACATTCAACAAAGCATGGAAAAGCATCCAATATGTTAGGAAATATTTTTTGGCTAAGTATGGGTGAAAAATTGGCATCTGACATTGTATCAAAGCCTACTTTGTATAATAGAGTTTAGGATATACATCAAAGAGTGCTAGAAAATTTTGGGTGATGACGTCGACAAGGGTAGCATAAAAGCCTAACATAAGAAGAGAGAACCTAAATAGATAACATTCTAAGGCATGGAATATGACACAATGAGAACAACATAAAGTGATATGAAATCCAGTATCCAATGTATGACAAAGTACCTCACTTCATAAATTAAGTGTTAAAAAACATCAAATATTTCAAATGTTGAAGTGAACAAGAGGAACATATAAGTTTGATAGAGATTGAGTAGTGCTAGATGAAGAATTGATAAAGATCAAAGCTTCACAAATAAGTATTTGAACTTTGGTTTACATAATCATGCATAAGGATGAGGTAAAGCAAAAGGGTGGCTAGATTTTGGATGTCATTGAGAGAAAATAAAAAACCTCACATCCAATAAAATAGGGTTGAGAATACTAGAAAGAGATTGAAGTTGAAGGTATTATATGGATTGAAAGACCTAAGCATGATCATGGATGTTATGATATGCTATCAAAAAATATCAACAACTAATAACTTTCCTAACTAACACCTTTTATGATATAGCTACAACAGTCATGGCAGAGCTAAAAGCATAACAAACTTGTTAAAGGATCTAATGTACCATATGAATCCACTTCAGCCACCACTCCCTTATATGAAATAGAAGTAAACCACTTTCGCACCATGATGCCAAGGTAGTTACAATAGAATGAGTTGGAAGGGATGCACAAATGGTGTAAACTCAACTACAAGAGACCAACAAAATGGACTCCAATCACATAACACAAATGCAATAATGGAAGAAAACTACCAATTGATATTCTTCTCATTCCTGAATTCACACCCCTTCTACAAAATATTACAATCCATCATATAGCAACCGAAAACCAAAGAAACCCTAAAAATATCTTTTTCTAAAAACTGCTAAAAATAGATCTTTTTCCTAAAAACTGCTAAAAATAGAAATGAGTCGGATTGTGCCCAAATTTGGTGCACACATCCCTCTTACAATAATGAACCTTAATTTAAAATATTAGGTCTCAAATTATGGTATAAAAAATAATAATAAACTTCTAACAGCCAAAAAAACCCAAAAACCTAGGAACCTATTCTAAAAGCTAATTTTGGGGTACTAGATGTCGGATTTAGGTCCCAAAAACATGATTTTTTGAAGGTCAAGCGCATCAGATATGATCCTAATGAAGAACACGCACGTGGAACCACCTGTTAAAATTTAAGGCAAATAGACGTATGGTTCACAAGTTATTGCTCCAACAAGGTGCATCATTCTCCTCTGGTGAAAAAGAACTCAGCTCCTACGAGTTCAGCTGAATTGAAATCCTGTAGCTTTTGGTTATCAATTATCTTTAGCTCTGACTCTGAAACCCAAGTGTTATCTGATTGTGGTAATACTTCCCATTGAACCAAGAATTTGTTGTAGCTCCCATGTCTTGTGGTGATCACCTTCTTATCGAGCACTTGTGCAACTCTATATTTTTTCTTATTAGGCATATGTCGTGCTCAATTTACTATCTCCTATAATTCACCATCCTCTGTAGTATTCGGATACTGAAATAAATCAAAAACATTAAAAATGGGTGAAATATCAAATTCGACATGGCAAGAGTAGTGGCAAACATGTGACACTAGGGAGTTAGGTTTGCATGGGGACTATATGTGTTGGCCCACTTGTACAGGACATTGTACAATATTTTGTATAAGCAACATATACGTTTAGTTTGCATGACGTTGCTCTAGGTGTGGTGTTGGGAGCACATAGCTATCCGGAGGCTAGATGCACTTCTAGGTCCACTACCCAGCCTAGAGTAGCTAGCATCATATACATGGTTGAGATCCCTAGAGAGGTCTGTGAGTGCCTATGCAAGGAATCTATCACTAGCTATGCGGGTGATCGACGAGCTTTAGGAGGTGAATCTCATCTCACGACCATGCCGCCTTCACCCGGGGTGGGCTAAGGATAAGGTGGAGCTAGCTAGGTTGAGGAGGATCAGGTGGCTAATATTGGAGAAGGGGGAGTTGGAGGTCTAAATATTTGATAGAGTTCTATGATAGTTTGGGATTTTACAGGGAGTCCCAGACCTAGAGAACTACTAGTATCGGAGGGTGACCCGAGGTCCAAAATGGGTTGAAGGTGAGCTAGACCTCACCAAGTGGGTCAAGAAGGATTTGGACGATCCTCCCTATGTTGACCCTAGGATGGATGATGTAGGAGTGGCCATTGGATATTGGTGACGATATGGAGGAGTCATGCCCCGGAGGATCTCTCCACCAATTATGATATAGAGGTTCTAGATCATGGTCTTGGACATACAGTGAGCTTTTCAAGAGGTTGCTCGACAGGCCACAAAGAGGGTACAATAGGGTCCTGTAGCTTCAAGACAGAGGCAATTGCATGCTCAGGTCATGGTATTGGTAGAGGTCACATAGACTACAAGGACCAAAGAGGGAGGGGTAGGAGGTGCCCCCATAGATACTTAGAGACTATAAGGCAGAGACCTAGGAGAGGTCTCAACATCTACAATAGTGACTAACCAAGGGGAGATAGAGGATCTACAAGCACATGTAGCTACTCTATAGAGCCAAATGGTCCAGATATAAGAGGATAGAGCCAAGAGGCTAGAGGGACTACAGAGCTCATTGAGCACTACAAAGGTTGAGAGGGATGTGGCTCGAGTAAATATCGATCAACTCTAAGGGGAGGTGACCCATTTGTATGGATATTTATAGAGGGCTAGGGCATAGGGTATGACTATCATTAGGAGGAACCAGGTAGGCTACGAGATGTAGATGCTACATGCGGAACTATGGAGGATAGGAGAGAGGCTGGAGGTAGCCATTCAATGGGCTACATTCTTTGAGACAGTGTATTATGTAGCTATCCCATCGAAGCAAAGGATATCACTTCTCCCATTCATGTAGTCAAAGAGCAAATCACGATCTCGATCATGAACGGTGATAGTATCAAAATGGTCCATGCAACAGCCTAGGTTGCTTCCTCCTTAGGATAGGCTAGAGGGAGCAGACTCCTAGATCTAGGGCTAGGGACTAGGATCAGTATGACACACCAATATTTTACTATGGTGTGCATCCCTAGGTTGAGTGTACCGACTCTAGATTATGGTACACCAATAAAATACTAGGATGATGTATCTCTTTATCTTGAGTAATACATAGTTGCTCCTTTTATCTTATTTAGTGTGTAATGTGTGATGATTTAAGGTTTTAAGTTTTGTTTATTTTGTGAGTTTATATATTATATGTTTTATATTTTTATGTTATGCAAACTACCTAAATGCAAACTACATGAAATAGATGGATGGAAAAATAAGAATAATAAATAAGAAGGAGAAGGATGAAGAAGAATACGAAATAAGAAGGAAGAAGAAGGAAGAATAATAAGAGGAAGAAGAAGAAGATCTAGAGGTCAACCGATTGAAATAAATAAGGATGGGCTATCCATAGTACAAAACTACCATAGGTTGCAAGGAACCAGTGTAGTTAGATACTATATATCATACCATAAAAGAAGGGCTAAGCCCAGTATAGGCACAACACTAGAAATGGTATAGAAGTGTATGGATTTTGACCCGTTATAGGTGGTTGCTCCATTATTTACTACTGTGAGGTGATTACCCATTAGAATGTATGTTGAGGTATACTAATAACGACCAAGGAGCTTATCCTATAATGGGGTGTTGAACCTGCTGAGTGAAAAGAGAGTATGAATCGATAGAAGATCAAATGTAATACCCACTAGGATGTACAAGTATCCCATGTGGGGTGTAATATGTTGATGAATTATGCATGTGCTATTCTAGATAGGGGTTTTGATGAGATGAATACAATGTGAGGGTGTGTGTAATTGTGGTAGAAATGTTGCTTTCCTTTTGAGGTTAAGAAGAGGAGAAGAAGCAAAACATCAAAGAATAAGTAGAAGATGAATCCCTAGGTGGGGATCATGCTAGGCATTAGAGTCCTAGTGAAAGTGTAATGCATGTGATCTACAACCTAACTAGTTATCATCACATGCCATTGTCACAAAATACCCAAAAATCTATGTGCGCAAACAATAATGAAAAGTCAATAATGTAAATTTATGACATGTAAACATGCAAGTTGTTTTAGATGTCTGTAAAACATGCAATTATGACAAGTATCAATGCAATATGAGCAAGCAAGTGGATGCAACGAAAATGCAAATGTAGCTAAATGATAGTTTTTTTGTTATTTGTTCCTTTTTTTCTAAATAGGATTATACTCACTGCAAAATATAAAATCACCATTCATCTTATTGTGATGAATAAGTATGCCACATTCTATTGTACCAAAATTTTCCCCAAATAAGATGTCCTCGCAATAATGAAAATCACAAAGGAGTTCCTCGAGGTCCCTTATTTTGAGAGCCATGACATGATAATCATTACAGTTGTGAATAACACCATTATTTTTAACATAAAAAACACCATATAACAACTCACCATATTCTTTTAAAGTAGTAGGTTTATTTTTAGAACAAACATAACCAATCATGTTACAAAACATCAATTTTGGAGGAGAAGTAGAATTTTTATCTTTATGTTTATCTTTTGTTATTTTTGATAATTCATATATTCTGCTTAATTTATAAGATGGTCATCATACTCAAATGGTAAAGGTTGATTTTTATTAGGTATAAAACCTATGCTACATCTTCCAGGTCAAACCTCAACATCCAAGGGCTCTTGAATACCCTTTTGTTGTAGCCCTAAACCTTTACCTACATAACCCATACTAGATAGGATATGTTTAGGAAGATGATAATTATTAGTGAGATAACATTGAGCAAAAGAGCACTCACTAGGAGAGGGATTGCTACCATGAATATTTTCTTCAAAGATAGTTCCTCCGAAGATAAAGGTACACATGCCAATGTATACAATATCACCTTTCTTATGAGGCAAGCCCATGGCTTTTTGTGATTGTGGTTTCTTAGCTAGGTCCAGAAGAGGCTCTTGGATGAATTGATTATCATGATCCAAAGATGAAAAATTGGATGTATGTTCCTCACTCACTTTTAAACTTTGAATAATATCTCAGATTTGAGATGAGGAACATGGAGAAATTGTTGAAGAAATAGAAGGGCATGAGTTAAATTTAGATTGAGCTAAATCTATATTTGAACAAAATTCAAATGGTCAAGGGTCGCCCAAAATAGTGACAACTTGATTTTTATATTCAAATTTTTGACATTGATGAAGAGTAGAAGGGATGGCCTTCATTGCATGAATTCAAGGATACCCAAGAAGGATATTAAAATATGTAGGACAATGTACCACATAGAACAAAGTATCAAATATTCTAAGTCCAACTTTTAAGGGAAGAGAAATGACACCATAGTATTCTTGGGACTCATTGTTGAAAGATTTTATAATGATATCAGATTTTTTTAAATCTTCCTCTTTTAAATCAATTTTTTGAAAGAATTGATATGTAAAACAATTGAGGGAAGAACCATTATGAATCAAGACTCGCTTGATGAGGGTGTACCCAATAAGTGTAGTGATGTAAAGGGAAGAATATCCATGTAATTTTGAAGAATGTTTATCATCATCTCAGAATGAGACATGATGTATTCCAAAATAACCTATGACATCAACTATGGCATCACGGGAGAAATCTAGGGAAATTGATTGTTATTTTAAAAATTCCATCAAAGCATTTCTATGATCTGAAGAAGTCTTTATAAGCTCTAAAATTGATATCTTTGTTGGAGTATTAGCTAACTGCTTCTAGAGATCAAATGAAATTTTTGGTTGTGGTTTCAACATTAGAGGTGGAATTCTTGTGGATGAATCTTTTCTCTGATTTTCCTTCAAAATTTAAATGTGTTGTGATGCTAAACTTTGTCCTTGCTGATTTTGCTGATTCTGAGTTTGTTTTCTTGTGGTTATCCTAACCATACCAACCACATTATTATGGTGAGCCACCTGATTTACCATTTTTTATTATATTTTGGCAATGGATCCTTGAATATTCCCATGTCTATAAGAAATTAATTAACTATTGTGAAACATTTACACCAACAATGAAGATCAAGACCATTCAGATGGTTTTTGCAATAACTATGCATTTTGTATCAAAGTTGCATCAATTTGATGTGAAGAGTGCATTTCTCAATGGTTACCTTAGCAAACAAGTCTCATAACATAGTTCAATGAATCCATCATACCCATTCAAGAGAATAAGGCATGTATGTTCATCAAATATATCCATGGGTTAGAGGATGCACCTAGAGATTGTTACATGAAGATTAATGAGCATCCTCTATGACATTGATTTCATCACAATCCATATGATCCAAACCTATATTTCAAAAGGTAAGGAAGATATGTCACTATCATCATTATGTATGTCGATGACTTGGTTGGAATTTGATGAAGTTGGTTGAAAAGACCATGAAAGAATTAAAGTTTTCATTCAATATGATTGATCTAAGGCTAATGCATTATTGAATTGAATTGGAAGAACTAAAAACTAAGAATCATATGTTCATATCATAAATGAAGTATGCTAGGATGCTACTCAAGAAGTTTTGAATCATAGATGACAAGTCCATGGAAACTCTAATGGAAGTAGGGATAAAACTATAATGGTATGATCTATCTCTATAGGCGAATGGATCTCTCTATTATCAATTGATTGATATATCACTTATCTATAATACAAAAATCTTGACATGAACCATATTGTGAGCTATCTTTCATTATTTATGTAAGAACCAAAGGTGTATGATTGGAGTGCAACAAAGTGAGTACTTAGGAATATCCATGGTATACATGAATAAGGTTTGGTGTACAAGATGAATGATCAAATATTCTTGATAAATTTCATAGATGTGGACTATGCAAGATCCATTAATGATAGGAGATCGATTTTTGGATATGTATTCTTTCCAAAATCTGGTACGATTTCTTGGGGAAGTAAGAAGTAACATGTTGTTACTTGTTATTCCATTGAGACTGAATATCATGTCACAAGAGGAGCTATTTATGAGGTGATATAGTTATGCACATCTTTTGAAGAATGGGCATCCCACAATAGAAACCAATGATCTTGAGTTGTTATAAGCGAGGATTTATGAAGTTTATTTGCAATCTAGTTTTCCATGAGCACACAAAATGTATTGAGGTTTAGTGACACTTCATATACAAACCTTTTCAATAATACAATATAAATATCTACTTTTGTCTCATAAAGGATCAATGTGCATACATTTTTATAGTCTGTTACACATGTAAAATTTCAAGAATTTAAAATTTTTCTTAGATTTATTTTGATCAAGCATGATGTAATAAAAGAGGAATTCTATGAATATAATATATTTACCTTATGATTACGAATTTTATGGCAAGTTGTAAAGTAGTTGTCACCCCCAATCTCATACCTTATTGATTTCGCATGTATATATAGTTGTATCACATCAATGCAAATGTTGATCGTAGTACATAAATAGTTTGTGTTTCTAACAATTCAATAAGAATTCAACTAAAATTGAGTTCAAATAAGGAGATATAGTTTCTAGGTGAGATGAAGATGGGGCAAAGCCTAGAAAAAATAAAGGAGCTCATACCCTATGGAGTGGACTATATCAAAAAAAAAATTCATAGGAGGTAATGCTTAATAAGTAGCATTTAAGGCTAACTTGAGATCCCAATAAATAAAAACCAACTATAAATATTTATATAGTGTTTTTCCTTTTTTTCCTCCTCATATTTTATTCCAATTCCTATTTTCCATTTTGTAAGAGAAAAATAAAAAAAAAAGAAAAAAAGTATGAAAAATGATAAAAACAAAAAGAAAGGAGAAAAGAGAAAATTTTGAGTTTGAGTGAAATTCTTGAAAAGTACTTTCAAATATCCTACGTTGTGTTTCCTTTTCTTCCTATTAATTCAAAAAATTATTGCAAATTGTGCCCTTTCTCGCCAATACGGCCCTCTCATGACACTCTGTTTGGGCATGAAAACTGTGGTGGTGGTCTCCTCTCCTGCCATGGCCAAGGAGGTTTTCAAAACCCACGATCAAATCTTAGCCGGGCGGACCGTGATAGAAGCAGCCAAAATCCTTTCCCACCACAAATCCTCACTCATCTGGGCTGAACTTGGACCTCGCTGGCGGAAACTCATCTGGGCTGAATGTTGAAGTGAACAAGAGGAACATATAAGTTTGATAGAGATTGAGTAGTGCTAGATGAAGAATTGATAAAGATCAAAGCTTCACAAATAAGTATTTGAACTTTGGTTTACATAATCATGCATAAGGATGAGATAAAGCAAAAGGGTGGCTAGATTTTGGATGTCATTGAGAGAAAATAAAAAACCTCACATCCAATAAAATAGGGTTGAGAATACTAGAAAGAGATTGAAGTTGAAGGTATTATATGGATTGAAATACCTAAGAATGATCATGGATGTTATGATATGCTATCAAAAAATATCAACAACTAATAACTTTCCTAACTAACACCTTTTATGATATAGCTACAACAGTCATGGCAGAGCTAAAAGCATAACAAACTTGTTAAAGGATCTAATGTACCATATGAATCCACTTCAGCCACCACTCCCTTATATGAAATAGAAGTAAACCACTTTCGCACCATGATGCCAAGGTAGTTACAATAGAATGAGTTGGAAGGGATGCACAAATGGTGTAAACTCAACTACAAGAGACCAACAAAATGGACTCCAATCACATAACACAAATGCAATAATGGAAGAAAACTACCAATTGATATTCTTCTCATTCCTGAATTCACACCCCTTCTACAAAATATTACAATCCATCATATAGCAACCGAAAACCAAAGAAACCCTAAAAATATATTTTTTCTAAAAACTGCTAAAAATAGATCTTTTTCCTAAAAACTGCTAAAAATAGAAATGAGTTGGATTGCGCCCAAATTTGGTGCACACATCCCTCTTACAATAATGAACCTTAATTTAAAATATTAGGTCTCAAATTATGGTATAAAAAAAAATAATAAACTTCTAACAGCCAAAAAAACCCAAAAACCTAGGAACCTATTCTAAAAGCTAATTTTGGGGTACTAGATGTCGGATTTAGGTCCCGAAAACATGATTTTTTGAAGTTCAAGCACATCAGATATGATCTTGATGAAGAACACTCATGTGGAACCACCTGTTAAAATTTAAGGCAAACAGACGTACGGTTCACAAGTTACTGCTCCAACAAGGTGCATCATTCTCCTCTGGTGAAAAAGAACTCAGCTCCTACGAGTTCAGCAAAATTGAAATCCTGTAGCTTTTGGTTATCAATTATTTTTAGCTCTAACTCTGAAACCCAAGTGTTATCTGACTATGGTAATACTTCCCACTGAACCAGGAATTTGTTGTAGCTCCCATGTCTTGTGGTGATCACCTTCTTATCGAGCACCTGTGCAACTCTATATTTTTTCTTCTTAGGCATCTATCATGCTCAATTTACTATCTCCTATAATACACCATCCTCTGTAGTATTTGGATACTGAAATAAATCAAAAACATTAAAAATGGGTGAAATATCAAATTCGACATGGCAAGAGTGGTGGCAAACATGCGACACTAGGGAGTTAGGTTTGCATGGGGACTATATGTGTTGGCCCACTTGTACAGGACATTGTATGATATTTTGTATAAGTAACATATACGTTTAGTTTGCATGACGTTGCTCCAGGTGTGGTGTAGGGAGCACATAGCTATCCGGAGGCTAGATGCACTTCTAGGTCCACTACCCAGCCTAGAGTAGCTAGCATCATATACATGGTTGAGATCCCTAGAGAGGTCTGTGAGTGCCTATGCAAGGAATCTATCACTAGCTATGCGGGTGATCGACGAGCTTTAGGAGGTGAATCTCATCTCACGACCATGCCGCCTTCACCCGGGGTGGGCTAAGGATAAGGTGGAGCTAGCTAGGTTGAGGAGGATCAGGTGGCTAATATTGGAGAAGGGGGAGTTGGAGGTCTAAATATTTGATGGAGTTCTATGGTAGTTTGGGATTTTACAGGGAGTCCCAGAACTAGAGAACTACTAGTATCGAAGGGTGACCCGAGGTCCAGAATGGGTTGAAGGTGAGCTAGACCTCACCAAGTGGGTCAAGAAGGATTTGGACGATCCTCCCTATGTTGACCCTAATATGGATGATGTAGGAGTGGCCATTCGATATTGGTGACGATATGGAGGAGTCATGCCCCGGAGGATCTCTCCACCAATTATGATATAGAGGTTCTAGATCATGGTATTGGACATACAGTGAGCTTTTCAAGAGGTTTCTCGACAGGCCACAAAGAGGGTATAGTAGGGTCCTGTAGCTTCAAGACAGAGGCAATTGCATGCTCAGGTCATGGTATTCATAGAGGTCACATAGACTACAAGGACCAAAGAGAGAGGGGTAGGAGGTGCCCCCATAGATACTTAGAGACTACAAGGCAGAGACCTAGGAGAGGTCTCAACATCTACAATAGTGACTAACCAAGGGGAGATAGAGGATCTACAAGCACATGTAGCTACTCTATAGAGCCAAATGGTCCAGATATAAGAGGATAGAGCCAAGAGGCTAGAGGGACTACAGAGCTCATTGAGCACTACAAAGGTTGAGAGGGATGTGGCTCGAGTAAATATCGATCAACTCTAAGGGGAGGTGACCCATTTGTATGGAGATTTATATAGGGCTAGGGCATAGGGTATGACTATCATTAGGAGGAACCAGGTAGGCTACGAGATGTAGATGCTACATGCAGAACTATGGAGGATAGGAGAGAGGTTGGAGGTAGCCATTCAATGGGCTACATTCTTAGAGACAGTGTATTATGTAGCTATCCCATCGAAGCAATGGATGTCACCTCTCCCATTCATGTAGTCAAAGAGAAAATCACGATCTCGATCATGAACGGTGATATTATCAAAATGGTCCATGCAACAGCCTAGGTTGCTTCCTCCTTAGGATAGGCTAGAGGGAGCAGACTCCTAGATCTAGGGCTAGGGACTAGGATCAGTATGACACACCAATATTTTACTATGGTGTGCATCCCTAGGTTGAGTGTATCGACTCTAGATTATGGTACACCAATAAAATACTAGGATGATGTATCTCTTTATCTTGAGTAATACATAGTTGCTCCTTTTATCTTATTTAGTGTGTAATGTGTGATGATTTAAGGTTTTAAGTTTTGTTTATTTTGTGAGTTTATATATTATATGTTTTATATTTTTATGTTATGCAAACTACCTAAATGCAAACTACATGAAATAGATGGATGGAAAAATAAGAATAATAAATAAGAAGGAGAAGGATGAAGAAGAATACGAAATAAGAAAGAAAAATAAGGAAGAAGAATAAGAGGAAGAAGAAGAAGATATAGAGGTCAACCGATTGAAATAAATAAGGATGGGCTATCCATAGTACAAAACTACCATAGGTTGCAAGGAACCAGCATAGTTAGATAATATATATCATACCATAAAAGAAGGGCTAAGCCCAGTATAGGCACAACACTAGAAATGGTATAGAAGTGTATGGATTTTGACCTGTTATAGGTGGTTGCTCCATTATTTACTACTGTGAGGTGATTACCCGTTAGAATGTATGTTGAGGTATACTAATACAGATCAAGGAGCTTATCCTATAATGGGGTGTTGAACCTGCTGAGTGAAAAGAGAGTATGAATCGATAGAAGATCAAATGTAATACCCACTAGGATGTACAAGTATCCCATGTGGGGTGTAATATGTTGATGAATTATGCATGTGCTATTCTAGATAGGGATTTTGATGAGATGAATACAATGTGAGGGTGTGTGTAATTGTGGTAGAAATGTTGCTTTCCTTTTGAGGTTAAGAAGAGGAGAAGAAGCAAAACATCAAAGAATAAGTAGAAGATGAATCCCTAGGTGGGGATCATGCTAGGCATTAGAGTCCTAGTGAAAGTGTAATGCATGTGATCTACAACCTAACTAGTTATCATCACATGCCATTGTCACAAAATACCCAAAAATCTATGTGCACAAACAATAATGAACAGTCAATAATGTAAATTTATGACATGTAAACATGCAAGTTGTTTTAGATGTTTGTAAAACATGCAATTATGACAAGTAGCAATGCAATATGAGCAAGCAGGTGGATGCAACGAAAATGCAAATGTAGCTAAATGATAGTTTTTTTGTTATTTGTTCTTTTTTTTCTAAATAGGATTATACTCACTGCAAAATATAAAATCACCATTCATCTTATTGTGATGAATAAGTATGCCACATTCTATTGTACCAAATTTTTCCCCAAAGAAGATGTCCTCGCAATAATGAAAATCACAAAGGAGTTCCTCGAGGTCCCTTATTTTGAGAGCCATGACATGATAATCATTACAGTTGTGAATAACACCATTATTTTTAACATTAAAAACACCATATAACAACTCACCATATTCTTTTAAAGTAGTAGGTTTATTTTTAGAACAAACATAACCAATCATGTTACAAAACATCAATTTTGGAGGAGAAGTAGAATTTTTATCTTTATGTTTATCTTTTGTTATTTTTGATAATTCATATATTCTGCTTAATTTATAAGATGGTCATCATACTCAAATGGTAAAGGTTGATTTTTATTAGGTATAAAACCTATGCTACATCTTCCAGGTCAAACCTCAACATCCAAGGGCTCTTGAATACCCTTTTGTTGTAGCCCTAAACCTTTACCTAAATAACCCATACTAGATAGGATATGTTTAGGAAGATGATAATTATTAGTGAGATAACATTGAGCAAAAGAGCACTCACTAGGAGAGGGATTGCTACCATGAATCTTTTCTTCAAAGGTAGTTCCTTCGAAGATAAAGGTACACATGCCAATGTATACAATATCACCTTTCTTATGAGGCAAGCTCATGGCTTTTTGTGATTGTGGTTTCTTAGCTAGGTCCAGAAGAGGCTCTTGGATGAATTGATTATCATGATCCAAAGATGAAAAATTGGATGTATGTTCCTCATTCACTTTTAGACTTTGAATAATATCTCAGATTTGAAATGAGGAACATGGAGAAATTGTTGAAGAAATACAAGGGCATGATTTAAATTTAGATTGAGCTAAATCTATATTTGAACAAAATTCAAATGGTCAAGGATCGCCCAAAATGGTGACAACTTGATTTTTATATTCAAATTTTTGACATTGATGAAGAGTAGAAGGGATGGCCTTCATTGCATGAATTCAAGGATACCCAAGAAGGATATTAAAAGATGTAGGACAATGTATCACATAGAACAAAGTATCAAATATTCTAAGTCCAAATTTTAAGGGAAGAGAAATGACACCATAGTATTCTTGGGACTCATTGTTGAAATATTTTATAATTGTAGACGAAAAGAGGGAAAACCTTACGACGGATTTACGACGGACAGGTGCCTCCCTTTCTTCTAACGCGAACACGAAGATGAAAACCTTACGACGGATTTACGACAAATGGCGACTACAAAAATATGAACAGCGGATTCACGAAAATGGCGAAGACATAGTTGAACAGTAGATCACAAATTCACAACGAGAAACTCTTTTCAAAATGCGGATAGGATCATCCTTGATTTTCATCGAGGGAGATTTATATGCATTTTTACCATAACCTCTTGACGTCGGCAAGGAGTTTAACACGTCGACGGATGTCTTGGCTAGCGCCCACAATCTTAAAACATAGCACCATGGGTTAGGATAACCCATTGCAAACAATAATTTAATATTTATTTAAAAATAATTAAAGGGAACCTTAACAAGGTTTTTAATTATTTAAATAAATACTTCCTCCTGGACCCAAATGCATTAAACTAATGCATCCACCTGTAATCTTTAAACCTACCAACTTGGGGTTTACAAAAGACCTTTGAAATTGTCATGTCGTAACCTTCATCAAAACAAATTATTTGACATCAAATCAAATTCCTTCAAGAGCTTCTTGACATCAATGACAACTTATGCACTTGAGCAAAGGCAATGTACCCAAAGTACCCAAAATTGCCAACAATCTCCCCCTTTGTCATTGATGGCAAACCTTTACTAAAAACACTTCTCAAGAGCCAAAACTAAAACCAATTGTGCTAACAACTGACCAACTATGCCCACAACTGAGAATCTTCCTTTGAAGTTTTGCTCCCCCTGACTTGAAGCTCTCATCTTCACTTTGAAGCTCTCCCCCTTACTCATATCTCTCCCCCTTTGTCATCAATGGAAAAGGGTCACCTTTGGGGATCGGGACTAAGAATGAGCCTCTTAGCTTAGTCCCTCCCCCACCTCCTAATGAGGTGATTAATTCTGGGGTGGGAGTAAAACTCCCATTAGGCATTGATCATCATCAATGTCTATAACTTCCTTGTCGGGCCTTCTCTTGAACTCTTTGTCCATATTCCTATTCTTGTCACTGTTCTTGTTCTTGTTCTCATCCCTGTTCTTGTCCATGCCTTGATCCTTGGACCTGATCATGCCACTATTCCTATTCCTGTATTCTGGAATTTCATCTCTACACTGTCTGATTATGTGACCTTCATTGTTGCACTTGAAACACTTGACGATGTTGTTTCTCTGAGGTAAACCTGATCTTTGAATCTACCATTTTTGACCAAACTTGTCTTGACCAAACCTATTCTGACCAAACCTATTCTGAGCAAACCTATTCTGGTCAAACCTATTCTGATCAAACTTGTTCCTATTATTTGCCTTACAATAAACTGCCTTGTGCCCAAACTGTTGACAAGAGTAGCAATACCCTTGAAAGAAACTAGCACTTCTAAAATTGTCATTTACCTTCTTCACTTGAGCCATGCAATGTGAAGCCATGTGACCAAACCTGTGACAAGCAAAACATTTGCCTTGAAACTTTCCTTTATTTGACCTCTTAGGTTCTAAAAACTTCTTCTTCTCATTTTGAATTCTGTTTTCTATTTCTCGTGCATCTATCATTCAAGGACTCCTTTTCTAAAGTACTTTCCTCATCAGAACTCTCTTCTTTTTGGAGTCTCTTACTAGACTCTCCAACTTGTTCCTTGTGTGGCTTAACAAAACCAAGGCCTATTTTATCTGTTGTCTTTCTTTGACCTTTGATGAGTGACTTAACCTTTTTGGAGCTATCTTGAAACCTTTAAAGCTTATCCTTGTACTCTTTAGTTTCCTCTTTCAAAGAAGCCATTTTCTTTTCTAACTCACTATACTCAAGAACCTTAGACTCTAACTCATCCTTGAGTTCTTGTGTCTTAGCTATAGAGAAGTCAAGACTTTTTATAAGATCATCTCTCTCCATACAACATTCATCTAACTTATCCTTGAGTCTAGCATTCTTCTTTCTTTCCTTTTTCAAAGCACTAAGAGCACTAATAAGTTCACCTTCAAGATCTACTTCACCTTCCTCTATATCTTCCTTTATTTGTTTGCTTTTTGAATCATCAAAGCCTTTTTCAGATTTCTTATCACTAGAGGTGCTACCCTTTTCAAAAATCATACATGCATCTTCCTTATAGTTTTTTGAAGCATCCTCATACATACTAGAAACCAAATCATTATTTGTGCAATCATCCTCAAGGTGACCAAATTTTCCACATCTAAGACATTTCATGATAATGAATCTATGTTTCAGTTCTTCCTCTTTTTCTGATATGAACAACATCTCATTTTCATTATCACTTGAAGAACTTTCACTATCACTACTAGAACACTTACTTGCTTTGTCTAGGTAGAAACTCTTCTTGTGCTTGTGAGAATACCTCTTTCCTTGATTGTTGTGCTCATATTTGTTCTTCTTGTGATGCTTGTGCTTTTCAGAATCCTTGCTCTTAGAATCCTATTTATCTTCATCACTTTCATTCTTGGGAACAGATAGATCAGTAGCATAATGACCAAACTTTCCATAATTAAACATCTTATATTTTTCATACTTTTGTGCTTTCTAGAGAACTTGCCTTTCTTGTTGTAATATGCCTCTTCATTACTAGAAGACTCATCACTATCTTGAAGCTATTTACCCTTGGATTTCTTGGTAGCCTTGAAAGCTACCTCTTTCTTGACATCAACCTTCACTTGAGTTCTCAACTCAAATACTGCAAGTATACTATGGAGCTCATCCTTTTTCAACTTATCCAAATCTTTAGCTTCCTCAATAGCAGAAATATTTTCACTAAATCTATTAGGAAGAGATCTTAAAATCTTATCACAAACATCATTTTCAGCAAGCTCAAGACCTAAGTCTTTCATGGAGTTAACAACCTCATCCATACGAAGCATGCAGTCACTAATATTTTCATCATCATTCATCTTGAGTTGTTCAAACATACCTTTGAAGTGTCTCAACTTGGCCTTTCTGACATTTGTATCACCTGTATGAACCACCTTCAACTGTTTCCACATTTCAATAACTATCTTGTAGTGAATCACTTTGGTGAGATCTACTCTCTGTAAGCCTTTCAAGATTGCATTCATTGCTTTTGAATTGCTATGATGTAGGAGCATTTCTTCTTTAGTATTAGGACCATGTTCAGGAATAGTGTACTCATCTTCAATCACTTCCCAAACCTCATTCCCAAGTGCCATTAGATGAACCTTCATCCTTGCACTCCAAAGACCAAAATTTGACCCATCAAGAATAGGTTCTGCATTGCCACTTGAATGATCCATTGTGTTCTTTACTAGCTTTTCCTTCAAGATGTTAAACTTTTCGAAGGTACCTACTCTGATACCAATTGAATAACACAAGCTTATACTGAGAGGGGGGGTGAAAAGTATAAGACCTCTTTTTATTTTTTCCTTTATACTTCAAAATAGTAAAGCAATATACCCAAAGCAATATCAAAGCAATGCACAATATCATCCACAAAGTGACACCAATTTTAACATGGTTCACCCAAAATGGCTGGGCTACGTCCACAAAACTTTTCTCTAAAATTTATCTCAAAGTTCTTTGGGAATCCTTCCCAATTATAATTTTTATGAGCCTCGGCCCAAAGGAGATACCTTCCCCTAATTAGAATTTATGAGCCTCTGCTCAAAGGAGATACCTTCCCCTATGCTCTGGAAATGATCCCTCAGAAGATCAATTGCCTCTACCTCTTGCCAGCATGTGGAACTCCTTTCCACCGAAGACCTCTTGTCCTCAATGCTTAGCCTAATATACCTCTGCCTTCTATGATCACGTCCACAGAAGCTCAACAACATGTACCAAACACATTCAGTCGGTCTAGTACAAGTCTTCCTCTGTCTATAAGATCTGTCCAACTCTTGAACAAATCAATCCTCTACACACAAGCCTTCTCAAGGACTTGCCAAATCTATCCTTAGGTTCTTCTCAAAGAACCAGTGCACCTCTATCCTCAAGTTCTCTGATAGAACTATCAAACTCAGCTCACAAGTCCTTTGCTAGGACCTATCCAAATCTGGTCACAAGTCCCCACCAAAACCTATCCAAAACTGCTCACAAGTCCCCACCAAAATTTGGATAGGATAGAATGCTTTCTTTCAAGAACATGAAACCCTAACAATTGCCAACTATGCAAAGAATCACATAACAATGATACTCATGTTCTTTTCACCATCAATGAGGGCTTCAACAACAATGCTCATCAAACAAGGTTCAATCAACACCATTCAGCTCAAAACACAACCTTGAAGCATTTCACAATCAACATTAGAAAAGGAAACAAGTAGAACTCATTTTCTCTCCAATATTGTTTGAACAAAAAGCATCCACCAACTCAAATCACAATAGCACAAAACAACTTTTCAAATCATCAACAAAGGAGTAAGCCCAACACTTTAACCAAGTAAAGAATAGCTTGATTATTACCAATTTAATGAAAGCAAATGTCAATCTCAAAACCGCCCACTTAAGGTTTCACAACTTCACACAAGAAGCAATTTTAACCTTAAAACATCATGCTTTCATTTCCATAATCAACCAAAAGCACTCTCAACATTACAAGAAAAATTTATCCCTTATACACCTTATTTCTCCCTTATAGTCTTATCAAAAATAAAATTTATCTCTCATAAGAATGCAATAAGATATTTCAAACAACACCTTCAAAAGAATATTTTATCAAAATAAAACAAGCTTTAAACTCCTTATAACTCCTAAGCTGTTTTTCCCTCTAATAAACTTCCTCCATCCACAAAATACACTTAGCAAAAATTAATTTCGAAAATACCTTGGCCAACATCAAAAATCGTGCTATGGAGAAATTGTGCACAAATTCTAACACCACCCGCTGCATCCACTTCACGATGAAAAACCCTTTCATGTTATTCGAACACGGAACCTCCCGTTCGGGTAGCATGCCAATAGCCTAGCCGCTACTGGTGCGCCAAATGAAGAACACAAGCTTATACTGAGAGGGGGGGGTGAACAGTATAAGACCTCTTTTTACTTTTTCCTTTATACTTCAAAACAGTAAAGCAATATACCCAAAGCAATATCAAAACAATGCACAATATCATCCACAAAGTGACACCAATTTTAACGTGGTTATCTAGGCTACGTCCACAAAACTTTTCTCTAAAAGTTATCTCAAAGTTCTTTGGGAAACCTTCCCAATTACAATGTTTATGAGCCTCGGCCCAAAGGAGACACCTTCCCCCAATCTGAATTTATGAGCCTCTCGCTCAAAGGAGATACCTTCCCTCTCGCTCCGGAAATGATCCCTCGGAAGATCAACTGCCTCTACCTCTTGCCGACACGTGGAACTCCTTTCCACCAAAGACCTCCTGTCCTCAATGCTTAGCCTAAGAGACCTCTGCCTTATATGATCACGTCCACAATAGCTCAACAACCTGTACCAAACACATTCAGTCGATCTAGTACAAGTCTTCCTCTGTCTGTCATATCTGTCCAACTCTTTAACAAATCAATCCTCTGCACACAAGCCTTCTCAAAGACTTGTCAAATATGTCCTCAGGTTCTTCTCAAAGAACCAATGCACCTCTGTCCTCAAGTCCTCTGATAGAACTCTCAAAAACTCAGCTCACAAGTCCTCTGCTAGAACCTGTCCAAATTTGCTCACAAGTCCCCACGGAACCTGTCCAAAACCTGCTCACAAGTCCCCACCGGAACCTGTCCAAAACCTCAGCAAGCTCACCAAGAAAAACTTGCTTAGCATGAACCCACAAAGAGAATTGTTAGAGACCCAATGTGATTCATAAACCTCATAAAAGCATAAAGAGAATTGTTAGAGACTCAATATGTTCTATACTTAACTCCCAATATCAATCTCAAATCTCATAGAAACATAAAGAGAATTGTTAGAGACCCAATATGTTCTATACTTAACTCCCAATCTCAATCTCAACTCAATCTCAATCTCAAAAGAATAAGATAGATGTAGTATGCTTTTCTCAAGAATATGAAACACAACCCAACAATTGCCAACCATGCAATATCTCATATAACAATGATACTCATATTCTTTTTACCAATAATTAGGGTTTCAACAATAATGCTCATCAAACAAGGTTTAGTCAACCAACACCATTCAACTCAACATCAACCTTGAAGCATTCAACCAATCATCACAAGAAAAGGAAACAAGTAGAAATCCTTTTCCCTCCAAGGATATTTGAACAAAACAGCCACCAACACAATGTCACCAAATGCAAAGAATAACTTGCTCAAATCAACTCAATGGAGTAAGCCCAATATTATGTATCAAGTAAAGCACTAACTTGATCAAAACAACCTCTATGGAAGCAACTCAACCATCAATATCAAACCAACCAACTAAGGGTTTCATCATCTCAATGCAAGTAGCAAGACTTACTAACATAAACCCTAGTGCAAAAAATGCTTCCTCTTCCTCAACCAAAATTATGCATTCACCCAAAAACTCATCAATGATTTTAATGCATAAACAATCTTCAATATCCAAAAAATAGGATTTACACCAAAAATACCTAGTAGACAACCTTTTCACTCCAAACTCAATTTAAGAAAATATACCATCAACAATATACATGGAAGAAGTTGCCCATACCTTTACTTTGATGAAGAAGGAGAACTCAAAATCTGTCACAACACTAACTCTCAATTTGCCACCAATTAGAGTTAGCAACTATACAACAATATACAATAATAAAGATCCAAATTAACACCTTATTTCTCCAACTTAATAAAAACCACCAGAAGTATAATAAACATACAAAGTAAAACCTCTTTACACCTTATTACTCCACATAAACATTAAGCATTAATAACAAAGTCAAAGCAAATATGATACATTAACCTTATACCTCCAGCGCATTCATAGCCACTATCCTTTGCACACCGCGACCAAAAGAAAATTACCAACGAAGAGAATCAAACTTGGCACCTCTGCCTTCTAGCACCTTCGCTTAAATGCCACCGTCGTTGGGTCACAAGTGCCCAATGAAGAAATACAGTGTTGCCCTATATTTTATCTTCCTTTGATGCCAAGAATCTAGAAAATGTAAATGTCTTCCACAAGCCACATGCAAACTGGTGAGCGCTGTCCAAAACATAACTTACTGGGCAACATAAATAATCATCCACACAGTGCAAACAAAAAACACAATTCGAGTGCAGATCCAACAATCGTAGGTGAAAGCAATCTGTCGAAAGTCAAAGCGCAAACTGAAAACGTAATTCGAGTGCAGTCCCAATAATTGTAGGTGAAGTGCAATCTGTCGGATGTTAAAGCGCAAACTGAAAACGCAAGAAATTACTTGGGCAACTCAATATCGATAATCAACTCTCAATGAAATACAACGCTTTCTCAAAGATCACAGAGCTACGATTTTCATTACTCGGAGTTACAATCACTTTAGAAAATCATCCCCACTTATATAGCCATTTCTCCTTAACTGTTTGACGTCGACGCTCCTCCAATGATGGCAACACATCGACGAAAGAAATATTTTTTCTCTATCGCTTAAGGGTTGAAAGACCCTTTAATAATAATTAAAATAATAATTATTATTATTTTATTAATAATAAATTAAACTTAGACCCTTGTCAAAGGTTTGAGTTAATTTAATTATTAATAATAAACATGGACCTTCAAGGTTTTTCAAGAAGTAAAACCTTTGCATTAAGTTAAGCTTGGTTTTAATAAAAACCCTTAATGAGTCCAAATGGTTTTAAGAAAAACCTTTAACCTTGTCACCATGGTTTTAATAAAAACCCTTTAACATTATGAAGCTTCTCAAGATATTTTTGACATCACACTCTTTTTGATATCAACACAGAAATGCCTTTTGACATCAATGACAACTTATACACTTGAGCAAAGGCAATGTACCCAAAGTACCCAAAATTGCCAACACCAAAGGCACCCGATGAGGTTTAAACCTCACGCTGTTAGCCTTGTTCCTTCTGCGCCAGGGATTAAATAAAACAATAGTGCCTCCCTTTCTTTTGACGTGAACACGAAGACGAAAACATTACGACGGATTTACGACAAACGGTGAGTACAAAAAAATGAATAGCGGATTCACGAAAATGGTGAAGACACAGTCGAACAGTAGATCACGAATTCACAACGAGCAACTCTTTTCAAAATACGGATAGGATCATCCTTGATTTTCATCGAGGGAGATTTATATGCATTTTTACCATAACCTCTTGACGTCGACAAGGAGTTTAACACGTCGACGGAGGTCTTGGCTAGCGCCCACAATCTTAAAACATAGCGCCATGGGTTAGTATAACCCATTACAAACAATAATTTAATATTTATTTAAAAATAATTAAAGGGAACCTTAAGAAGGTTTTTAATTATTTAAATAAATACTTCCTCCTAGACCCAAATGCATTAAACTAATGCATCCACCTGTAATCTTTAAACCTGCCAACTTGGGGTTTACAAAAGACCTTTGAAACTGTCATGCCGTAACCTTCATCAAAACAAATTATTTGACATCAAATCAAATTCCTTCAAGAGCTTCTTGACATCAATGACAACTTATACACTTGAGCAAAGGCAATGTACCCAAAGTACCCAAAATTGCCAACAATCTCCCCCTTTGTCATTGATGGCAAACCTTTATTGAAAACACTTCTCAAGAGCCAAAACTAAAACCAACTGTGCTAACAACTGACCAACCGTGCCCACAACCGAGAATCTTCCTTTGAAGTTTTGCTCCCCTGACTTGAAGCTCTCCTCTTCAGTTTGAAGCTCTCCCCCTTACTCATATCTCTCCCCCTTTGTCATCAATGGCAAAGGGTCACCTTTGGGGCTCGGGACTAAGAATGAGCCTCTTAGCTTAGTCCCTCCACCACCTCCTAATGAGGTGATTAATTCTGGGGTGGGAGTAAAACTCCCATTAGGAATTGATCATCATCAATGTCTATAACTTCCTTGTCGGGCCTTCTCTTGAACTCTTTGTCCATATTCCTGTTCTTGTCACTGTTCTTGTTCTTGTTCTCATCCCTGTTCTTGTCCATGCCTTGATCCTTGGACCTGATCATGCCACTATTCATGTTCCTGTATTCTGGAATTTCAGCTCTACACTGTCTGATTATGTGACCTTCATTGTTGCACTTGAAACACTTGACGATGTTGTTTCTCTGAGGTAAACCTGATCTTTGAATCCACCAGTTCTGACCAAACTTGTCTTGACCAAACCTGTTCTGACCAAACCTATTCTGACCAAACTTGTTCTGATCAAACTTGTTCTGATCAAACCTGTTCCTGTTATTTTCCTTGCAATAAACTGCCTTCTACCCAAAATGTTGACAAGAGTAGCAATACCATTGAAAGAAACTAGCACTTATGAAATTGTCATTTACCTTCTTCACTTGAGCCATGCAATGTGAAGCCATGTGACCAAACCTGTGACAAGCAAAACATTTGCCTTGAAACTTTCTTTTATTTGACCTCTTAGGTTTTGAAAACTTCTTCTTCTCATTATGAATTATGTTTTCTGTTTCTGTGCATCTATCATTCAAGGACTCCTTTTCTGAAGTACTTTCCTCATCAGAACTCTCTTCTTTTTGGAGTCTCTTACTAGACTCTCCAACTTGTTCCTTGTGTGGCTTAACAAAACCAAGGCCTATTTTATCTGTTGTCTTTCTTTGACCTTTGATGAGTGACTTAACCTTTTTGGAGCTATCTTGAAACCTGTAAAGCTTATCCTTGTACTCTTTAGTTTCCTCTTTCAAAGAATCCATTTTCTTTTCTAACTCACTATACTCAAGAACCTTAGACTCTAACTCATCCTTGAGTTCTTGTGTCTTAGCTATAGAGAAGTCAAGACTTTCTATAAGATCATATCTCTCCATACAACATTATGTATCGCTCCAAATTTTTTGCATCCCTACCTTCAGGCTATAGGATCCGCGCCCGGAAGGAGGATGGGAAAAGGATGATGCGGTACCTCGGACGAGAGGACTTTACGAAGGTCCCACCTCTCAAGGGAGGTGTATTTTGGTGATTTT